>LS990919.1:34430113-34557613 GCA_900464855.2 Musa schizocarpa
AATCAATTTTAGCATCTAAGCCATTTCCTTTGTCTTCTTTCAGGAACTGTAGGCAAATGAAACATTTCAGGAATTTTGAAATCCGCCAAAATCGACCCTAATTTTGTTTCTCTTTGTTTAAAATTCTGCCCGGATCAAACTGAAAATACCAATTTAGTGGATCTTATATAGGGTTTAACTAAAATCGATTTTAGTAATTATCAAATTTCAAGTAATTAATTATTCTTTTTCATGTCCGACGTGAGTAATATATCGAAGTCTCGAAGCTTTCATGTCAATACAAACAAAATGTACTCAAATCGACTTGTCACTAGAGGAAGAAAGACTTTTTTTTTTCTAGGAAAAGATATATATTATGATTCAATAGTTCTACCAAAGGCTTATGCAAGTCATTTTCGAGGAATACCAGTAGACTATGGGGAAAGGGCATTATAGTGTATTTTTCACATTTATTGGTTCTAGTTTTCTTAGCAGCCTACTTTTGTGGAGCATTTTTCAGCAAAAAGAAAATAAAGAAAACTAAAGATGGTAGATATGATAGGAAGGTTCCACAAATATTGCCAGCCAAATCAGCTATGCATACATATGAACGTAGCTTTGCCATAAGGATTAACCTTCCAAATCCCACTATAAGAATGCTGTGCAATCTCTCTAGGAAAATGAAAAGCTCTAAATTCACAAATCTAAGCAGGTAGGCGGTCATAGTAGACGGTACAGTTGTGTGGTAACACAGTAAAATGTTCCTGTACAACTTTTGCCAATGAAACTATAATCATCTAAAGCCTACTCAGTCCTTTTTACTCCACATCAATATGCCAAGTCATACAGAGATTTCACCCTCAAGAGCCAAGTTGGAACACATGGACGCTAGATCCTGATTTGTCATCTGTGGAGCAAACCAAGATGGTTAAAGAAGAGGAATCACTTGCAAAAAAAAAAGCTTTAATTAAGCATGCCATATCACGAGAATATGCACCATGACCGATCGAGGTGAGAAGTCGTATAGTTCTCGAGAATTATAGCTGCTTGAAAGGTAAACAATTGCCACTTCAAATAAATTGCCAAAACCTGGTACTGCCACTTCAGCCTCACCAATGAAACTCATAATACTCCTTAGCAGATAAATATCGATGTCCTCTCCTTGATTTCGTAGATCAGTAGCCTACAAAACAGAAAAAATCCAGCCATTAAAAAGAAGAAAATAGGTCATCTCGCATCCAATATATAGTAAAACTTGATATATTTAACAACATACCACGGATTTCAAAGCATCACTTAATATAGGTGAAACCTGCAATAATAATAATAGTGACCAGTCTTCATATTTCTGGGATCAACTTTAAGATACCAAAAAGAATAAAAAGGAACAAAAGAAAAAAAATTTTGGGGGTATGAAAAAGAACCAGAATGCAAAAGCAGCGTGTGGCAATGTTGTTGAGAGGGTCAAGCTTTTGCATCACGTGAGCACGATCCATATACTGAAAAATGCCTACCAGTCTATGAACCATAATCTTGTAGTTTGACCACATTTTCAGAAGATCTCGCAGCAGAGTGTGACCATGCTTATCCTTCAAAAATGGAAAAACCTAAACAAAAAAAAAACAACCAATACTCAAGATCTACCTGTGAGTTGAAAATTGATTTTAATAAGATACATTTATGCATTTGTTGCCCAAAAAGAAGGAACTTCCTTAAAGTGTTATGAAATGTGAAGGAAAGGGTAGAAACCATTTGAAATCTACAAAATTGTTGTACAGGGTTTAATGAAAGAAATCTAGCATCAACCAATTTTAGGTTCAAAACTGCAATGGAAGCCAAAACCAAAAGGAAAACAGCTATCTCATTATTATGATACATTTATGCATTTGTTGCTCAAAAAGAAGGAACTTCCTTAAAAGTGTTATGCAATGTGAAGGAAAGGGTAGAAATCATTTGAAATCTACAAAATTGTTGTACAGGGTTTAATGAAAGAAATCTAGCATCAACCAATTTTAGGTTCAAAACTGCATGGAAGCCAAAACCAAAAGGAAAACAGCTATCTCATTATTATGATACATTTATGCATTTGTTGCTAAAAAAGAAGGAACTTCCTTGAAGTGTTATGCAATGTGAAGGAAAGGGTAGAAATCATTTGAAATCTACAAAATTGTTGTACAGGGTTTGATGAAAGAAATCTAGCATCTACCAATTTTAGGTTCAAAACTGCATGGAAGCCAAAACCAAAAGGAAAACAGCCATCTCATTATTATGAGGCATTGCTGCTTGGCAGAAACCATCTGAGTGCGAACTCTACGATGACTATTACTCCAAAATGAAACTGGATCTTCATCCCTTAATGTTCTTAATATTCTTTGATATAGGAAGCATCTCAAGTTTTATCTAATTTACAACTGACACCACTTAAATTCAGCAGAAGGGTATGATGCTGTAAAGCTGGTCACCAGCTTCACTTGTCGTTTAGCATCATCAACGACTACAACTGCTCTCACTAATTGATAGAAGACAACCAATTTCAATTCATGCTGCAAACATAGGGTGTTTAGATAACTTGACTTTTAAGTTATCTGTGATGAGTTATCAAGGATAAATTGGTACTCTAAACTTTAATAGAAAGATTTAAGTACTCTAACTTAACAAAATATATGGTTTTTTATAGATCTCAATAGTAGAAAAAGATCATGATCCCAAAATAGTTTGGGCTTATGGGTTTGTTGTTCTTGTACAATAAGGATAATTATCGTATCACCCCATATGAGAAAATATATTTTAATATATGAGGTCTGCCTCCTATTAGGCAAACAAAAATGCTTATATTGATCCTCAATTTCATTGCTGTTATGTCTTTAGAGATGGAGCTTTAGAATCAGTCTCTATTATACTAAAAAATCACTCTCAAAACTGTTTATATTGATTCTAAAATATTTCCTTTAGAATCAGTCTCTATTATACTAAGACCAATATCCCATTTGCAAATAACTCTCAAATTCCAGTGGCCAAGGATGGAGCTTGGTTTAATTAGACCTAGAAAATCACAATGCTTCAAGTTCTAAACCACAAGCACAGATTACAAATATATAAAAAAAATTTGGTTACAAAGAATAAAGTATATAATAAACCTAACCTCTGCAGAACCAATTGCTACCATGTCAGCTTTATAATGTTGGCTGCTGGATTTATATGCACAAAATTCCTTTCAGATCAAAAGGGGAGTGCAGCTGAGTAATTGACAAGGCAATCCTTATAATTTGTTCTTATATTAATTGATTCATCCTAACAGACTGCTCCTACACCTAACTAAACAGGTAAGGAAAGGTTGCACTTTCAACAATCACATCAAATTGTGAAACTAGTCTGGCAATATTTTGGATTCTACTAAGGAAGCAACTTCTTAATCAGATTATTCAAAATTCATCACAATGTAACACATGGTTTGAAGGTGAGTAGGAACTTGACCATTTAGTATATAGGTCCATAAAGCAGGTAAAAACAAGAATGTAAACCTTAAGAGTCATGACATTTCATGTTTAAGATATATTTTTGGATTCGAGAAAAGAACAGTTCTCCTAATTTGAAGTAAAATGGTTGATAAATGGTCAACCAGCATAATTAACAACAGAATTGAAACTAATTATTATTATTAACAGAAAGAAAGTCACAACCATGAAGCACTCATCTTTTTAGTATAATTTGGACCCTATAATTCATTAATCTAGTCATCAATCATAGGAACCCAGATATCTGAATCAGGCCTTCAACTATTAAACAAGCTGTGGAGTAAAAGGACATGGGAAATATTGGCATGACCAGTAGGGGCCAGCTTCCTTGTAGACTACTAGTAACTTGACTTAGAAGACATTATCATTACAGCACAAATCAAAATGCTAAGGGAGGAATTTTGTATTTTCCGAACCGTGATCAATAGGCTGCAGTTTTTAAGAGAAAACCCACATTCCTCTCTCACCGAATCATACTTACTCTCATGTATATGTTTTACCCCTTCTAGTCAGCTCTATCTACATTCTATTAATTGCTACATCAATCAGGTACAAACCAAAAATATTAATTTTTCTTTTGAGGAATTGATCAGTCCAATATTTAGTAGATAAAGCCACTAAACTATTCAGCTCTTCATTGAACCATGTGAAAAATAAGATTGCATCAGACAGGTATAACCCAGTTTTACCTGATCCCATTATGCATCAACCTTCAATCTTTGGCATTCCATCGTAGGCACACTAGCCCTGGTCCTCCTATCAAAGCCCTGGTCCCCCCTATTGATAGGAGAAGAGAGGAAATAAATATGGAGAGAGAAGAGATGGGAGAAAACAGCTCAGAACAGCTCACTGACACAGAATAAATGTTGTCAAACTATTTAGAGCTCCTACCGGTGTCTTGTACAAAAGAACCATCTGACTCAAGCAGTCACATTAGAATCGAGTGTTGCTAAGAATGATGGTTCAAGTAGAGGTTTCTAAGACTAGTTAGGGTAAATTATTGAGGAAAAGAAGAGGTGGGAGGAGGCAGAGGTCAGCAGCAATCACTGCTTGGTCCCACATTTGGCAATTGCCCCCTCAAGTCCATTTTCACCAGAAAGAAAGAAGCCAAAAAAAAAAAAAAAAAGAGGGAATAAAGGAGAACAAAAAAAAAAAAACAAAGACAGGACAGACGCAAGAAAAAAAATAAGAAAAAAAAGAAAAAGAACAACTTGATTTAAATATTCTCATAGTTAAATATACTTATATTGTATATAATTGATTTTATATTTCTAAAAAAAATTTGTGGTGGGACCTAATTACCCAAGGCTTGACTCTTTCGGAGACCAACTTGATTCTAACAACTACGGTTTTGGCTTTTTTATGATAGATATTTGGTTCATCCAAGCTGATTTTGATGGACTTTCAGTGAAAGTCACTAAATTTTGTGACATTAGAAGAAAAGAGTCAGGCCAAAGAAACCATCTCGAATTTAGTATTTAACGTAAAAAAGAGATTGATAGAGACATTATTATAGAGAAAAAAGTGGAATGGATAAATAAAGTGGAAAAGGGCTTCTAGATTGTGGGACGCACATCTTGTGCCCCTTAGAGTAAACAAAAATTCTACAAGACAATTATAAGCCAATAGCATTTGATGGATAAATGTTAACCAACTAATTAAACATTGAACATATGTTTAGATTTACCAAAATGAGGATATTAAGATGGAGGAACAACTTATTAAAAAAATATAATAATAAAAATATTTTTATTATGAATAAATAGTAGGCTATGAAGTATAAATAAATCTAAATCTTCGTATAGGTTTCTAAGTATATATGACTAAATTTCATATATAAAATGATTGTTTCTAAATCTTTGTATGGGTTTCTACCATGATCATACATAGATTGCTATTCACTAAGTTAAGTGGTGGGACAAATTTGAGAAAGGAGAGGCTTGGACATGACAGTTTTTCTTTTTTTGGAATTTAAAGAAAATATGATTTTGAAATATGGATCTCAATTAGTTTAAGAAAAAAAGAATCTAGTTATGATCATCATTAATGATATATAAGTAATTTCTAACTGTCAAGTATATGTACTATTCAAACCAACGTTCATCGTATCACAACATACCGCTCGATATGAGTGACATGTATCGATCTGATAGGGGATAACTACGGGCAATACATCAACATGCCTCCATGTACCATACATTGGTATCCTCGATACACACTCAATATGATCTAGTATATACTAGACCGACAATTGGTTGCCATGATTCAAATCTTTAAATTAATTGATGAATCATAATGGATGCAGAAGCCAATATTTGTAAGATATCTCTTGTTATATTTCAAATACAACCTCAAAGCACAAAATAATTTAAATGAAAATTTAGATGCTTTATACTATGACAAACATATAAGAATTCCTTTGGCAGTTCTTCTTTTGATGATGAATGTGATAAATATGATTTTAGACACTTGATTTAAGTTGATTATATGATCATATGCATTTATTTAATTAATAAAACCTTTCTTTACTATAAGTTCTTACTGTCTCAAATTCTCAATTACATTATAAAAGTAGTTTCTCAAATGATATATAGCTTAGAGAAATCGATTAATTACTTGCTTTTATTTATCATGATCTGTAATAACATATTCCAAACGTTTCAAACCAATGTGAAGTTATATAATAAATAATATAATATATTATTTTGTTGTTGTAACCATTTATGCCATATCCTATCCTGTTTTTTCAAGATTTAACTTACGGATGTAACCCTATCAAGTTCTACCAAAGTATGATTTGGCAATATAGGTTAGTTCACATGAATTACCATACCATTGCTTTAATTAATAAACATTAAAATGAATAGAAACAAAATTGTTGATTAAAAAATGATAAAAATTGTAAAGCTAGGGGTAGGACCAACAAGGAGCATAAGAAGTGCAACTTTAGGTTTGAAAAAAAAATAAAACAAAGACTATTTTGTGAATCTTGGATCCATGAATCAATAATAAGATAGATAAAGATATTGCTGAAGACACAATAGAAATATATAGTGGAGAGTTATGTCAAACTTATTGTGTAACCATTAAGCATTACTCTCATTGATAGAAAGGCTTTTCATTAATAAAAAAGACAACTAATCAAATTCATATTTACTGAAAAGCAATCTCAATTAAGAATTAGGGGTGCAGAGAAAACCAAGTTGTTCATACATGACAAGTGTCCACATAACACCTTTAAATGGACCATTAAGAAAAGGTAAGCAAATTTAATGGAAGAGGAAAAACAATGACAGAAAAAAGACCCTTGATTTATCTTACCAAAGTGGGATTAAGGAGACAAACCATAACAAAGCTATCAATTGGAACAAGTGCATTGTTATTGTACTGAAATAAGATTTCTAATTTCTACAGAAAGCAAGTTCATATATTTTTTCAATGTCTTGATCACAATATCAAAATTTAGATACAAGTTAGATACTTGCAATTGCTCTAAACTGTTTTCACAGGGCTGATCATGAACTTTGGTTGCTTTTTATTCAAATTATCTTGTTTACTCCCTTTCCCTCCCTTATTTAAATTATGAATATGTCTTACTAAATATATAAATTGCCAGCTTTTCAATTTTGGGCTCTTTTTTGTATCCGCAAAAATAACAATTACAACAGATGTCAAATTAATGGATGTTTAAGTAGATTACTTGCAACTTGAAAAGCATAATAGGGTAGGGTAGTAAAGGACCTCACTTGAATTAGCTACCATATTAAATACCAATAAATTCAATCTTACTAATGATCTGATGCATTCCTCTAGTTTTGACTTGTATCTATTGCACAAAACTCCAGCATATTGAAAGGGTCGCTGAGTGCACATCCTGTAAACACACCTGGCAATACAACAGCGTAACTTAGACTACGAGAGCCAGTTCTGAAAACATAACTGCTGTCGTGGTACTAAATTCACCGAAATTAAGCATACTCATAATAATTCATGTACTCCTCGGGGGTGAATCGCACATCGATGTAACCCTCCAAAATCTTACTAGCCTTTGTAAATGCCATTTCCAGAATCTGCCATCCTTCCTCCAGCTCAACAAACCCAAAGTTTCCACTCATTTTTTGAGACTGCAACCTTTTACTAGACATCAAGATGGGTGATACGTAAGAACAATAAACAACATAAATTTCTGTCCACAAAAAAAAAATTATCTCATTCATAATACATGGCCTAAGAGCATTCGAAAAGTATTATAGAAGACTTGTAAAATTATATTGTTAAATTGAAATTGAAAAACTAAGCCAAATGCATTGCATGTAGAGAATGAATTTCATATATTCAAAAAAATAAAATACAAAAGAAAAACAAGGTAAAGAAACATTGGGATAACTTAAATTTAAGATAGATTTAAGAAAAAACAGTTACCAGATTGTGTGTCTTTATGTGTTCTTATTTTTATGTATGCTTCTGAAGAAGTGTTCTTTATACTCAAAAAGAAAGTTTGAGACTTAACTGGAAACTATGAAGAAAAGATACTACAAACTAGTTTGCTTTTATCTGACTCCAAAGCATGTCACATACAACATATTTTGAAACATTTATCAACTATACTTATGATAACTTGAATGCATAATGTCTATATCATCTATATCGAGGACTGTTGTTTTGTCACTCAGGGTGTGATGCATGACAACAGTTTTCTGTTACAGTATATTTTGATCCATGATAATTGGCATGACAATTTAAAATCTACAAAAGGCTTCTAAACATGTTAAATATAGATGATATGTGTGTGCTTCGAACTATTGGTGTAATGCAATATGAATAATTTCCTTATTTTCTTATACATGGGTAGCATATTTTTTAGAATTAATCATATCTATGTGAACACAGCTTTGTACAAAACTACAAATTATGGATATAATAACAATGAATCAACTGCCTATTTTAAGAGATTATGTCCATAATTGTTTGTCTCCCATATTTGTATCTATGAAAGACATATAATACAGTAAAGTTATATACCAATCTCTAAAACAAAAAAAATCAGTTAATATGAGAAGTGACCAATCCAAGCATATGACCATGAAAAATGGCAAAATCCTTCATTAAAGTGTGCTAAGGAACATAATTAAGTTCATTCAAACACTATCATATATGTTACCTATAAAAAACAAAAAAAATAAAAAGTGAACAAACGTAATATAATTAAAACAAGAATCTCAATCTACATTCATGTGAAAGCTGAAGAAAACCTTACAAAAGAGCTGACAGCTCAGAAACAATAATACAAAGCCAAGACACACCAATAAACCAAAAAGAGTAAAGAAAAGAAGATATTATCACTTCAAAATTTCTGTAAAAATCACTGTTCCACCTACTTTGGCCAAACAGAGCAAACATTATACATTAACCAGATCTCCAAACAAATTCTTGAAAAATGAGATCATCTTGCTAGAAACACCAAAACCGCATTCAACTAGTGTGGGAAATTAGATAACTAAGAAACGATAGACGCCATCCATTTGAAATTTATGGTTGATGAATCAATAATAAAAGGAAAGTGCAACGAAGAATCCAAGAAGTTGTGCCATCCATGTGACAGATCCACACACCGAATCAAAGAGCAGTTAGTATTTAGCATCAAGACAGAAAACATGCATCGAATAGGGAGGATCCTTAATCAGCCATACGATCCAAGAAATACTACAAATCAAAAGTAAATAATCCGTAGAAAACGACAACCAGAGCAAAGAACAGCTCGGATGAAAACTTGGAAAAGGAACATCAATGTAAAATATAACTATCAAGGGAAGAGATAATATAAAATCCATCTGACTTACGCGTGCACGAAGAAAGAAAAGAAATAATCTAAAAAGCCAAACCAAAGTGAAAAACGCAAAGCAAACCTTTGTTCTTGAACGTAAGCAACTTCACATCATTAATCAAGTAAAACAGATACTAATCCGGGCGTGCATAAGAGTACGGAAAAATGAGCCCACAACCCAGTTGCATAGCCCTCAACCCAAAGAAAGTAAATATCAATGCGTCATAATCCAAACAGGAAGCAGAGCCAGCAGTGGGACAACAAATCCAATGTCAAGAAACCTAAAGCACAGTCAAGATTCTGCGCAAACATCAAAGAAAAAAATTACCAGGGAAAGAGATTGCGTTCCAGCGCTTAACAGAAAAAGGAATCATAGTGAAATCCAAACCCTTTGAAGGAGCCACACAACTCATATCGAACTTCCAAGAATATGGAAACTATGTCGAAGTTTTTGTCAGGCATTCATTAAAATATCCTTTTCCATACATGTAAATCTTTATTAAAAAATATTGCTACATGCCAAAAATTATTATTATTTCTATAAGATTTTATGTTTCTAATAATTTCGACGTTATTCCATTTGGTGATTTAGTAAGCATATCTCATTATTGGCATATGTCAATAGTATAAAATTAGGCTCTAATCTTAACTATTAGTATAAAATTATTGGCATAGGAATAGTATTTTAACTAATAGATTCTTTAACACACTAAAAATCACAGTGTTGCTAGATTAGGCTCTAATCTCAGAACTCTTTATATAAAATAAAAACATAACCCAACAGAATTTAATAACTATTTCTTTGAATCAAAACAATTAATTTATATAGAAATTCTTGTAATTCATAAAATTTCTAGATAAAAATCTGTGAAATACTCAAAAGATAGAGAGATCAAAATACAATAACCTAATCGTTAGAATCAAAATTATAACAACAATTAATCTGGATTTTTGTTTGCAATAAATCTAAATACCACAATAAGTAATTTCCAAATTCACATATGTCAGTTATATAACTTTTGATAAACCAGTATGCATGTCCTTGTTGCATATGATTGTTTTCATTAATTGAAATAGAAACATGAGTTAGAGTGGCATCACTTTAATCTTTAAAGCATTGGGATTGCACATATATTTTATTACATAAATAATTGTTATGCTTTAAAAAAGATCGACCTTATTATGTAAATAACGAATGTTTACATTTTATGGTTTGGCATACATTTTATGTAAACAATTGGCATCCTAACAATTGGTATCAGAGCCTGGTATTTCTCATTTCGGATTTACACCCGAGAGAAATGGCTCTTCATGGCTTTCAAGAGGGTTTATCAGTTGTTCGTCCACCATTGTTTATCGGATTGGACTACACATATTGGAAAACTCGAATGAGAGTTTTCTTGATTTATATGAATTTGGATTTATGGAATATTGTTGAAAACGGTTTTCAACTTCCCTCTAAACCGATGAACGAATGGTCGGATTTGGAGAAGAAGTATTTTTCTTTAAACGCAAAGGCTATGAATGCCTTATTTTGCGCTTTGGACAAAAATGAGTTCAATCGGATTTCTACGTGTGAAATGACTTTTGATATTTGGTGAACACTTGAAATCACGCACGAGGGAACTAGTAGAGTCAAAGACTCGAAAGTTAACATTTTATTGCATGATTTTGAGCTTTTTCAAATGCAACCAAGCGAGAATATAGGCGACATGTATACCCGTTTCACGGATGTTATCAATAATCTAAGAGTTCTTGGTAAATCTTTTTCGAATTTTGATCTCATAAGTAAGATCTTAAGATCCCTTCCAAAAAGGTGAGATCCTAAAATAACCGCAATACAAGAAACAAAAGATTTAAATTTGTTTCACTTGAAGAACTAATTGGTTCGTTAATGACATATGAAATGGTGTACAATACACATGATGAACAAAATGACCTTCCAAAGAACAAGAAGGATTTGGAACTCCAGACAAATGAATACCACTTGAGTGATGACTCAAGTGATGAGGACAATGATGAACTTGAACTTCGAACACTAAATCTTAATAAGTTTATTAAACAAAAATCTAAAATAAACAATGAACTTGAATGGAGGACTAGGCCTAAGAAGAAGAACATAAAGTGGGATAAATCGAGCTCCTCCGAAGACGAAGAGAAAATCAAGAAAGGCGAGGTGGCAAACTACGCCTTAACCGCTTTCAATGATGAGGTAATTGAAATCCCCCTAATTTATTTTGAAATTACTTGATGCTTTCATGATGTATTTTCTTTTTTAGTTTAGAATTAATTTTCTTAAAAATTACATGTTTAAAAATAAAAAAACAAAAATTATGATCATGCTAGTAATTTTGAAAATGATAATATTGCATATTTTACGATAAACAAACAAAATGATTTTGATTGAAAATATAAAATCATGGTTAAAAATTAATAATGTTTATCATGTTGATTTCCATTGTTATTTCTCGATTTTTAATGAAATCATGTTTGATTTGAAGTAATGCATAAAGTTGTACTGAAAATATTGAAATACCATGATTTGATGATTTTGTGCATGAGATTTTAAAGTTATACATGATGATTTTTGTGGTTTATTGATCTTGATGGTTTTTATGATGAAATTTATTTTTCGATCCTCAACGTTGATGCATGTTTTTATAAATGAAAAAGGCATGCTTCTATGAAATAAACCATATAAATTGAAATGGCTAAAAAGAGAAACGCATGTTTCTTGAAAATTCTTTTTCTCTATCTTATTGACTGTGACGAATCTATTTGATCATCTTTTTATGAATTTCTTGAAAATGATTTTGATTTGACGATTTGAATTTGAATGAATTTTTATCCTACTTATGATCTTGGTTTATTAGAATTACTTGAGATCTTCTTTAATGAATCAAAATCTTATATCTCCTATGTTTCCTTTTACCATTTCCTAAAGAGGAGATCTATAAAACTAACCATGATCTTGATAATTATGTTTTGAAACTTTATGTAAATCAAGATTATTCACCATGACTTCTTGCATTTTATTAAAGAAATTATTTAAATGAATCATGTCTTTTGGTATTTACACGATCCTTGAGATTTTATCTTTCATGACATGATGTGATTGTATTTATGGTTTGTATGCCTTGAAATGATTAAAATATTTTACACTATTTTGTTCTTCTCCTCTTCTTTCTTGTTTACAATAATAAAATGAGGAGAAATTTTGATCATGCATTATAGGATATAATTGCTATAATGAGAATTTTAAACTATTACATGCTTTAATAACATGTTGGAAATTATGTGTTTTGGATACAAAAATTTCCATGATCATGAGCATGTTTTATCTTCATGATTGTGTTTGAAAATCTATAACAAAACCATGTCCGAATGCATGAAAGTGTTAAACTTCATTTTCGGATTTTCTTGATCCTAACAATCTTCATTATTATGTTTTCTCGATACATTATTCTCTTCCGGACTTAATTAAAAAATGTCATATCGAGTTTGATTTATATCATTGATTTTTGAAATATGGAATCAACTAGCAAATGCATCTCTCATAGACTTATCACGTGAAAAATATCTTTCGAGAAATGGATTTGATGATTCCTTCTTATATCTTTATAGAAATAGTATTACATGCAAGGATTTGATTCACACACAAATCTTGATCCTTGCAAAAATGAAGTGTGCTTTAATATCTTATCAATTTTAACTTCATTCGAGTAAGCTCACAAGTAACTTTCCTCTATGCAAAAAGACAATAACAAACAAAGAGGAAGTAAAGAAAGCTATCTTGCATTAGTTTTCGAAATCTTTGCTAGTTTGTATGTAGTAAAACTTGCATATCGTAAAAATTGCTAGCTTGTAGTCTCAAAAAAAGCAAATAGTTGCTATCTCATGAAAAGCAAACATGCTAAACTTGCACATCTTTAATTGCTATATTGCATGATGATAAAACTTGATATTATGTTTTTCATGCAATAAGTTGAATTAATATCACAAACACATTAGAGTTGGAACTTCTCCTTTTTGTTGATGACAAAGGGGGAGAAGTATGATGTTATGCATAAGTTCATGATGACGTGTTGCAAGTATTCATGATGAATATTGCAATGACTTGAATTCAGTTTGAATTCAAGGTTCTATCAATATGACATATTGATAGGGGGAGTTTGTTTAAACTCCGGGAGTTAAGGTAAACTCCGTCATCAAGTGGTTGTCATCATTAAAAAGAGAGAGATTGTTGAATCTTGTATTTTGATGATAAAACCACTTGATATATGTTTATGATTTAATCTGCGTTTTGAGTGACGCAGGATGCTTCGATCAAGATGAGACAATTCAAGTAGGAAAAATCATGTTGTGCCGGAGGAACATGTTAGAAGATTAGACGTCGGGCCGGTGGATCCGTCGACGTATCGACAAAAGGCTTCAGGCCGTGGACTCGGGCATCGGGCCAAGAAGAGCGGGTATTGCGCCAAGGATATCAGAGTTGTGGAATCAATTAGCCGATTAGGCAATAAGCTGTAGGAGAGGACGATGCGCCGAAGAATCGGACGAAGCGTCGTCGAGGGACCAATGACATGCCGGACAACTTGGTTAATTGCTTAGGATTAATTGTGTCGATTGAAGTTTTGTTTTACATGTGCATGATTAATTACGATAGAAGTAAGACATGCAGTAGGAGTTGTGCCGGAGTCAAGACTATGATCACGTTGGGAGTTCAAGAGTTCGACGGAAGTCCGGACGGTCGTTGGAGGTTCTGCGAGAACAAATATGAGAAGTCCAGGACCTTGCCAAAAGAAGCTCGTCGGAACTTGCCAAGTGGATCGTTGCAAGTCCAGGAGTTTGCCGGAAGTCCACAGGAGCATCACCGAGGGTTCATCGGATGATCGACGGAAGTTCGCCGGAAGAAGCAATCGACGCACCAGAGCAAGTTGTAGTAAATGTCTTAAGAAATATCATAGTTAGCACTATGATTAAGTTAGAAATGGGAGGTGATCCCATTAACTTAATCTTGGGACAATTGGGTCCTTGACAGATCCAAATTGGGCCAAATGGATCAGCCCATTCGGACCCAAATTTCTTGACCAACGGTGGCACCGCTTGGGTCGGCGGTGGCATCGCCCAGAGCTCAGTCTCCGAGCAATACTGGGCAGTGCAACCACCCCTGACAAGTAGTGGAACCGCTTGAGCTCGGTCTTCGAGCTCTGCCAAGCGGTGCAACCACCCCAATCAGGCAGTGGCACCGCTTGGGCTCAGTCTCCGAGCGAGACTGGGCGGTGCTACCGCTCAGTCTTCGAGCTCTGCCAAGCGGTGCAACCGCCCCTAACTGGAGGTGGCACCACCTAGAGGCTCAGTCTCCGATCTCTGCCAAGTGTTACAACCGCCCCAATCAAGCGGTGCAATCGCCAGACCCCGGAATTCCGGGAGATGACAGTTTTGAGCTCGGAATTCAAACTGGTTTGGGGCCTATAAAAACCCCACCCTTTCAGCAATGAAAGGGCAACCAAAGGCACTGAAACCTTGATCTTACTCTGTGATTTTAGAGCTCAAAAGTGTTGTAAAGTCTAGAAGTTCTCCTCCCTCTTTTCTTCCAAGTTTTGATCTTTCAAGAGAGGAGAGAAAAGTTTGTAAGGGTTGTCTCCTAAGCCCGTCAAAAGGAGTAAAACTGTAAAAGGGTGGTTGGCCTTCGTCAATTGAAGGAAGGCCTCTAATGGACGTAGGTTACCTCATTGGTGGAGGAAGCCAAAAGAGGATGTAGGTCAAGATTAACCGAACCACTCTAAATCTCGGTTTGCATTTACTTTGAGCATCTTATCTTTTCTGCAAACCTCCTCAGTAGCTTACTGCCTTCTGCTCATTTATGAACATATTTTTTAGTTAAGTATTTTCCAAATCGACCTTAAGACGAAAATTTGTTTTATCGTTCGAACATCATATTTTAGTTTGCGCTTACATTCTGATTTCTGTCTTAACTACAAACTACCTTCCTTACTTTACTTCAAATACGTTTTCATAAGCTTTCAAAGTTATTATCTGCACGAAATGACTTTTATGTTGGAATCAGATTTCAACATACGAACGCAGTTTTAATCGTCGAAAGTTTTTCGCTGCACTAATTCACCCCCCCCCCCCTCTTAGTGCTCTTGATCCTAACACCTCCGAGCATCTTGGTTGAGCCATTCTTCTTGTGTTCAAGCGAAAGAAATCGCAGCTGTCACGATACATGGCTATCGCACCTTAACCTACCCTTTTATCTATGGCTTGAGTCCTTCGATGAATGTTCCTAATAATTGATGGTCAATCTAATCACGAGCAAGGTAGGATAGCTTCTCAAACCTAGTTTGGTACTCTTAAATCATAGAGGTTTGTTGAATCTTTGCGAGTTGGCCATCGATATTTTCATACTCCATAGATCTAAAACGATTCAACAGTGTGTTCTTAAATTGATTCCACGTCGGAGCCCCATGATTGTATTCCAACCAATTATACCATTAAATAGCATTTCCTTCAAGGTGGATGATAGCAATTTCCACCATAGCATCATCCCACATTCGGTAGTAACGAAAGAAACATTCAACGCGTGAAATCCACCTCGCCGGGTCTCCTTCTTCCCATCGTGGGAAGTCCACCCTCATGCATGGCTGAAGTATGTCCGAGGGCTGTCCCTCCTTCTTTGGAGGTCTCTTTGAACTCTCTTCTCATTGAAATTTGGTGGGACTCGGTGGTTATCCAATTCTAAATTATGCAAACAAAGCACGCAATTTGTCTTCCAAGCATGATTCAAGCCACGATTCAATCTAAGATTCCCATGCTTCAAATTTGGCATCAATTGGATCTTGAGAAACTATAGCATATGCCTATAGATCAGAGATGTCCCTGTCTTTTTTCTGTTGATGGATTAATTGTTGAATCTTGTATTTTGATGATGAAACCACTTGATATATGTTTATGATTTAATCTGCGTTTTGAGTGACGCAGGATGCTTCGATCAGGATGAGACAATTAAAGCAGGAAAATCATGTTGTGCCGATGGAATATGTCAGAAGATTGGACGTCGGGCCGGTGGATCGGTCGACATATCGACAGAAGGCTTCGGGCCGTGGACTCGGGCATCAGGCCAAGAAGGGCGGGTATTGTGCCAAGGATATCGGAGTTGCGGAGTCAACTGGCTGATTGGGCAATAGGCTGCAGGAGAGGACGATGCGCCGAAGAATCGGACGAAGCGTCGAGGGACCAATGACATGCTAGACAACTTGGTTAATTGCTTAGGATTAATTGTCTCGATCGAAGTTTTGTTTTAAGTGTGCAGGATTAACTACGATGGAAGAAAGATATGCAGTAGGAGTTGTGCCAGAGTCAAGACAATGATCACGTTGGGAGTTCGAGAGTTCGACGGAAGTTCGGACAGTCGTCGGAGGTTCTGCGAGAACAAATCCGAGAAGTCCATGAGCTTGCCAAAGAAGCTCGTCGGAACTCGCCAAGTGGATCGTCGCAAGTCCAGGAGTTTGCCGGAAGTCCGCAGGAGCATCACCGAGGGTTCATCGGTTGATCGACGGAAGTTCGCCGGAAACTCGCCGGAAGAAGCGATTGACGTCCCGGAGCAAGCTGCAGAAATTGTCTTAGGATTTATCGTAGTTAGCACAATGATTAAGTTGGAAATGGGAGGTGATCCCATTAGCTTAATCTTGGGGCAATTGGGCCCCTGAAAAACCCAAGTTGGGCCAAATGGATCTACCCATTCGGACCCTGATTGCACTGGGCGGTGCAACCGCCCAAGCCAGGAGGTAGCACCGCCTGGGCTAAGTCTCCTAAGGAGACTGGGTGGTGCAACCGCCCCATCCAGGAGGTGCAACCGCCTGGGCTCAGTCTCCGAGCGAGACTGGGCGGTGCAACCTCCCTTGACAGAGAGGTAGCACTGCCTGAGCTCGGTCTTCGAGCTCTGGCAGGCGGTGCAACCGCCTCAGTCAGGAGGTGCAACCGTCTGGGCTTAGTCTCCAAGCGAGACTGGGCGGTGCAACCTCCCCTGATAGAGAGGTAGCACCGCCAGAGCTCGGTCTTCGAGCTCTGCCAGGCGGTGCAACCGCCCCAGTCAGGAGGTGCAACCGCCTGATCCCGGAATTCCGGGAATTGACAGTTTTGAGCTCCAAATTTGAACTGGGTTGGGGCCTATAAATACCCCACCCATTCAGCACTGAAAGAGCACGGACATACACCGAAATCTTGATTTTTTTCTGTGATTCTTAGAGCTCAAAATTGTTGTAAAGGTCAAAAGTTCTTCTCCCTCTTTTCTTCCAAGTTCTGAGTTGTAAAGAGAGGAGAGAAAATTTCTGTAAGGGTTGTCTCCTAAGCCCGTCAAAAGGAGTGAAACTGTAAAAGGGTGGTTGGCCTTCGCTTATTGAAGGAAGGCCTCTAGTTGACGTCGGTGACCTCGTCGGTGGAGGAAGCCAAAAGTGGAGTAGGTCAAGATTGACCGAACCACTCTAAATCTCGGTTTGCATTTACTTTGAGCATATTATCTTTATTGCAAACCTCCTCTGAAGCTTACTGCTTTCTGCGCATATACGATCGGGTTTCAAGCTTTGCACTTTTCGAATCAGCATTTAGACGTAAATCTGCTTTTTCGTACGATCATCATATTTCAGATTACGTTTACGGTTTGATTTTTACCATAACTGCAAACTGCCTTTATACCCTTGCTTAAACAGCATCTCGCCTAATCAAGTGATTTACGAATCAGCATTTAGACGTAAATTAGTTTCTTCGTACGAACGTCGTATTTCAGTTTGTGCTTATATTCTGGTTTTCATCATAATTGCAAACTGCCTTCATATATTGACTTTAACATCATCTTGCTTGATCTTAAGTTAAAGTAATCTTAGAATCGACTTTCAAACAGAAATCGTTTTTATCGTTCGAACGCAGTTTCGTTTTAATCGCAGAAAGTTTTCCGCTGCACTAATTCACCCCCCCCCCCCTCTTAGTGCTCTTGATCCTAACAATTGGTATCAGAGCCCGGTTTTTCTCATTTCGGATTTACACCCGAGAGAAATGGCTCTTCATGGCTTTCAAGAGGGCTTTTCGGTCTTTCATCCACCGTTGTTTAACGGATTGGACTACACTTATTGGAAAACTCGAATGAGAGTTTTCTTGATTTCTACGAATTTAGATTTATGGAATATCATTGAAAACAGTTTTCAACTTCTCTCTCAACCGATGAACGAATGGTCGGATTTGGAGAAGAAGTATTTTTCTTTAAACGCAAAGGCTATGAATGCCTTATTTTGCGCTTTGGACAAAAATGAGTTCAATCGGATTTCTACGTGCGAAACGACTTTTGACATTTGACGAACATTTGAAATCACGCACAAGGGAACTAGTAGAGTCAAAGACTCGAAAGTTAACTTTTTATTGCATGATTTTGAGCTTTTTCGAATGTAACCAAGCGAGGCTATAGGCGACATGTACACTCGTTTCACAGATGTCGTTAATAGTTTAAGAGCTCTTGGAAAATGTTTTTCGGATTTTGAACTCGTAAACAAGATTTTGCGTTCTCTTTCTAAGAAGTGGGATTCAAAAGTAACTGCAATACAAGAAGCTAAAAACCTAAACAACTTACCACTTGAAGAACTAATTGGTTCGTTGATGACATATGAAATGGTGCATAATGCACATGATGAACATGTTGAACACAATCACCTTCCAAAGAACAAGAAGGATTTGGAACTCCGGACAAATGAATGCCACTTGAGCGATGACTCAAGTGATGAGGACAATGATGAACTTGAACTTCGAACACTAAATCTTAATAAGTTTATTAAACAAAAATCTAAAATAGACAATGAACTTGAACGAAAGAAGAGGTCAAAGAAGAGGAAGGCAACCAAGGATGAATCAAGAACTTCCAAAGGTGAAACGGCGAATTGGGCTTTGACGGGCTTCGACTACGAGGTAAGTAATTCAACTCTCTTGAATTATTTTGAAATTACATGATGCTCTTCATAATACATTTTCTTTTTAATATAGAATTAATTTTCTTGAAAATTACATGTTAAAAAAAAAATATATATATATATATATGATGAAAATGCAAAATTTATGATCATGCTAGTAATTTTGAAAATAATCATGAAAAATATATATTTTATGATAAACAAACAAAATGATTTTGATTGAAAATATGAAATCATGCTTGATGATATAATGATGTTTTGATACCAAGATTTTATTCTATGCATGAGATTTTAAAAATCGTGTTTATTGGTTTTATAATTATGGATGATGAATCTTGCGATTTTCGATTTTCACGGTAATGAAAGTGCCTTATTGATCTTTGTCGTAATAAAACTTGCACTTTCGATTTTAAAACATGCTACATGTTTGGCATAGATGAAATAAAATCATTTTTCTTGAAAATTTATTTTTCTCTACCGTATCGACTTTTTCACTAAGAGATCAATAAAATTATATATGCCATTTTGAATCTCTTGAAAGTAATGTTGAGATTTTGATGATGTGTTCTTATTGAAATTTATTGAAATGAATCGTGATTTCTTAGAATTATAACTTGAGAATTCTTTTTATAAATCAAAATAACTTACTGTGATTCTTTCTTTTTGCTATTTGAGTTATCCAAAAAGAATCATAATATGTCTCTTAATATTCATAATTTGTCTACATGATTCATAAATCTCATTACCAACTCTTCTTGATATTCCTTATGTGATGATATGAATACATGAGATATTCATTAATTTGTTTTGATGTATACAAATGAAAAGTTATGATCATGCATAGTAAGATATAATTTGACAAAATTGATACCATCATGATATGAAGCATTTATGATTTGTAATGATGCATGCAATACTTGAGCTTTTTAATTATGATGTGATGTATTGCATATGATGTAAATCATGATTTAAAATGCTATGAGTTGTTACTAAAATGATGTATGTCATGAATACTCTAAATGATGAATGTTTGGTATCATGATTAAAATATTGATAAATAGTTAAAAATTTAAGTATCATGTATGATATGCTCATAATATTGATTGATTTATTCAGTATCATGCATGAATGAAATATAAGGTTTTTGAAATTGTGCATGTTCGAATTTGAAAATATAATGATGCACAAATAAGATTGAAACCTTCCCTTGTCATGATTTAGAAATTAATGTAAAGGGTCTTCCCTTCTCTTTCCCAATGACATAGGGGGAGAAAGAGTTGCTAATGTGCATATCTCAAAGAGAAAATTGCTAGCTTTCGTGTCTTAAAATGTTAAAAATTTTTGCTAGCTTGTATATTGTAAACTTGCTATCGTACTATCATGATGATGAGCATGTCTTATCTTCATGATTGTATTTGAAAATCAATAGCACAACCTTGTCCGAATGCATGAAAGTGTTAATTTCATTTTCAAATTCTCTTAACTATTGGCATCCTAACAATTGGATTTTCGAATTATCCTCTTCCAGACTTTATAAGCATATGTCATATTAAGTTTAACTCATATCATTAATTTTTGACATATGGAATCAATCAGTAAATACATCTCTTATACACTTATCATGTGAACAATATTTTGTTTTGAGAAATGGATTTGATGAAATGATTCCTGCTTATAAATTCCTTCTTGAAAAAAGAAGTCATTTTTATGTACAAGGATTTGATACATATCTTGAAACTTGTAAAAATGAAGCGTGCTTTAATATCTTATCGATTTTAACTTCATTCGAGTAAGCTCAGAAATAGCTTTCCTCCGTCATGCAAAAAGAAAATAACAAATAAAATGGAAGAAGTTTTCAAAGCTATCTCCATGTCATGTTTTCCTTGAAATGTTTGAATATTTGGTATCTTATCACTTTTTGTTGAAAAATGACGTGAACCTGCTTATGGCATCGCACTTATATTTTGCTTATATCGTTCTCCTTTTTGTTGATGACAAAGGGGGAGAAATATATGAATTGATGCTATGAACACTGATGCTATGATTGCCAAATTTGCATTATGCCATGTCTGCATCATGTGTTAAGATGTCAAGAACTTGCATTGTAATTTTACGCATTGATATCTTACCATGTGATGAAATGCTACAATTGATAAACACTTGAAATGTTTGCGTTATGATATCAAAAGCTTACATTGCAATTTTTCATGTTGATATTTGATAATAGCAAACTTGCATGATGATAAAACTTAATATTATGTTTTTCATGCAATGAGTTGAACCAATATCACAAACACTTGATTGTGGTACTTCTCCTTTTTGTTGATGACAAAGGGGGAGAAGTATGTTGATGACATGACATGTTATGCATAAGTTTATGCATAAGTTCATGATGACGTGTTGCAAGTATACATGATGAATATTGCAATGACTTGAATTCAGTTTGAATTCAAGGTTTTATCAATATGGCATATTGATAGGGGGAGTTTGTTTAAACTCCGGGAGTTAAGTTTAACTCCGTCATAGAGTGGTTGTCATCATCAAAAAAGGGGAGATTGTTGAATCTCGTATTTTGATGATGAAACTACTTGATATATGTTTATGATTTAATCTGCGTTTTGAGTGACGCAGGATGCTTCGATCAGGATGAGACAATTAAAGCAGGAAAATCATGTTGTGCCGATGGAACATGTCAGAAGATTGGACGTCGGGCCGGTGGATCGGTTGACGTATCGACAGAAGGCTTCGGGCCGTGGACTCGGGCATCGGGCCAAGAAGGGTGGGTATTGTGCCACGGATATCGGAGTTGCGGAGTCAACTGGCCGATTGGGCAATAGGCTACAGGAGAGGATGATGCGTCGAAGAATCGGACGAAGCGTCGAGGGACCAATGACATGCCGGACAACTTGGTTAATTGCTTAGGATTAATTGTCTCGATCGAAGTTTTGTTTTAAGTGTGCAGGATTAACTACGATGGAAGAAAGACATGCAGCAGGAGTTGTGCCGGAGTCAAGACAATGGTCACGTTGGGAGTTCGACGGAAGTTCGGACAGTCGTCGGAGGTTATGCGGGAACAAATCCGAGAAGTCCATGAGCTTGCCAAAGAAGCTCGTCGGAACTCGCCAAGTGGATCGTCGCAAGTCCAGGAGTTTGCCGGAAGTCCGCAGGAGCATCACCGAGGGTTCATCAGTTGATCGACGGAAGTTCGCCAGAAACTCGTCGGAAGAAGCGATTGACGTACCAGAGCAAGCTGCAGAAATTGTCTTAGGATTTATCGTAGTTAGCACAATGATTAAGTTGGAAATGGGAGGTGATCCCATTAGCTTAATCTTGGGGCAATTGGGCCCCTGAAAAACCCAAGTTGGGCCGAATGGATCTACCCATTCGGACCCTGATTGCATTGGGCGGTGCAACCGCCCAAGCCAGGAGGTAGCACCGCTTGGGCTAAGTCTCCCAGGGAGACTGGGCGGTGCAACCGCCCCAGCCAGGAGGTGCAACCGCCTGTGCTCAGTCTCCGAGCGAGACAGGGAGGTGCAACCTCCCCTGATAGAGAGGTAGCACCGCTTGAGCTCGGTCTTCGAGCTCTAGCAGGCGGTGCAACCGTCTCAGTCATGAGGTGCAACTGCTTGGGCTCAGTCTCCAAGCAAGACTGGGCGGTGCAACCTCCCCTGACAGAGAGGTAGCACCACCTGAGCTCGGTCTTCGAGCTCTGCCAGGCGGTGCAACCGCCCCAGTTAGGAGGTGCAACCGCCTGATCCCGGAATTCCGGGAATTGACAGTTTTGAGCTCCAAATTTGAACTGGGTTGGGGCCTATAAATACCCCACCCATTCAGCACTGAAAGAGCACAGACATACATCGAAATCTTGATCTTTTTCTATGATTCTTAGAGCTCAAAATTGTTGTAAAGGCCAAAAGTTCTTCTCCCTCTTTTCTTCCAAGTTCTGAGTTGTAAAGAGAGGAGAGAAAATTTCTGTAAGGATTGTCTCCTAAGCCCGTCAAAAGGAGTGAAACTGTAAAAGGGTGGTTGGCCTTCTCCTATTGAAGGAAGGCCTCTAGTTGACGTCGGTGACCTCGTCGGTGGAGGAAGCCAAAAGTGGAGTAGGTCAAGATTGACCGAACCACTCTAAATCTCGGTTTGCATTTACTTTGAGCATATTATCTTTACTGCAAACCTCCTATGAAGCTTACTGCTTTCTGCGCATATACGATCGGGTTTCAAGCTTTGCACTTTCCGAATCAGCGTTTAGACGTAAATCTGCTTTTTCGTACGATCATCATATTTCAGATTACATTTACATTTTGATTTTTACCATAACTGCAAACTACCTTTATACCCTTGCTTAAACAGCATCTCGCCTAATCAAGTGATTTATGAATCAACATTTAGACGTAAATCAGTTTCTTCGTACGAACGTCGTATTTCAGTTTGCGCTTATATTCTGGTTTTCATCATAACTGCAAACTACCTTCATAGATTGACTTTAACATCATCTTGCTTGATCTTAAGTTAAAGTAATCTTAGAATCGGCTTTCAAACAGAAATCATTTTTATCGTTCGAACGTAGTTTCGTTTTAATCGCAGAAAGTTTTCCGCTGCACTAATTCACCCCCCCCCCCCTCTTAGTGCTCTTGATCCTAACATTAATGGCTTGGGGTGGTGGAAGGTTTGGAAAAATTGAGGATCGCGGAAAGGTACTACAATAGATTTTTACGTCTAAAGTGTAGTAGTTTGGATGTAAAAGGTCAATGGTTTATATTGAGAATTTTTGGACGAAACCAAAGGGAAATTTGCTATTATGAAGTATCAAAGCTGTCGTAAAAATTTCGTAGAGATTTACATAGAAAAAATGTAATAGCAAGATCAAACAAACTATGCTATACAGTTAGAATTCTGTAATGCATCTTTCGTCACAGAGATGAAAACTTTAGATGAAAAGTTTATGCAGAAATATAGGAATAATTTTTTTTTAGATTTTTGAATAAGAATAACTAAATTACAGTAGTAGTAAGGTAGAATACCAAAACCTATTGCAATTCACAGAGAAAATGTACATATGTACACATATGTATATATATGTATATAAATATGTATATATACATGTGTACATATGTATATATACGTATGTACATATGTACTTATGTATTACATATGTACATACATTATATATACATATATATTTATGTATATATATGTAAATATGTATATACATATATATATATATATATATATATATATATATATATATATATATATATATATATATATATATATGTATATGTACATATACATGTATATATATGTACATATTGTTAGGATCAAGAGCACTAAGAGGGGGGGGGGGTGAATTTGTGCAGCGGAAAACTTTCGACGATTAAAACTGCATTCATACGTTGAAATCCGATTCCGACGTAAAAGTCGTTTCGTGCATATAATAACTTTGAAAGCTTACGGAAACATATTTGAAGTAAAGTAAGGAAGGCAGTTTGCAGTTAAGATAGAAATAAGAATGTAAGCGTAAACTAAAATATGATGTTCGTATGATAAAACTGATTTCCGTCTTAACGCCGATTCGGAAAATACTTAACTAAGAAACATGTTCGTAAATGAGCAGAATACAATAAGCTACTGAGGAGGTTTACAGTAAAGATAAGATGCTCAAAGTAAATGCAAACCGAGATTTAGAGTGGTTCGATCAATCTTCACCTACATCCACTTTTGGTTTCCTTCACTAACGAGGTCATCGACGTCCACTAGAGGCCTTCCTTCAATTGGCGAAGGCCAACCACCCTTTTACAGTTTTACTCCTTTTGATGGGCTTAGGAGACAACCCTTACAAACTTTTCTCGCCTCTCTTGAAAGATCAAAACTTGGAAGAAAAGAGGGAGGAGAACTTTTAGGCTTTACAACACTTTTGAGCTCTAAAATCACAGAGTAAGATCAAGCTTTCGGTGCCTTTGGTTGCCCTTTCATTACTGAAAAGGTGGGGTATTTATAGGCCCTAAACTAGTTTGAATTCCGAGCTCAAAACTGTCATCTCCCGGAATTCCGGGGTCTGGCGATTGCACCGCTTGACGGGGCGGTTGCACCGCCTGGCAGAGCTCGGAGACTGAGCCTCTGGGCGGTGCCACCTCCTATCGGGGGTGGTTGCACCGCTTGGTAGAGCTCGGAGACTGAGCCTTTGGGCGGTGCCACCACCTGACAAGGGTGGTTGCACCGCCCAGTCTCGCTTGGAGATTGAGCCCAAGCGGTGCCACCGCCTGAATGGGGCGGTTGCACCGCTTTGTCACGAACTTAGCTGGTTTTGCCTAAGTCGTGCAGCACACTTGCGTGTCTGTCCGCAAAGGTCAGCCTCCCCGAAGCCTCCTATGGTCCCTTAGGTCCCACAAAAGAGAGAACAGGACAGAGAAAAGGCCTCACTCGGGATCCACAAGCAAACATCTCCGAAAAACACTTTATAGACAATGCAAATTACAAACAGACTTTACAAGCTCTGAACAGTTGCACAACAAAGGGTAAAATGGTCCATTACAGACCAAAAATCTCTCGCACGTGTTCACATGACACAACCTTTATTTACAAGCCTAAAGAGGCACCAACCCAACTAAAATGAGACTATTAAGCCTTTGGCCGCCCCTTTACATGCTGTACAAGGCATGAACATGCCGAAAGACACGGACATACATAAGCATTACATCAAACATCCTGTTTCGAAGTTTGTCCGTGACATTCTCCCCCACTTATCCCTTCGACGTCCTCGTTGAAGCCTTTGTCGACACTGCAACTCCTCGCCTTTGCTGAGTCTTCAATATTCTGCTCTAGCTACAATGTGCCTGTTGACTCCCAGCTGCTCTCCGCTGCTGTTTTTGAGTAGTCGAATCTTTGATCCGCCATGCTGTTCAAACTCACCAATGACTCTGACTCTGGTGTGGGGTTGACTGAGTTGTGTTGATCCTTGTTGATTCCTGCGGACCCCCTAGATGAAGGAAAAGACCATCCTTACTACGCCAGTCTCTCAAAATGCCTCATGCTGCTTGAACTGGGTGGATGCTTGTTGGAGCTTTAACGAGCTTCGTCTCGAAAACTTCTGAAGTTTTGAGTCCTTCCTCCACAAAATTTGCTCATTGACTCTCCTTTCACTTAGTTGTCACATCCAAGTAGGTTCGCATCACTTCCGCCTTCGATTGCCATTTCGTTAGGAAATGAAGCGGACAATCTACTCTCAGTAGCACTGATCACCATTGGTGAGGATTTGACAACTATTGTCTTCCATTATCTTTGAAGGGTCTTTGAACATCTGCAGAGCTCCTCTGTTGGATAGATAAGAGAATTGGGGTACTCGGTTTCGCCCATTCTCTTAAGGGTTGAGAAGGCAAAGGTTACTTGACTTCGCCCACCTCCTCGAGGTTGTACTCCATGCATCGAGTCAGTTCTTGGCCTTCGCCGCTTTTGCTCTTTGCTCACACTTCCGGCACTTGAAGTGTTTGCACTCCTTATGCTTGAGTTAGCTACTGATTCACCTTCTCAATGCCATTGAACTTCGAATGCGGGAAGTTTTCACCCCAACTTGGAGTAATTCTCTAATAGGTTTGGTCGCCTCACGGATTGTACCGTCTTTCTCCATCAACTCTGCCGCCCTACTCCCCCCCAGTAGCGAAGGTCCAAAGACCGTCTGACTACTTCATTCCTTGGTCGGTGCACTCTTGCATGACCCGAAGTCCTTCACTTTTCGGCTATCTTGATGAGAAACTCATTGACACCCGGTCTTCTGAAGTTTCTTGGCCTCGCCCTTCACCTTGTCTCGGTGCCAGAGTTTGCCTTTGCATGCTCCACCTCCTCGCCCCTTTCATGACCAAGCGCTCTCCTCCATGAGAGCAAGGGATCAATGACTTTCACCCGGAAGTGCCACCTCTGGCAGTACCATGGCGCCGCCATGCCCATGGCACTACTATCCGTTGACTCGATTCTGATCCCTTTTTCTTCACAATCAGTGACATGCCTCTATGGTACTCCTCCCAGTCCACCTCCATTCTAACTGATGCTTGATTTTGGGTAACTAAGTCCCTCTCGACTCGTTGTCGCTTCCTGCGCCTTTTCGACCCCTTGCTTCAACACCTCTGTGTTCTCCAAGTAGCACCCTTTAGTCGATGGAAAGACAGATCAAACTCCCATGCACGGCCTCTGCCGCCATCATGTTGTAGGGTTTGCAATTTATTCTGTTCTCCTTAGCTTCCTTGGTAGCAACATTAAACACTCGACCTTGTCCTCTCGACTTGTCGGGCTCCCTTAAGCGAATATGAGCTCTGAGCAGTCCAACTCTCCACCGCTTCGATCATACCGCCATGATCAAGTCCTTCCCATGGGACTCACCCGTACTTGCATTTGAACTTTTCCTTGGTGGAACACAACCCCCATATCTCGATGACCAAGGCTTTCATCCGATGCAAAATTCGATGCACGCATCGGAAGACCGCCTCTGGTACCATGGCCTTCACTCCTTGAATCCATAGCACTTCTTGCCGTCGTGTTGTTCACGAAGTGGAGCTTCCAGTAGCTCCCCGATCATACCTTCAGATGATCTAGTCCCTCACGGGGCTAGGTTGTGTGAATCGCATTGCCACGAACTGTTCCACCACGATCCGCTGCACCATGTCGCCTCCTGATGACATCTCTATTGCATTCTGATCCTTGTGGAAAAACTCGAATTGTGAACCCTCCATGTGTGGCTTTTGCCAATACATCGCAGGGTCTCCTCTACCTTCGATTTTGTTCGCTCCTTTGGCAATCGACCTTCATCCACCCACTCTTGGGTCACACCTAGATGAAGCACCGCTCTAGGACAGTCCGTCGCCTAGTAGCTCCCGAAGTCCACCGACTTCACTATAATTTGTGCACCATTGTCTGGATCCTGGGCCTCTGCCCCTACCAGCACAATCTTCGCTGCGCACTGCTTTCTTCATGGCAACTTGAATGACAACGCTGTGGCATATTCTTCAAGAGTACCCGCCTCTGCGTCCTCTTGCCTCGTGCTAAGGCCTTTTGAACTCAACGTCGTCTCCGCAAATTGAGTCGCCTTAGTTCCTCCATCAAATGCTCCTCTAAGATAAGGTGCATGTGCCCCGAAGCTCCCTTCGTCTTTGGCACCATGCAAGATGAGTCCGCTCCGTCAGCATGAAGGACCCATGGAACAACATGATCTTACTCTTGCCTCTGCAAGAGTTCATGTCCTTGACCTCTATCTAAGGAAAGCACTGTGCCTTTGCTCCATGTTCCAACTTCTATGCTGGCTCCCATCAAGCGGCTTGGGTACTTCGCCAAGTTACACCCAAGTTGCTCCGCTCCTCATTTTTGCATTGAGTTGATGGTGGCCCTCACCCACCATTCCACGGGTCACCTTCCCTTGAGTCCCATCTCCGTGATCGACTCCAAGTGTGCCTTCATTTGTGTTGCCTTGGGTCACTCCCCACTTGATCTCATGCATGCATCCACCAATGCATTCTCTCAAGCGACATCATCGGCGACTCCTAATGGCTTGCTCGATCCATTGAGCTTCATGGAGTTGTTGTTTGTTGAGGTACTCCTCCTCAACTTGTGAGGTCCGTCGATATGATTCTCCCTTCGAGAGCCGGGACTTATCCCTCCCTGGATAACTGTCCCCATTGAGCAACATCTCTCTTCGTTTGAGAGACCACCATCCCCTTGGACTACTCCGATCTGCTGAACAAACTGTGCATTGTTCTGCCTCTTGCAAACACACTTGCTAGATTATGACTCCACGTCCAATACAGTCCCACACCCCCCTCAAGGCCTAGCAACATTCTGGACTAGTTGCACCATTCAGCCTCCTACGGACGTATCCTTTGCATGCCAAGAGAAAGTTTCAATGCTCCATGGCGCGGAGTTTGATTAAGCCTTTGGGATGGCCATTAACATTCCGTTCGTCTCGCGATACAAGCCCATGTATGAGTACCAAATTCTTCAAGCTAGCAATTCCCCTCACCTCTGTGAGTTTTGCATAACTCTTTTGGTGTAACTGAGCAACTCATTCCACCTTGGATGGTCTCATCCTTTACCAAACACCTCGCTTGCCTTGAGCACCATCAAGTATAGTTGTCAACGTTGAGTCGTAGCTCAAACTCAACCATCCCAACCTTTGTGCGCTTCACATTCTTCCAAGCTTGTCTGTTCTCGTGATGCCTCTTGGCTGCGAAGGGTTGGCCATTCCTCTCAATGCCAATCTCGGATGCCCGCTCCTCCGAGCTCTTCCTCTTCCCTACATTTCCATGCCCGTTTTCCCCCAAGCGGTCATGGCGTGTGCTGACTGCCCTCAACGCAGCCCCCGCTGGTCCCCATGTTTGCATGCTAAGTGTTTCTATGAGTGCTTGTCCCGCCTCGATACCATCATCATCACGAACTTAGCTGGTTTTGCTTTGCCTAAGTCGTGGCGGCACCCTTGCGTGTCCGTCCGTCCAAAAGGTCGATCTCCCGGTTCCTCCCATGGTCCCTTAGGTCCCACAAAAGAGAGAACATGACAGAGAAAAGGCCTCACTCGGGATCCACAAGCAAACATCTCTGAAAAACACTTTATAGACAATGCAAATTACAAACAGACTTTACAAGCTCTGAACAATTGCACAACAAAGGGTAAAATGATCCATTACAGATCGAAAATCTCTCGCACGTGTCCACATGACACAACCTTTATTTACAAGCCTAAAGAGACCACCAACCCAACTAAAATGAGACTATTAAGCCTTTGGCCGCCCCTCTACATGCTGTACAAGGCATGAACATGCCGAGAGACACGGACATACATAAGCATTACATCAAACATCCTGTTTCGAAGTTTGTCCGTGACAGCTTGGCAGAGCTCGGAGATCGAGCTCAGGCAGTTCCATCGCCTGTCAGGGGCAGTTGCACCGCCTATTCTTGCTCGAAGACTGAGCTCTGGGCGGTGCCACCATTGACCCAAGCGATGCCACCGCTGGCCAAGAAATCTGGGTCCGAATGGGCTGATCCATTCGACCCAATTTGGGTCTGTCAAGGGCTCAATTTCCCCAAGATTAAGTTAATGGGATCACCTCCCATTTCTAACTTAATTATAGTGCTAACTACGATATTTCTTAAGACATTTATTGCAACTTGCTCCGGTGCGTCAATCGCTTCTTCCGGCGAGCTTCCGGCGAACTTCCGTCGATCATCCGATGAACCCTCGGTGATTCTCCTATGGACTTCTAGCAAACTCCTAGACTTGCGTCGATCCACTTAGTGAGTTCCGATGAGCTTCTTTTGGCAAGCTCCTGGACTTCTTAGATTTGTTCCCGCAGAACCTCCGACGACCGTCCGGACTTCCGTCCGGACTTCTGTCGAACTTTCGAACTCCCAACGTGATCATAGTTTTGACTCCGGCGTAACTCTTGCTGCATGTCCTACTTCCATCATAGTTAATCCTGCACATGTAAAACAAAACTTCGATCGAGACAATTAATCCTAAGTAATTAACCAAGTTGTCCGACATATCATTGGTCCCTCGACGCTTCGTCCGATTCTTCGGCGCATCGTCCTCTCCTACGGCCTATTGTCCAATCGGCTAGTTAACTTCGCAACTCCAATATCCTTAGCACAATACCCGCTCTTCTTGGCCCGATGCCCGAGTCCATGACCCGAAGCCTTCTGTCGATACGTCGACTGATCTACCGGCCCGACGTCCAATCTTCTGACATGTTCCTCCGGCACAACATGATTTTTCTTGCTTTAATTGTCTCAATCGAAGCATCCTACGTTACTCAAAATGCAGATTAAATCATAAACATATATCAAGTGGTTTTATCATCAAAATACGAGATTCAACAATCTCCCCCTTTTTGATGATGATGACCACGTGATGACAGAGTTAACCTTAACTCCCGAAGTTTAAACAAACTCCCCCTATCAATATGGCATATTGATAGAACCTTGAATTCAAACTGAATTCAAGTCATTGCAATATTCATCATGAATACTTGCAACATGTCATCATGAACTTATGTATAAACTTATGCATAACATCATACTTCGCCCCCTTTGTCGTCAACAAAAAGGAGAAATTCCAACTCTAATGTGTTTGTGATATTAATTCAACTTATTACATGAAAAACATAATATCAAGTTTTATCATCATGCGATCTAGCAATTAAAGATGTGCAAGTTTAGCATGTTTGCTTTTCATGAGATAGCAACTATTTGCTTTTCTTTAGACTACAAGCTAGCAATTTTTACGATATGCGAGTTTTACTACATACAAGCTAGCAAAGATTTTGAAAGCTAATGCAAGATAGCTTTCTTGTGTAAGCTCATGATTCTTGCTTCCTTTGCAATGTTTGAGCTCGCAATTTTGCTTTCATTGCAAAGTGCAAGTTTAGCATGTTTAGCATCTTGAGATAGGCAAGATAGAACATTTTTGCATTTTCTTGAGATTTCAAGATAGCAATCTCTACATCTTGCAAGCTAGCAATGTGACAACATTTTAGAACATGCAAGCTAGCAATTTAGAGATGTTCAAGAAAGTAACTCTTACCTCTTGAAATATGCAAGTTTGCTAGATGTGCACGTTAGCATGTTTTGCTTCTTCTTGATATTTCAAACTAGCAATTATCGGTAATGTTCAAGATAGCAATTTCTTCTCTTTTGAGAAGTGCAAATTTTGCTTTCGTCTTGAATTGTGCAAGCTAGCTAGTTTGCCTCTTTTCATGATGTCCACGCTAGAAATTCTTGCTCTCCCTTTATCATTTGTCAAAAAGAAGGGAAGATCCTTATATCAATTTTCAGATTATGACAAAGGTGAGTAATCATTCTTATTTCAAAATTCCATAATTGAGATAAATCTTAAATTCAAATTAAGACAATTTTAATCATGATTCACATCATATGCAATACATCACATACATCATAATAAAAGGCATAAGTATTGCATGCATCATTTTAGCAACAAATCATAGCATTTCATCACATGGCAAGATTTCAGCAAGTAAAATTATGATACACGTTTTTGATATCTTAACATGGCATATGGCAGTCATAGCATTTCAATCATCAATTTACCATATATTTCGATGCAAGCTTCTTTTGATATCTTAACATAATTCAAATTCAAATATGGCACTAATAGTATCAATTCATATATTTCTCCCCCTTTGTCATCAACAAAAAGGAGAACGATATAAACAAATTTTAAGCATAAGTGTGGTAATGATTCATGCCATAACTAGGTTTATGTCATTTTTCAATAATGAGTGATAGGATATCAATTATACAAACATCTCAAGAAAAACATGACATGGAGATAGCTTTCATTACTTCTTCCTCTTTGTTTGTTATTCTCTTTTTGCATGGAGGAAAGTCACTTGTGAGCTTACTCGAATGAAGTTAAAATTGATAAGATATTAAAGAACACTTCAATTTTACAAGGATCAAGATATTGTGTGAATCAAATCCTTGCACGCAAAACTATTTCTCTAAAGATATAAGAAGGAATCATCAAATCCATTTCTCGAAAGATATTTTTCACATGATAAGTCTATGAGAGATGCATTTGCTAGTTGATTCCATATTTCAAAAAACAATGATATGAATCAAACTCGATATGACATTTGTTTATTAAGTCCGAAAGAGAATAATGTATCGAGAAAACATAATAATGAAGATTGTTAGGATCAAGAAAATCAGAAAATGAAGTTTAACACTTTCATGCATTTGGACATGGTTTTGCTATAGATTTTCAAACTCAATCATGAAGATAAAACATGCTCATGATCATGGAAATTTTTGTATCCAAAACACATAATTTCGAACATGTTATTAAGGCATGTAATAGTGTAAAATTCTCATTATAGCAATTATATCCTATAATGCACGATCAAAATTTCTCCTCATTTTATTATTGTAAACAAGAAAGAAGAGGAGAAGAACAAAATAGTGTAAAATATTTTAATCATTTCAAGGCATACAATCCATAAATACAATCACATCATGTCAAGAAAGATAAAATCTTAAGGATCATGTAAATACCAAAAGACATGATTCATTTAAATAATATTTTAATAAAATGCAAGAAATCATGGTGAACGATCTTGATTTACATAAAGTTTCAAAACATAATTATCAAGATCATGGTTAGTTTTATAGATCTCCTCTTTAGGAAATGATAAAAGGAAACGTAGGAGATATAAGATTTTGATTAATTAAAGAAGATTTCAAGTAATTCCAATAAACCAAGATCATAATTAGGATAAAAATTCATTCAAATTCAAATCGTCAAATAAAAATCATTTTCAAAAAATTCATAAAAAGATGATCAAATAGATTCATCACAGTCAATAAGATAGAGAAAAAGAATTTTCAAGAAACATGCTTTTCTCTTTTTAGCCATTTCAATTTATATGATTTATTTCATAGAAGCATGCCTTTTTCAATTATGAAAACATGCATCAACGTTTAGGATCGAAAAATGAATTTCATCATAAAAACCATCAAGATCAATAAACCACAAAAATCATCATATATAATTTTAAAATCTCATGCACAAAATCGTCAAATCATAGTATTTCAATATTTTCATTACAACTTTATGCATTACTTCAAATAAAAAATGATTTCATTAAAAATCGAGAAATAACAATAGAAATCAACATGATAAACATTATTACTTCTTAACCATGATTTCATATTTTTAGTCAAAATTATTTTGTTTGTTTATCATAAAATATGCAATATTATCATTTTTGAAATTACTAGCATGATCATAATATTTGTTTTTTTTATTTTTAAACATGTAATTTTTAAGAAAAATAATTCTAAACTAAAAATGAAAATATATCATGAAAGCATCAAGTAATTTCAAAATAAATTAAGGGGATTTCGATTACCTCATCATTGAAAGAGGTTAAGGCGTAGTTTGCCACCTTACTTTTCTTGATTTTCTCCTCGTCTTCGGAGGAGCTCGATTCATCTCACTGTGTTCTTCTTTTTTGGCCTCTTCCTCCATTCAAATTCATTGTTTATTTTATATTTTTATTTAATAAACTTATTAAGATTTAGTGTTCGAAGTTCAAGTTCATCATTGTCCTCATCACTTGAGTCATCGCTCAAGTGATATTCATTTGTCCGGAGTTCCAAATCCTTCATATTCTTTGGAAGATGGTTTTGTTCATCATGTGCATTGTGCACCATTTCATATGTCATCAACGAATCAATTAGTTCTTCAAGTGGAAAAATATTTAAATCTTTTGTTTCTTATATTGCTGTTATTTTAGGATCCCACCTTTTTGGAAGAGATCTTAAAATCTTGTTTACGATATCAAAATTCAAACAATATTTACCAAGAACTCTTAGATTATTGACGACATCCGTGAAACGGGTGTACATGTCGCCTATAGTCTCGCTTGGTTGCATTCGAAAAAGCTCAAAATCCTGCAATAAAATGTTAACTTTCGAGTCTTTGACTCTACTAGTTCCCTAGTGCGTGATTTCAAGTATTCGCCAAATATCAAAAGTCATTTCGCACGTAGAAATCCGATTGAACTCATTTTTGTCCAACGCGCAAAATAAGGCATTCATAGCCTTTGCGTTTAAAGAAAAATACTTCTTCTCCAAATCCGACCATTCGTTCATCGGTTTAGAGGGAAGTTGAAAACCGTTTTCAATAATATTCCATAAATCTAAATTCATAGAAATCAAGAAAACTCTCATTCGAGTTTTCCAATATGTGTAGTCCAATCCGTTAAACAACGGTGGAGGAACAACTGATAAGCCCTCTTGAAAGCCATGAAGAGCCATTTCTCTCGGGTGTAAATCCAAAATGAGAAATACCAGGCTCTGATACCAATTGTTAGGATCAAGAGCACTAAAAGGGGGGGGTGAATTAGTGCAGCGGAAAACTTTCGATGATTAAAACTGCGTTCGTATGTTGAAATCCGATTCCGACGTAAAAATCGTTTCGTCTAGATAATAATTTTGAAAGCTTACGAAAACATATTTGAAGTAAAGTAAGGAAGGAAGTTTGCAGTTAAGATAGAAATCATAATGTAAGCATAAACTGAAATATGATGTTCGTACAATAAAATCAATTTCTGTCTTAACGCCGATTCGGAAAATACTTAACTAAGAAGCATGTTCATAAATGAGCAGAAGGCAGTAAGCTACTAAGGAGGTTTGCAGTAAAGATAAGATACTCAAAGTAAATGCAAACCGAGATTTAGAGTGGTTCAGTCAATCTTGACCTACATCCACTTTTGGCTTCCTCCACCAACGAGGTCACCGACGTCCACTAGAGGCCTTCCTTCAATAGACAAAGGCCAATCACCCTTTTACAGTTTCACTCCTTTTGACGGGCTTAGGAGACAACATTTACAAACTTTTCTCTCATCTCTTGAAAGATCAAAACTTGGAAGAAAAGAGGGAGGAGAACTTCTAGACTTTACAACACTTTTGAGCTCTAAAATCACAGAGTAAGATCAAGCTTTCGGTGCCTTTGGTTTCCCTTTCATTGTTGAAAGAGTGGGGTATTTATTGGCCCCAATCCAGTTTAAATTCCGAGCTCAAAACTGTCATCTCCTAGAATTCCGAGGTCTGACGGTTGCACCGCCTCACTTGGGCGATTGCATCGCTTAGCAGAGCTCGGAGACTAAGCCTCTGGGCGGTGCCACCTCCTGTCAGGGGCGGTTGCACTACTTGGTAGAGCTTGGAGACTAAGCCTCTGGGCGGTGCCACCGTCTGACAAGGGCGGTTGCACCGCCCAGTCTCGCTCGGAGAGTGAGCCCAAGTGGTGCCACTGCCTGACTAGGGCGGTTGCACCTCTTGGCAGAGCTCGGAGACCGAGCTCAGGCGGTTCCACCGCTTGTCTGGGGCGGTTGCACCGCCCAATCTTGCTCGGAGATTGAGCTCTGGATCTGGGTCCGAATGGGCTGATCTATTTGGCCAAATTTGTGTCTGTCAAGGGCCCAATTGTACCAAGATTAAGTTAATGGGATCACCTCCCATTTCTAACTTAATCATAATGCTAACTACGATATTTCTTAAGACATTTACTACCACTTGCTCCGGTGCATCAATCGCTTCTTCCGGTGAGCTTCCGGCGAACTTTCATTGATCATTCGATGAACCCTCGGTGATTCTCCTACGGACTTCCGACAAACTCCTAGACTTACGACGATCCACTTGGCAAGTTCCGACGAGCTTCTTTTGGCAAGCTCTTGGACTTCTCGGATTTGTTCCTGCAGAACCTCCGACTATCGTCCGGACTTCCGTCGAACTCTCGAACTCCCAATGTGATCATAGTCTTGACTCCGACGCAACTCCTACTTCATGTCTTACTTCCATTGTAGTTAATCCTACACATGTAAAACAAAACTTCGATCGAGACAATTAATCCTAAGCAATTAACCAAGTTGTCCGACATGTCATTGGTCCCTCGATGCTTCGTCTGATTCTTCGGCACATCATCCTCTCATGCGGCTTATTGTCCAATCGGCTAGTTGACTTCGCAACTTTGATATCCTTGGTGCAATACCTACTTTTCTTGGCCCGATGCCCGCATCCATGACCCGAAGCCTTCTGTCGATACGTCGACCGATCCACCGGCCCGACGTCCAATTTTCTGACATGTTCCTCCAGCACAATATGATTTTTCCTGCTTTAATTGTCTCATCTTGATGAAGCATTCTGCGCCACTCAAAACGCAGATTAAATCATAAACATATATCAAGTGGTTTCATCATCAAAATACGAGATTCAATAGGAGGATGAGAACCTCTCTTAGGCTCATGACATATAAACCTCCTTCTACTCCCAGGCATCCTTCGCTACCAAAAAAATTGACAAGAGAAGAACTACGTGATCGATCAGCAAAGGGTCTTTGTTGGCATTGCGACAAGTCGTAGAACCATGATCATCGTTGCAAAAGGGGCCACCTCCTACTGATTGAACCTCTTGAAGACATGGAGGATGAGGACCAGGAGTATAAGGAAGATGTCATGGATGAAGAACAGCAGCCAGTTGATATTACGATACATGCCCTTGCTGGTTACGTTAACCTGCAAACGATGAAAGTGGGAGGACTTCTGAAGCAATAACCTATCACCATTCTTATTGACACTGGGAGCACTAATAATTTTATAAACAGCAAGGTTGTCACCCGTATGGCCTTACCTATCAAGAATTGTAGTAGATTTGATGTTAAGGTCACCGACGGATGAATTTTGAAGTGTGATTATAGGTGCCTGTTAGGATCAAGAGCACTAAGAGGGGGGGGGGGGAATTAGCGCAGTAAAAACTTTTGACGATTAAAACTGCATTTGTACGATAAGAGCGATTTCGGTAGAAAAGCCGATTCGTAAATCACTTTAACTTGTGATCAAGCAAGATACAGTTAAAGTAAGTCCATGAAGGCAGTTTACAATTATGATGGAACTTAGAATGTAAGCATAAACTGAAATATGATGTTCGTACTGTAAAACTGATTTACGTCTAAACACCGATTCGAAAAATACTGAACTTTGAAACATGATCGTAAATGCGCAGAAGGCAGTAAGCTATTGAGGAGGTTTGCAGTAAAGATAATATGCTTAAAGTAAATGCAAACCGAGATTTAGAGTGGTTCGGTCAATCTTGATCTATATCCACTTTTGGCTTCCTCCACCGACGAGGTCATCGACGTCCACTTGAGGCCTTCCTTCAATAGGAGAAGGCCAACCACCTTTTTACAGTTTCACTCCTTTTGATGGGCATAAGAGACAACCCTTACAAAATTTTCTTTCCTCTCTCGACAGATCAAAACTTGGAAGAAAATAGGAAGGAGAACTTTTAACTCATACAACACTTTTGAGCTCTAAAAATCACAGAGTAAGATCAGGATTTTGGGGGTTTTTGGTTGCCCTTTCATTGCTGAAAGAGTGGGGTATTTATAGGCCCCAAACTAGTTTGAATTCCGAGCTCAAAACTGTCATCTACCGAAATTTCGGGGTCTAGCAGTTGCACCGCCTGACTGGGGCGGTTGTATTGCCTGGCAGAGCTAGGAGACTGAGCCTTTGGGTGGTGCCACCGCTTGTCAGGGGCGGTTGCACCTCCTGCCAGAGGTCGGAGACCGAGCTCATGCGGTGCCACCGCCTGATTGGGGTGGTTGCATCGCCCAGCCAGAGCTCGGAGACCGAGCTCAAGCGGTTGCACCTCTATCAGAGGCGGTTACACCGCCCAGCCAGAGCTCGGAGACTGAGCCCTGGGCGGTGCCACCGCCGACCCAGGCGATGCCACCTTTGGCCAAGTAATTTGGGTCCGAATGGGCTGATCTATTCGGCCCAATCTTGGTCTGTCAAGGGCCCAATTGCCACAAGATTAAGTTAATGGGGTCTCCTCCCATTTCTAACTTAATAATCGTGCTAACTATGAATTTCTTAAGACATTTTCTACAACTTGCTCCGGTGCGTCAATCGCTTCTTCCGATGAGCTTCCGGCGAGCTTCCGTCGATCATCCGATGAACCCTCGGTGATGCTCCTGCAGACTTCCGGTAAACACCTGGACTTGCGACGATCCACTTGGCAAGTTCCGATGAGCTTCTTTGGCAAGCTCCTGGACTTCTCGGATTTGGTCCCGTAGAACCTCCGACGATCGTCCGGACTTCCATTGAGCTCTCGAACTCCCAACGTGATCATAGCCTTGACTCCGGCGCAACTCCTGCTGCATGTCTTACTTTTATCATAGTTAATCCTGTACACTTATCTCAACAAATGGATTAGATAACAAATGACAATTGACATCATCATCAAAATCCGAGATTCAACAATCTCCCCCTTTTTGATGATGACAATCAATTGATAACGGAGTTAACCTTAACTCCCCCTATCTATGTGCCATAATTGAGATATGTCATTCTTGAATTCAAAGCCATTGAATTCAAGAGACATATTGATAAGTTAAAATCATTTAACCTTATCAATACTCCTATCATGATTTTCATCATGATGTATCTCTCTGAAAATGATGTATGATGTCAAGGCTTGACATCCATTTTCAAATTTCAAATGTGAATGATGGTAATGATAGCAATTCATCATATGGTAAGATATGAACATGTAAAATTTTGAAGTAAGATTTTGATATCTTAACATGATGCACACATTTCAAATATTTTAGCAATCATAGCATTTCATCACATGGTAAGATATCAACACGTAGGACTACGATGCAAGTTCTTGATATCTTAACATGATGCAAACATTGGCATATTGCTAATATGGCAATCATAGTTATCATTAATTCATTTATTTTCGATGATGCAAGCATGGCATAATCATAGCATCAATTCATATATTTGCTTTTTTTCAACATAATATGGCATTTATAGCATCAATTCATATATTTCTCCCCCTTTGTCATCAATAAAAAAGAGAACGATATAAACAACTTTTAAATATATGTGCGATGCCATAAGTAGGTTCATGTCATTTGGATATAAATTATACAAACATCTCAAGAAAAACATGACATGAAGATTATAGAGTAAAAACTTTTTTTTTTATTTGTTATTATCTTTTTGCATGAAGGAGGAAAGCCATTTGTGTAGTTCAAATCGATAGGATATTAAGGCATGCTTTACAAGGATCATGATATTTATGTGAATAAAATCCTTGCACATAAAAATATTTTCCTTTTATAAGAAGGAATCATCAAATCTATTTCTCAAAGAGAATATTTTTCACATGATAAGTTTAAAAGATATGCATTTGCTAGATGATTCTATTTGTCAAAAATCAATGATGTGAATCAAACTATACGTGACATATGTTTATTAAGTCCGAAAGAGAATAATGTATTCATGAAATCCGATTGGAATTGAAAATTTAATTTAACACTTTCATGTAATCGGACAAGACTATACAATCATGAAAACATGCTCATTGTTATGGAAAGTTTTGTATTAATTTCCAACATATTATTTTAGGCATGTAATGGCAATTAAGTGATTTGATCATTCAATCAATAAAGTTTGAATAATAATTTTAACAAGTTTATGCATTTAGACACATCAACATTCCTAATTCTCTTCTTATGAAATCAAATTGTTCTTTGCTTAGAGGTTTTGTAAAAATATCAGCTAGTTGATTGATAAGACCCTAAAGTCTTATCATAGGCTCTGATACCAAATGATAAGATCCTAAAGTCTTATCGTCACTCTGATACCAAATGTAAGATCCTAAAGTCTTATCGTAGGCTCTGATACCAAATGATAAGATCCTAAAGTCTTATTATCGAAGAAAGGGGAGAAATAGGGATGATAATGATCGCTTCGAGGGGATCGGCCTCCTTGATCGCTTCGAGGGGATCGACCCTCCTTGATCACTTCGAGGGGATCGACCTCCTAGGGTTTGTCAAAAGACAGAATAGTATTTTTCATAGATTACCGAAAAGAAGCAGTTACATCCCTATTTATAGAGTTCCACCCAAAGTCCATCAAGACTTGAACTCTAATAATAAATAAATATTAAATAAACCTCAACTTGACTCTAACTGAACCAAACCGACTCAATAAATAACTGGACTAAACAGACTCAATAAACATTATTCAAAAGCTTAGAAAAAGGGTCCTAATAGTTCCTCCCTCTTCAAATCAGCCTTGTCCTCAAGGCTGAGCAGCATCAATCTCAGGGAGCTTGTCTTTTAGCACTTCAGTCATAGGCTATCTGCAACGCATCACAACCCGTTGATCAAGTAAGTATGGTCTCTACTTTTTGATAGTATAAGAAATAGGTCGATCTTTTAGTATAGTAATCATTGTAAGAAATTCCTGGCCTTTGTTATCATAAGTTAAAATCTGTCCATCAGTAATCTTTACTTCGAATATGTTACAGCTTTCAATGCAGTAAGCTAATCGGGCTGCAACTTTCCTGTTCATAAAATTATTAGTGCTGCACGTATCAATCAGCATAGTGACAAGCTGATGCTTCAAAGTTCCTCTGATTTTTATAGTTTGTGGGTTAGCATAGCTAGCCAATGCATGCACTGTATATGTGATGGCTTCAATATCTTCATCAGTTTCCACACCTTCATAATCGGAGTCCAACTCTTCTACTTTCGGTTCCTCTCCAATTGGCTCAATCATCATATGTTGCCCTTGTTTACATTGGTGCTCCATACTCCAATTTTCATCATAGTGCAAACCCTTTGCTGATCTTTCATTGAGTTCTTCTTGGGTTAGTCTTTGGGTGTCAAGGCTTTGGTTGGGAATAGATGGAGCCAGTGGCTTACTAATCATCTGGTTATTGTCACTTTTGTTTCCATGATTTTTCCTGTTGATTTTTTTCTCATGTAGATGTGCGAATGAGATCGCAGCTATCATAGTGCGGGATTGACAAGCCTTAACTTCACACCGAATCTCTGGAATAAGCCCTTCAATAAATGTATCTAGAAGTTGTCGTTTCGATCAATCTCTAGCTTGATTTAACAATCTTTCAAACCTCCTCTGATATCCCAACACTATAGAAGTCTGACAAATTTTGGCGAGCTGTCCATCCACCTTCATGTACGAGTAGATTGTATCACAATCTTGGAGCCATTTTTTAGTATTTCTAGATCTGTGCAATATAAAACTTGAGCTCCCACCTTGATCAAATTTACTAAGGCTCCCTAGTAAGTCCTTTTTGAAATCATTAAGTACTTCTTGTAATCGGTTCTCAATTCTGATTTCCAATACTTCCATTTGTGCTTTCACCGAGTTATCAGTGGCCATTGCGTAAGACTGCAAATCTGTAATCTCAACTCCTGTTTTTGGTGTCGGTCAAGGGGATCAACACTGTCGATGTGAAGTTGTCGAGGAGGTGGACGCCAAGGATAGTGCTGCGGTCGCTGCATTGGAGGAAGAGTAGCTGCCTTGTTTCTATCGTTACGTGGGGTGAGAGCGCAGGGGTTGGAAGGCAACTGCGTTGATGTGGCAGCCGCGTCACCACCACTTTTCCCAACCGCGCCACCTCCAGCACTCCTCTTCCCCTCCAGCGCTGTCACAGCCCAATCGACCCATCACCGCTGCGGGCCACCGTGCGATGATCGCCGCACGCCTCCCAACAGCCGATCCTCCTTGCTCTACATTTTTAGTGTCAGAAACAGGGCAACTCACCGATTGGCTACGGCTTCTTCTTCCTCTTGTGTTTCTTCTTTTTTTCTTTTTTTTTTTTTGAATGAGGTGAGGCAGCGAGGAGGTTGAGCGGTGGTCGAAGGTCGCTGGCCAGGGAAACAATGACAATGATGAAGAAAGAGTTGCCTTGTAGTAGTGGTGGGGAAGAAGGGAAGCAAGGTTGCGGCGAGTTGCGCCAAGGATCGTTGCTCTGATACCAATGATAAGACCCTAAAGTCTTATCGTCACTCTGATACCAAATGATAAGACCCTAAAGTCTTATCGTAGGCTCTAATACCAAATGATAAAACTCTAAAGTCTTATCGTAGGCTCTGATACCAAATGATAAGACCCTAAAGTCTTATCATCGAAGAAAGGGGAGAAATGAGGATGATAATGATCGCTTCGAGATGATCGGCCTCCTTGATCGCTTCGAGGGGATCGGCCCTCCTTGATCACTACGAGGGGATCGACCCTACTTGATCACTTTGAGGGGATCAACCTCCTAGGGTTTGTTAAAAGACAAAATAGTATTTTTTATAGATTACCGAAAAGAAGTAGTTACATCCCTATTTATAGAGTTCCACCCAGAGTCCATCAGGACTTGAACTCTAATAATAAATAAATATTAAATAAACCTCTACTTGACTCTAACTGAACCAAACCGACTCAATAAACAACTAGACTAAACAGACTCAATAAACATTATTCAAAAGCTCAGAAAAAGGGTCCTAATATTGATGGTTAGTATTATAGCAATACATGGTAATATTATGTCACATTAACATCATGGAAATGACACATCAATTTCATGGCTATATTACTTTCTTAAATCACATTTATCATGGAAACCAAGACACAAGGTTTTCAAAGTAGGCATTATAGAAACATTTAATTTCAACATGAAATCCGATAATGAGTAACGAGATTGAGCAACGTAACCCTGCATATTCTCACCAATTAATACATCAAGTAACCATATCAAAGATTAGTAGTCATCAAGGCAATGTGATCAAGGTGAGTAACATAAAGAGTTTACAACAACGTAATTGTTACAACAAGAGGTGATTGTGTCCACATATACAAGCTTATTCAGGAGATGAAAAATTAAAGTGCCTAAATAAAGAGTCAAATTGTCGATGAATTTGCTGCAGTTCAGAGAGGATTTGATCTTGTGATGTTCAAGCCGATCTTGTCTTTGTTCAAATCGGTCCATTCGAATCCTAATGTCTTCGATAGATGATGCAGGAGCTTGCTCAAATGGATGTGTTTCCTCAAAGGAATAGATCGAAGGAGATTGAGTACCCCTAAAGACTGGTGTTTCGGGTTCTAGTTCAGGTTGAGGGTGATTGGTTCTTCTAGGCATTCTAACCCAATTACCGTTTCTATAAACGTATCTCAATCGATGAAGTAGATTTTTGTTTATTATGCTAAACCTATCTACTTTCATCACTTATTCGTCGAGTGGGATTGGAATATCATAAGCTTTAAGTATTCTAGTGATTATACCACCATATGGAAGCATCATGTCTCTCTTAGATAGTTCTATCATGTTTTGTTGGATAAGGTATCCAAAACATATGTTATGTCCTTTCATGATCCAATACATGGTTCCTAATTCCATTTGACTTACTTCATCATGATGGTATTATTTAGGGAGAATGATGCTAGTTAGGATATGATGAAGTACTTTAGTGTTTAGTGGTAGTAGATGTTCACAGCTTTTGGGAACTATCACTAAGTTGGGATTACCGAAAATTGTTCCTAAGGCTTCAACATATGTTGTCCCAACTATTTCATTGTCCCATGATCCTCTAAAATAAAGTCCTCTATTTTTTACGGGAATGCCTATCATGTCGCAAATGAATTTATCCGTAATGGAGATGTGTTGTCCTAAGAGATAGGTAGACATTATTTCTTCTTCATCTACTTGTAAATTATTGTAAAATAGTCTAACAAGTCTTGGATAGATGGGTTCACTAATTTGTAAAATAGGGAGTAGATCTAGGTTTGCAAACCATTGGATTGTCTCTAAGTCTCTTAGTTCATCTAAATCTACATGTTTTCTCTTATTGACACTTCTAAATTCAAAAAAGGAAAATTTTTCAGCATGATATTTTGAATCGAAAAGGGTAAGATCAAAGTCTTCCACTAATCTCCTCTTCCCTTTATCCCTTGAGGATCTTCTAGAGCCCATAACTACTGTTATTTAAGAGGATAGTAATGAGCAAGAGTAAATGAATCAAAAATAGAATTTAGAGGCTTCTTAGAGAATACCTTAAGTGAGATCTTCAAGAGAAGGAGAGATAGTTGATCTTTTGCTTCAAAATGAGGAGTATTTGGGATGCTAAGAGGGGAGAAATGGAGGTGGAGAAGCTTTGGAAGAGTAATGAGGGGAAGGAAGTGAGTTGGGGTCGGTTCCACCGTCGGCCCTAGCTTAGTTTAAAAGGGGGCAGGATTGCGGGCGGTTGCACTGTTGGCTGGAGCGGTGCAACCGCTTGCAACCCGTGATAGCCAGCGGTGCTACCGCCAGTTGGGGCGGTGCCACCACCTGCAGGTAGTGAGCACTCGTTTTGACTGCTGTGTGGTCTGATTTGAATGTTTTTTACTTGAGAAGAATTTTTATTTGTGGAGCAATCAACTTTACTTACGTAATTGTGTAAGAATTTTCATTTTAAGATGAGAAATTTTACACGATCAAGATAGATCTAGTGACGCGCATGCTCTACTTCAAATGTCGTACGCATGTTTATGACAGATTATCCAAGTTGGTAAGCTTTGCAAGTCCATGACAAACTTTGCTTACAAGACGTAAGTTCATAATATAGTTGGATTTGAAAGTAACGAACAAGTCAATTTGATGGGTTCAGAAATCCAGAGGATATGTGAAGATAGAATCATGGGTTTCCAATTCTGAGGGATCAAATAGGATTGTATCTACATTGCTCTTGTAATTTTAATTTTCTAATCCTCTTTTTGTTATTTAGGCTAGGGAGCATCGCATGTTCTTTTTGGATCTTGGGTAATGAATATCGAGAATCTAAAAAGCAGGATATTATTTCTTGCTTCCAGCTTGGGATGGTTTACGTTTCTACAAGACAGGATAATTTTTAGGTACCCATTTACTTTTGGGTGCCTCAAAAACTGATCTACATTGTTTGTCATGTTGCATAGAGTTTATCATGGTTCCTTTAGGAACCCAAATTAATTTGTTCGGACTAATTTTCTTAAATGGACAATAATGCATTCTGTGTCCATGTTTGCAACAAAAGTTGCATTTGCTTTGGTGTCAAACATGTAGGATGGGGCCTTTTATGAAGGTGGTTGGATTTTGGTGAGGATTTCTCACAAATCCGATTCCACTTCTTTTAGGAACGTGATCCTTGTTTGTAAGGATCATGTTCAAAGACTTGCTATCAACCTCGAATTTCTTCAAGGTGTCCTTAAGTAGCAAGTTTTCCTTTTGGATAGTTTCTAGATCATGACATTTTATACAAGAACCTAAACTATCATGATATTCAGTTTTTAACTTATCGAAATTTTAAGTAAGACTATCATGCTCCTTTTTTAGCAATTTGTATTTTCTACTAATAATCTTGCATTCATCAAATAAGTCATAGAAGGCATTTAATAACTCATTAAATGATAAATCTGCATTAATTAAATTTGTTACCTCCTCTCCGATGGTCATTAAGGCGTAATGAGCAACTTGCTTGGTGTTGGACTCCTCTTCTTCGGATGTGCTCAAGTCATCCCACGTTACTTTGAGCGCCTTCTTCTTTGATATTCTCTTCTTGGCTTGGGGACAATCACTTTTATAGTGTCCCGGCTTTTTGCACTCGTAGCAAATAACTTGGTCCTTTTTGGGTTCAAGTTTAATTTTTGTGTCATTTTTAAACTTGTTTCTCTTAATGAATTTTTTGAATTTCCTTGTTAGAAGTGCTAAGTCATTGTCACAGTCCTCATCACTTGAGTTTTCTCTCAAGTGGTTATCTATAGTTCTAAGTGTCATATCCTTCCTGTTCTTTGGAAGGATATCTTCTTGCTCTTCATGAGCCTTGCATGTCATTTCATAGGTCATTAATGACCCAATTAGTTCTTCAAGAGGGAAGTTGTTTAAATCTTTAGTCTCTTGAATAGCAGTGACTTTAGGGTCTCAACTCTTAGGAAGGGATCTTAGAATCTTATTCACAAGCTCAAAATCTGAAAAACTTTTGCCGAGTCCTTTTAGACCATTGACGACATCCATGAAACGGGTGTACATGTCGCCAATAGTCTTGCTCGGTTTCATTTGGAAAAGTTTGAAAGAGTGTATCAAAAGATTGATTTTTGACTCTTTCACTCTACTTGTGCCTTCGTGAGTCACTTCGAGTGTATGTCAAATATCAAATGCGGTTTTACAAACCGAAACACGATTAAACTTATTTTTATCAAGCGCACAAAATAAGGCATTCATAGCCTTTGCATTAAGAGAGAAAGTCTTCTTCTCCAATTCATTCCAATCGATCATTGGAAGAGAAGACTTCGAAAATCCATTTTCGACAAGATTCCAAAGTTCAAAATCCATTGAAATAAGGAAGATCCTTATTCGGGTCTTCCAATAGGTGTAGTCCGTCCCATTGAACATGGGTGGACGTGTAATAGAATAACCCTCTTGGTTTTCAGCGTATGCCATCTCTCTTGGGTTTTAATCTGTTTGAGAGTTAACCCCGTTCTGATACCAATTGTTAAGATCAAGAGTTCGACGATTAAAACTGTGTTCGTACGATAAGAGCGATTTCGGTAGAAAAGCCGATTCGTAAATCACTTTAACTTGTGATCAAGTAAGATGCAGTTAAAGCAAGTCTATGAAGGCAGTTTGCAATTATGATGAAACTTAGAATGTAAGCGTAAACTGAAATATGATGTTCGTATGATAAAACTGATTTACGTCAAAACGTCGATTTGAAAAATAATGAACTTTAAAACATGATCGTAAATGCGCAGAAGGCAGTAAGCTATTGAGGTGGTTTGCAGTAAAGATAATATGCTCAAAGTAAATGCAAATCGAGATTTAGAGTGGTTCGATCAATATTGACCTACATCCACTTTTGGCTTTCTCCACTGACGAGGTCACCGATGTCCACTAGAGGCCTTCCTTCAATAGGCGAAGGCCAACCACCTTTTTATAGTTTCACTCCTTTTGACGGGCTTAGGAGACAACCCTTACAGAATTTTCTTTCCTCACTTAACAGATCAAAACTTTGAAGAAAAGAGGAAGGAGAACTTTTTACTTATACAACACTTTTGAGCTCTAAAAATCATAGAGTAAGATCAGGATTTCAGTGGTTTTTGGTTGCCCTTTCATTGCTGAAAGAGTGGGGTATTTATAGGCCCCAAACTAGTTTGAATTCTGAGCTCAAAACTGTCATTTCCTAGAATTCCAAGGTCTGGCGATTGCACCGCCTGACTGGGGTTGTTGCACCGCTTGGTAGAGCTCGGAGACTGAGCCTCTGGGTGGTGCCACAGCTTGTCAGGGGCGGTTGCACCTCCTGCCAGAGCTCGGAGACCGAGCTCAGGTAGTGCCACCACCTGACTAGGGTGGTTGCACCGCCCAACTAGAGCTCGGAGACCGAGCTTAGGTGGTTGCACCTCTATCAGAGGCGGTTGCACCGCCCAGCCAGAGCTCGGAGACTGAGCCCTGGGCGGTGCCACCGCCGACCCAAGCGGTGCCACCTCTGGCCAAGTAATTTGGGTCCGAATGGGCTGATCGATTCGGCCCAATTTGGGTTTGTCAAGGTCCTAATTGCCCCAAGATTAAGTTAATGGGATCACCTCCCATTTCTAACTTAATCATCATGCTAACTACGAATTTCTTAAGACATTTACTGCAACTTGCTCTAGTGCGTCAATCGCTTCTTCCGGCGAGCTTCCAGCGAGCTTCCGTCGATCATCCGATGAACTCTCGGTGATGCTCCTACTGACTTCCAACAAACTCTTGGACTTGCGATGATCCACTTGGCAAGTTCCGATGAGCTTCTTTGGTAAGCTCCTGGACTTCTCGAATTTGTTCTCGCAGAACCTTTGACGACCGTCCAGACTTCCGTTGAGCTCTCGAACTCCCAATGTTATCATAGTCTTGACTCCGGCGCAACTCCTGCTGCATGTCTTACTTTTATCGTAGTTAATCCTACACACTTATCTCAACATATGGATTTGATAACAAATGACAATTGACGTCATCATCAAAATCCGAGATTCAACAGTGCCCGCGGGTGAAACTGTTGCTGTAGGACCAAGAGATAATTACAGATTTCTTCCTCCTCCCTCTTGATGATTATGAGGCTATGCTTGACATCAAATGGCTAATGACATTAAGTGATATTTTCTGAAACTTTGTGAAACTAATTATGAAATTTTACAATAAGGGAAAACATGTGAAACTTCATGGGAAACATGGAGGCGACGTAATGATGATTTGCACACAACAAATGGAGAAGGTTTTGAGCAAAGTATGCAACGGCTTTTTAGTACAACTTGAGCAATAAACTAAGGGAGAGCCAACCGAATTTGAAGATCCAAACCCACTTCCTTTGCTTGCTGAATTTTTAGATATATTTGACCAACCGCGTAACCTACCTCCTACCCATCGGCATGATCATTGTATATCAATTCTTCCGGGCAAATCTCCATCAAATACCTAGCCACATCAGTATCCATATCTTTAGAAGGATGAAATAGAAAGGATCATAAAAGAGATGCTCGAAACAGGAGTTATTCAGCCAAGTTGCAGCCCCTACTCTTCACCGGTGCTCCTCGTACGAAAGAAGGATGGAACATGGTGAATGTGCATTGATTACCGAGCTCTCAACGACATAACTGTCAAGGACAAATACCTTATTCTAGTAGTAGATAAATTATTTGATGAATTAAGGGGAGCACTAGTCTTCACAAAGCTAGACCTTCGATCCGGGTATCATCAAATACGAGTGTGCGAAGAAGACATACCGAAAACTGCCTTTCGAACACACAACAGCCACTACGAATTTTTGGTAATGCTCTTTGGTCTCACCAATGCTCCCTCCACCTTCCAAAGCCTTCTGAATGATATATTTCAGAATTATCTTCGTAAGTTTGTGTTAGTTTTCTTTGACGATATCCTTATTTACACCCCTTCTATCGAAAGTTATTTTCAGCATTTACAACTTATTTTGACGATTTTGTGAGAATATGTACTTTTTGTCAAAAAATCAAAGTATAACTTTCTTTAAAAGAAGCTGGAATATCTTGGGTATATCATATCAGAGGAAGGTGTGATGGTGGACCCCTCCAAAATTAAAGCAATGTAGAACTAACCGACCCCGAGAAACATAAAATCACTATGCGGCTTTCTCGGTTTAACAAACTACTACCACAAGTTCGTGAAAAACTATAAAAAGATCAGTGCACCCCTTACTTCCTTGTTGAGAAAAGATGCTTTCTAATGGTCGGACAAATCCACCACCACCTTTGATGAACTTAAAGTCGTAATGACGACAATGCCTGTACAAGCGCTACCCGACTTCGGCAAGACTTTTGTTATTGAAGCCGATGCCTCCGGAGTCGGAATTGGTGCTGTACTAATGCAAGATGGCCAACCCCTCACTTATAATAGTAAGGTATTATCTCCTTCCCATCATAGGGTGACTATTTACGACAAGGAGATGCTCACAATTGTGCATGCGGTGGCCAAAAGAAGGCCGTACTTGATCGGGCGACGCTTTCAAATCAAGACCGACCATACAAGCCTAAAATATTTCTTGGAGCAAAAGATATCTTCCCTTGAGTAGCAAAAATGGGTAACAAAGCTTCTTGGATATGTTATGAAATAACTTACAAAAAGGGGAAAGAGAATGTTGTTGCAGATGTGCTTTCGCGGCTACTTGAGCAAGCTGAATTTTCGATCGTTTCACTTCCGACTAACGACTTCTTTGAGGATATTAAGAGGGAATGGCAGGAAGATCCGGACACTAGTAAGATCATAAAAAAATTAGAGGAAACACCAAGCTCCATGGCTCATTACAACTGTGACTCAAAAGAATTATGCTATAAGGGACGCATTGTGCTTATGCCAAATTCTACTTGCATAAAGACCATCCTTCAAGAGATGCATTCCACACGTGCAGCTAGGCACTCCGGGTTCCTTAGAACCTATAAGAGAATTAAGCAAAATTTTTATTGGGTAGGGATGAAAAATATTATTGCTAAATTTGTGCACAATATGATGTATGTCAGTGACATAAAGGCGATACAGTAGCAAGTCCTGGAAAGCTACAACCTTTACCCGTCCCGGACTCAATAAGGACTGATATATCAATGGACTTCATTGAAGGGCTTCCCTTATCGTAAGGAAAAGGTATAATTTTTGTCATGGTGGATCGCCTTACAAAGTATGCTCACTTTTGCGCTGTTCATAATCCCTACACTGCTTCTAGTATTGCTCGAATCTTTATGGAGAATATTATAAAATTGCATGGGATGTCGAGATCTATTATAAGTGATCATGATAGGGTCTTTACAAGTAGATTTTGGATATAATTATTCCATATGCAGGGCACTAAATTGAAAATGAGTATGGCATATCACCCACAAACCGACGGCTAGACTGAAGTGGTGAATAGGTGCTTGGAGACATACCTCAGATGTTTCACTAGTGATCGACCAAAAGAATGGACAAAGTGGCTTCCCTGGGCCAAGTGGTGGGATAATATAACTTATCATTCATCCACAAAATATACTCCCTGTGAGGCTATGTATGGCCGACCTCCCCTTGTGATCCCAAAATATGTGTTGGGCACCTCTAAAGTAGAACAAGTAGACAAGGAACTACAAGATAGAGACAAAATGCTGAAGTTGCTAAAAGATAATATCACTGTAGCTCAAGCAAGGATGAAATAATAATATGATTAACACAAAGGTGAAAGAGAATTTTCAGTAGGAGATTGAGTCTTCCTACGGCTCCAACTATATAAGCAAACATCAATCCAAACTAGAGCATTTATGAAGCTTTCACCTTTGTTCTATGGACCCTACCAAATTTTGGAGTGCATCGGAGCAGTAGCATACAGATTGGACTTATCTGTCAGCTCCCGAATCCATCCAGTCTTCCATGTGTCGTGTTTAAGGCTCAAGTTGGGACAAAATGAGACAGCCCAAAGCCATATGCCAAATATGACGACCCAAGAAGAACTCCAGACCCAACTGAGTGTCATTATTGATCGACGGATCGTGACTCAATAACGACGACCCACTACAGAAGTGCTAATATAATGGGCGAACCTACTAGTAGAAGATGCCACTTAGGAGAAATATGATGACTTGAAGATCAAATTCCCAGAATTCATGGATCGTCAGCCTCGAGGATGTTGAATCTCGGATTTTGATGATGAAGTCAATTGTCATTTGTTATCTAATCCATATGTTGAGATAAGTATGCAGGATTAACTACGATGGAAGAAAGACATGCAGCAGGAGTTGCGCCGGAGTCAAGACCATGATCACGTTGGGGGTTGAAGAGTTCAACAGAAGTCCGGACGGTCGTCGGAGGTTCTACCGGAACAAATTCTAGAAGTCTAGGAGCTTGACAAAGAAGCTCATCAGAACTCGCCAAGTGGATCATCGCAAGTCCAGGAGTTTGCCGGAAGTCCTCCAAAGCATCGCCGAAGGTTCGTCGGATGTTCGTCGGAAGTTCACCGGAAGAATCGATTGACGCACCGGAGCAAGTGGCAGTAAATGTCTTAAAAAATATTATAGTTAGCATGTAGATTAAGTTAGGAATGGGAGGTGATCCCATTAACTTAATCTGGGGGCAATTGGGCCCTTGATAGACCCAAATTGGGCCGAATAGATCAACCCATTTAGATCAGAATTCCTGCTAGGCGGTGGCACTGCCCAGGAGATGGTCTCCCAGGAAAGCTAGGCGGTGCAACTGCCTAGGTCAGGTGGTGGCACCACTTGGGCTCAGTCTTCGAGCGAGACTGGGCAGTGCAACCGCCCTTATCAGGCGGTGGCACTGCCTAGAGGCTCAGTCTCCGAGCTGCCAGGTGGTTGTACCGCCCCAATTAGGAGGTAGTACCGCCAGGACCTTGGAAACATGGGAAAAGACATTTTTGAGCTCCAAATTCAAACTAGTTTGGGGCCTATATATACCCCACCCTTTTATGCATTAAAGGGCACCGAAAATCCAATCTTACTCTATGATTTTTAGATGTCAAAAGTGTTATAAAGGCTAAAAGTTCTCCTCCCCATTTTCTTCCAAGTTTTGAGCTTTCAAGAGAGGAGAGAAATTCTATAAGGGTTATCTCCTAAGCCCGTTAAAAGGAGTTAAAAGGAGTGAAACTATAAAAGGGAGGTTGGCCTTCACCTATTGAAGGAAGGTGTCTAGTGGATGTCGGTAACCTCATCGGAGGAGGAAGCCAAAAGTGGATGTAGGTGAAGATTGACCGAACCACTCTAAAATTATGGTGCTCTCTAGTTTGCATTTATTCTTGCTGCTTACCTTACTGCAAACCTCCATATGTGCTTTAATTCCTCTTTACTTTTGCAGCACTCCTTTACGAACTCGCTTTCAAGTTAAGTTTCCAAAAACGGTTTTATGTCGGAAACAATTTCATCGTACGAATGCAGTTTTAAACGTCGAACATTTTCCGTTGCACTAATTCACCCCCCCCTCTTAGTGCTCTTGATCCTTACAATTGGTATCAGAGCGGGGTTAACTCTCAAACGGATTAATCCCCAAGAGAGATGGCATACGCTGGAAACCAAGGGGGCCACTCTATTACACATCCACCAATGTTCAATGGGACGTACTACACCTATTGGAAGACCCGAATGAGGATCTTCCTTATTTTAATGGATTTTGAACTTTGGAATCTTGTCGACAATGGATTTTCGAAGTCTTCTCTTCCAATGATTGATTGGAATGAATTGGAGAAGAAGACTTTCGCTCTTAATGCAAAGGCTATGAATGCCTTATTTTGTGCACTTGATAAAAATGAGTTCAATCGTGTTTCAGTTTGTGAAACCGCGTTTGATATTTGGCATAAACTCGAAGTGACTCAAGAAGGCATAAGTAGAGTAAAAGAGTCAAAAATCAATCTTTTGATACATTCTTTTGAACTTTTCCGAATGAAACCAAGCGAGACTATTGGCGACATGTACACCCATTTCACAGATGTCGTCAATGGTCTAAAAGGACTCGGCAAAAGGTTTTTGGATTTTGAGCTCGTAAATAAGATTCTAAGATCCCTTCCTAAAAGTTGGGACCCTAAAGTCATTGCTATTCAAGAGGCTAAAGATTTAAACAACTTCCCTCTTGAAGAAATCGGGTCATTAATGACTTATGAAATGACTTACAAGGCTCATGAATTACAAGAAGACATCCTTCTAACGAATAAGAAGGATATGGCGCTTAGAACTTTAGATGACCACTTGAGAGAAAACTCAAGTGATGAGTACTATGACGATGACTTGACACTTCTAACAAGGAAATTCAAAAAATTCATTAAGAGAAACAAGTTTAAAAATGACATAAAAAATAAATTTGAACCCAAAAAGGACCAAGTTATTTGCTACGAGTGCAAAAAGCCGGGACACTACATAAGTGATTGTCCCCAAGCCAAGAAGAGAACATCAAAGAAGAAGGCACTCAAAGCGATGTGGGATGACTCGAGCGCGTCCGAAGAAGAGAAGTCCAACATCGAGCAAGTTGCTCATTATGCCCTAATGGCCATCGGAGAGGAGGTAACAAATTTAATTAATGCAGATTTATCATTTGATGAATTATTAAATGCCTTCCATGACTTATTTGATGAATGCAAAATAATTAGTAGAAAATATAAATTATTAAAAAAGGAGCATGACAGTCTTATTAGTGATTTCGATAAATTAAAAACTAAATATCATGATAATTTAGCTCCTTCTATAAAATGCCATGATATATAAACTCTCCAAAAAGAGAACTTGCTACTTAAGGACACCTTGAAGAAATTCGAGGTTGGTAGCAAGTCTTTGAACATGATCCTTGTAAATAAGGGTCATGTTCCTAAAAGAAGTGAAATCAAATTTGTGAGAAGTCCTCACCAAAATCCAACCACCTTCAAAAAAGGCCCTATCTTACATGTTTGGCACCAAAGCAAATGCAACTTTTGTTGCAAACATGAACATAAAATGTATCATTGTCCATTCAAGAAAATTAGCCCGAACAAACTGATTTGGGTTCCTAAAGGAACCATGATAAACTCTATGCAACATAATAAACAATGTAGATTAGTTTTTGAGGCACCCAAAATTAAATGGGTACCTAAAAATTATCCTTTCTTGTAGAGACATACACCATCACAAGCTAGGAGCAAGAGATGGTACCTTGATAGTGGATGCTCAAGGTATATGACCGGAGATCCATCTCAATTCCCTAAGCTCACTAACATAGACGAAGGCTGTCACATTTTGAGACAACAACAAGGGTAAAATAATTGGCAAAGGAACTATAGGTAACAAATCCAACTTCTTTATTGAAGATGTTTTGTTAGTTGATGGTTTAAAACATAATGTCTTAAGCATTAGTCAATTATGTGATAAAGGATATATTGTCAAATTCAAATCTAATGCTTGTATCATTGAAAAACCACACAAAAACATATCTATGATTGCATTAAAATAGAATAATGTAAACACCATTGACATCAATGATCTTTGCAATGAAATGTGTTTCTCGGTTTTGAATGAGGATGCTTGACTTTGGCATAAGAGATTAGGTCATGCTAGCATGAAACTAATCACTCAAATATCATCCAAAGAACTTGTACGAGGAATTCCTCGTATCAAGTTCATCAAAGATAATGTGTGTGATGTTTGTCAATTAGGAAAACAAATTAAGGGTAGTTTCAAATCTAAGAATCAAATAAGAACATCTAGGCCCTTACAATTGATCTATATGGACTTGATCGGACCAATCTCTACATCAAGCCTAGGAGGTAGCAAATACGCGTTCGTCATTGTAGATGACTATAGTAGATACACATGGACTTATTTCTTGAAACACAAAAATGAATGCTTTAGATATTTCACCAAGTTTTGTAAACTTGTTCAAAATGAAAAGGGTTTTATGATTTCATCAATTCGAAGTGATCACGGTGGTGAATTTCAAAACCGTAATTTCCAAGAATTTTGTGAATCTAATGGATATAACTATAACTTCTCAACTTGAAGAAATCCTCAACAAAATGAAGTATTAGAAAGAAAGAATAGAAATTTACAAGAAATGACAAGAACCATGTTGAATGAACATAGCCTACCCAAATACTTTTGGGCCGAAGCCGTAAACACTGATTGCTATTTTTTGAATAGAGTTCTAGTAAGACCCTTACTCACCAAAACTCCCTATGAGTTGTGGAACAATAAAAAACCTAATATTTCATATTTTAAAGTTTTTGGGTGTAAGTATTTTATCTTGAATGAAAAAGATGCCTTAGGAAAATTTAATGCTAAATCTGATGAAGAAATTTTTCTTGGTTATTCTTAGGTTTCTAAAGCTTTTCGTATCTTCAATAAAAGAACCTTAATTATAGAAGAATCCATTCATGTTATTTTCAATGAGATTTCCAAAATCAAGGAAAATGATTTTGATAATGATGTTAATTTCGATTCTTTGAATTTAAATGAAACCCCTTCTCCAACTAGCAACTTGGATGCATCCACTTCCGAAACATCCTTACCCAAGGATTGGAAGTATATAGATGCTCATCCGAAGGAGCTAATCCTAGGAGACACATCTAAGGGGGTTCAAACATGTTCTTCTCTTAAAAATTTTTGTGTCAACACCGCTTTTCTCTCCCAAATTGGACCTAAATGTATTGACGAAGTCATGAAAGATGATTCATGGATTATCACAATGCAAGATGAGTTAAATCAATTTGAGAGAAATGAGATGTGGAAGCTTGTTCCTAGGCCAAATGACCATTTAGTTATTGGTACTAAATGGGTCTTTAGAAACAAGCAAGATGAATATGGTATCGTGGTTAGAAATAAGGCTAGATTAGTGGCCAAAGATTTTAACCAAGAAGAAGGTATCAATTACGAAGAAACCTTCACTCCTATGGCTAGATCAGAAGTCATAAGGATGCTCCTTGCCTATGCTAGTAATAATAATTTTAAGTTGTTTCAAATGGATGTTAAAAGCGCTTTTCTTAATGGCTTTATTTTTGAAGAAGTTTATGATGAACAACCTCCCGGATTTAAAAATAATAGCCTTCCTAATCATGTATTTAAATTAACCAAAGCTCTCTATGGTTTAAAATAAGCCCCAAGGGCTTAGTATGATAGAGTAAGTACTTTTCTTATTGAAAATAATTTCACAAAAGGCAAGGTTTATCAAGAATTTTGAAAATAATTTTCTCATTGTTCAGATTTATGTTGATGATATTATCTTTGGTTCTACGAATAAATCTCTTTGTGAATCTTTTGCTAAAACTATGAGTCTCGAATTTGAAATGAGTTTGATGAGAGAATTAATATTTTTCTTAGGCTTACAAATTAAGCAACTAAGCAATGACATATTTATTAGTCAAACTAAATATGCTTTAGATCTACTGAAAAGATTTACTATGGATAGCTCAAAAGCTATTAACACTCCTATGAGCACCTCGACTAAGTTAGAAGTTGATGAAAGTAGAGAAAGCTTCAATCAAAAAACTTATCGAGGTATGATAGGAAGTTTACTTTATCTCACTACAACTAGACCAGACATCATGTTCAGATTAGGACTTTGTGCTAGGTTTCAATCGAACTCTAAGATATCTCATCTCAAAGTGATTAAAAGAATACTTAGATATCTTAAAGGTACCACAAATCTAGGATTATGGTATCCAAAATTTGAAAATTTTATGTTAATTGCTTATGCTGATGCGGATTTTGCTGTGTGTAGACTAGATAGAAAAAGCACATCAGGAACATGTCAATTTTTGGGATATTCCCTTGTTTCCTGGTCATTTAAGAAATAAAACTTGGTTGCACAATCAACAACTGAAGCTGAGTATATTGTAGCTAGTGCATGCTGTGCACAAGTTGTGTGGATGAAAAATACCTTAGAAGATCATAAAGTCCATCTTAAAAACATTTCCATTAAATGTGATAACACAAGTGCAATATATTTAACAAAGAATCACATTTAACACTTAAGAATAAAACATATTGATATTAGACATCACTTTATACGAGATCATGCCACTAATCATGATGTAATCATAGAGTTCATAAATACTAAGCATCAACTAGCTGATATTTTTACAAAACCACTAAGTGAAGAACAATTTGATTTCATTAGAAGAGAATTAGGAATGTTAATATGTCCGAATGCATGAACTTGTTAAGATTATTTTTTAGATTTTTTTTTATGATCAAATCACTTAATTGCCATGATGATTTTACATAATTACATGCCTTAATTACATGTTGGAAATTATGTGTTTTGGATATAAAAATTTCCATGATAATAAGCATGTTTTATCTTCATTGTTTTAAAAGTGTTAAATTTTATTTTTGGATTTTCTTGATCCTAACAATCGGATTTTCTCGATACATTAATTCTCTTCCGGACTTTATAAACATATGTCATATCGAGTTTTGGATTCACATCATTGATTTTTAACATATGGAATCAACTAGCAAATGCATCTCTCATAGACTTATCATGTGAAAAATATCTTTCGGGATTTGACGATTCATTCTTATATCTTTTGAGAAATAATTTTACGTGCAAGGATTTGATTCACACACATATCTTGATTCTTGTAAAAATGAAGCGTGCTTTAATTTCTTATCAATTTTAACTTCATTCGAGTAAGCTCACAAATGACTTTCCTCCTTCATGCAAAAATATAATAACAAATAAAGAGGAAGAAGCAATGAAAATTATATCCATGTCATGTTTTTCTTGAGATGTTTGTATAATTGGTATCCTATCACTCATTATTGAAAAATGACATAAACCTAGTTAAAATTTACTAATATCGTTCTCCTTTTTGTTGATGACAAAGGAGGAGAAATATATGAATTGATACTATGAATGCCATATTTGAATTTAATGCTATAAAAATTGATGCTATGAATGCCATATTTGAATTTGAATTATGTTAAAGTATCAAAATTTTGCATCAAAATATATGATAAATTGATGATAGAATTGCTATGATTGCCATAGTTGCACTATTCCATATTTGCACTATGTTAAGATATCTAGAGCATACATCGCAATTCTACAAATTGATATGTGATGAAATGCTATGATTGCTAAACACTTGAAATGTTTGTATTATGTTAAGATATCAAGAACTTACATCGCAGTCTTACATGTTGATATCTTACCATATGATGAATTGCTACGATTGCTATATTTCACATTTTAAATGTAAAACCTGAAAATGGATGTCAAGCCTTGACATCATTTTTAGAGAAATACATCATGATAGGAATCATGATGGGAGCATTGATAAGGTTAAACGATCTTAACTTATCAATGTCTCTTGAATTCAAAAGCTTTAAATTCAAGAATAACTTATCTCAAGTATGGCATATAGATAGGGGGAGTTAAGGTTAACTCCGTTATCAATTGATTGTCATCATCAAAAAGGGGGAGATTGTTGAATCTCGGATTTTGATGATGAAGTCAATTGTCATTTGTTATCTAATCCATATATTGAGATAAGTATGCAGGATTAACTATGATGGAAGAAAGACATGCAGCAGGAGTTGCGCTGGAGTCAAGACTATGATCACGTTGAGGGTTCGAGAGTTCGACGGAAGTCCGGACGGTCGTTGGAGGTTCTGGGGGAACAAATCCGAGGAGTCCAAGAGCTTGACAAAGAAGCTTATTGGAACTCGCCAAGTGGATCGTCGTAAGTCCAGGAGTTTGCTAGAAGTCCACCGGAGCATCGCCGAAGGTTCGTCGGATGTTCGCCGGAAGTTCACCGGAAGCTCGCCGGAAGAAGCGATTGACGCACTAGAGCAAGTTGTAGTAAATGTCTTAAGAAATATTATAGTTAGCATATAGATTAAGTTAGGAATGAGAGGTGATCCCATTAACTTAATCTGAGGGCAATTGGGCCCTTGATAGATCCAAATTGGGCCGAATGGATCAACCCATTCAGACCAGAATTCTTGTTGGGCGGTGGCACCGCCCAGGAGATGGTCTCCCAAGAAAGCTGGGTGGTGCAACCGCCCAGGTCAGGTAGTGGCACCGCTTGGGCTTAGTCTCCGAGCGAGACTGGGTGGTGCAACCGACCCTGTCAAGCGGTGGCACCGCCCAAAGGCTCAGTCTCTGAGCTGCCAAGCAGTTGTACTGCCCTAGTCAAGAGGTAGTACCGCTAGTACCCTAGAAATCCAAGAAAAGATATTTTGGAGGTAGTACCCCACCCTTTCCTGCATGAAAGGACACTGAAAATCCAATCTTACTTTGTGATTTTTAGAGCTCAAAAGTATTGTAAAGACTAGAAGTTCTCCTCCCTCTTTTCTTCCAAGTTTTGAGCTTTCAAGAGAGGAGAGAAATTCTGTAAGGGTTGTCTCCTAAGCCTGCCAAAAGGAGTGAAACTATAAAAGGATGGTTGGCCTTCGCCTATTGAAGGAAGGCATCTAGTGGATGTCGGTAACCTCGTCATAGAAGAAAGCCAAAAGTGGATGTAGGTCAAGATTGACCGAACCACTCTAAAATTGCGGTGCTCACTAGTTTGCATTTATTCTTGCTACTTACCTTACTACAAACCTCCATAAGTGCTTTACTTCCTCTTTACTTTTACAACACTCCTTTACGAACTCGCTTTCAAATTAAGTTTCCGAAAATGATTTTACGTCGAAAATAATTTTATCGTACGAATGCAGTTTTAAACGTCGAAAGTTTTCCACTGCACTAATTCACCCCCCCCTCTTAGTGCTCTTGATCCTAACAGAGGACAAGGTTGATTTGAAGAGGGCAACGGGTCTATTAGGACTCTAGCTAGGAGAGTCCTAATTGAAAGGGGCATTCTTATAAAACCTATTTAGCCGACCCCTATTAAATAGGTGAAAAGGCCGACTAAGGATAGGATTAGTTTGGAGGTTGCTTCTTAGAGAAGCAATAGGAGTTGGTTGGAAGTAGGAGTCCTAATTGAATAGGAGTCATATTAGGAGTTGGGGTTTAGAAGCCCTATAACTAGTCATGTATTCATCCTCTTTTGATAAGAAACAGATGAATCTTTTTAGTAGCCTTTGAGAAGAAACCTAGAGGAAGGAACCCCTATAGAGTTCCAAGGAGGTCGATCCCTTAAAGAGATCAACCCCAAGCTTAAAATCCACTAGGGTTCTAACAATATCCCATGTCTTATTGGTTTGAGACATCTTTTGAAATTTTTCATGCCAAAGCTTTTAACAATGGTGTCTATGTACTTAGACTCGGACAAGCCAAGCATCCTTTTGGATCTATCTCTATAAATTCAAATACCTAAGATATAGGATGCTTCCTCTAAGTCATTCATAGAGAAGTATCTAGATAACCAAGTCTTTGTTATGGATAGCATTCCTACATCATTCTCAATGATCAGGATGTCAACCACATATAATACCAAGAAGGTGATAACGCTCTCACTTACCTTCCTGTATATGCAAGGCTCATCTTCGTTCTTAATGAAGTCATAAGATTTGATTGCCTCATCAAATCTTATGTTTAAACTTCGAAAAACTTGCTTCAATTCATAAATGGACCTAAGTAACCTACACACCTTATCTTGGTAGTCCTTGGACATGAATCCCTCAGGTTGTATCATATACACATCCTCATCGAGGTTGCCATTGAGGAACGTGGTTTTCACATCCATCTATCAATCCCATAATCATAGTGTACTACAATAGCTAATATAATTCAGATGGATTTTAGCATGGCAATGGGTGAGAAGGTTTCGTCATAGTCAACACCTTACCTTTGATGATATCTCTTAGCCACTAGCTTTGCTTTATAGGTCTCTATCTTTCCATCTACTCTAATCTTCTTCTTGAAGATCCACTTACAAATGATGGATACAATACTCTTGGGTGCATTAACTAGGTTCCAAACCTTGTTAGGATCAAGAACGACACTAAGAGGGGGGGGGGGGTGTGAATTAGTGTAGCAAAAAAAATCGTCAGTTTTGTAAGATATTCATTCGTTGAAAACCAATCTCGGAAAGTGCTTGACTTTAGAGTAAATGAACTAGCAATTAACTTAGAAAGTAATGGCAGTAATGAAAAGCAGAATGGAAATGAGCACACCGAAATTTATGATGGTTCGGTCATTGTGACCTACATCCACTTCCGATTCCTCCTCCATCGAGGTCATCGATATCCACTAATGGTCTTCATTCAATAGGCGAAAACCAACCATCTCTTTACAGCACTTTCTCCTTTTCATGAGTTTAGGAGATAACCCTTACAAGCCTCACACCTCTTCTTGGATGATTACAAAGTTAAAGAGAGGGAGGAGGGGGACTCTTTTCACTTTTACAACACTTTTAACACTCCAACACTTAGAATTTTTTCACAATTTGATTGCACTTTTGTTACTCTTTCATGCAGAAAATGGTGGGGTATTTATAGGCTCCAATAGCTTCAAAATTGGAGCTAAAAAGTGTCTCATCCCAAATTTATGAGTTACTGACGGTACCACCACTTGATAGAGTTCTCGGAGACTGAGCTCTGGTGGTACCACTGATTAGCATGTAATAACTGCTGATGGTATCACTGTCTAGTCTGGGTAGTACAACCGCTTAGACCGCTTGGGAGACTAAGTCCCAAGCGGTGCCACCATCGACCGTGACTTCAGGTGCTGAATGGACTATTTAACCGGCCCAATTCAGCCCTATTAAGGACCCAATTGGCCCCTAACTGAGTTAGTGGGATTTCCTCCCAATTCTAACTCAACTTAAGGTCTAACTATAATAATTTAAGACATTAACTAAGCAATCTTGGTCTGGTATGTCAATTGTTCTTTCGAGAACATCTCGGTGAACTTTCGGCAAACTTCTCGGCGAGCTTCTAGTGAACTTCTTGATGAACTCCCGGCAAACTCTCGGTGGACCCCTGACGAACTCTAAGTAAGATCCTAATGAACTCTCGGCAAGCTTTCGGCAAACCACCGGCATATAGTCTGAATCTTCGACATATCATCCGATATTTGACTCCGGCCTAACATCTTGCTTTATGCTTTATTGCTATCGTAGTTAATCTTGCACACTTATCTCAACATATAGATTAGATCAAACAATTTACCAATTGATTTCATCATCAAAATATGAGATTCAACAATCTCCCCATTTTTTATGATGACAATCAATTGATGATGGAGTTAACCTTAACTCCCCCTATCTATATGCTATACTTGTGAAAAGACACTCTTAAATTCAAGGCCTTTAAATTCGAGCATCAAACTGATAAGATACATGCATTTAAAGCTTATTGACATACTCATCATGATACTAGTAATGATTTATCATCTCAAAATATGATACCACATATTTTATCATAATAAAAATGATGTCAAGGCATGACATCCATTTTTAAGTCCAATATCGAATAATGATAGGCAATCATCATTTTTAAGTATGATACAAACTTCAAATATGAAATTTAGCAAGATTTAAATTTTAATTTTGATAAAAGATGACAATTTATCAATCTGAGGCATGATACCAATTATAAGTAGGAAATTAAGCATGATAAATTTGATACCTCATTATAATGATAGACATTCATCATTTTGATATGAAATCAAGCATGCTCTTAAGAATGAACATTTTCAAGTATCTATGCCATATTATGATGCGTTTCAGCATTCATGATGCATTCATAATGATTCATGATATATTTCAAACATTCATGTTTCAAGCATTCATGATACATTCATAATTCATGATATATTTTAAACATTCATAATGATTCATGATATATTTCAAACATTCATAATGATTCGTGATATATTTTAAATATTCATAATGATTCATGATATATTTCAAACACTTATAATGCTAAGTTGTCATCAATTTACTATATTTCTCCCCCTTTGTCATCAACAAAAAGGAAATGGGTAATCGTTTTAAGCAAAAATTTTACTTATTGCGAGAGAATTCTTCTTGAAAGGGAAAAGAGAAGGAAAAAGTCCATGAGTAGTGCATTTATCAAGAAGAATTGAGATATTGAAAGTTCATGAATAATACAAGGACAAACAATGAGTGATTGAAAATTCATTTCATCAAGAGAGATTCACAATAAGAGCTAAAGATTTAGAATTCGTGAATGTTCTTTTATGAAAGAAAAATTCATGAAAGCTATTTCTATCAAATGAATTCATGATCTTTGCAAAAGTTTGCAAGTTAAGAAAATCTGTTTCTCATTAAAAATTTACAAGAGTAAAATTTGTGAGAGATGTATTTGTCAATAAAATCCATGAGTGAAGTGATTAAGTGTAACAAAAAACATTAAGTGATGGAGAAAGGGTATGAAGTAAATTTGATACCAAGTTAAGAGGAAGATAAAAATGAAATAAATTCATGAAAGCTCCATTTATGAAATAAATTAAGAGGAAGATAGTCTAGAAAAGAAATACAACAACCTCATGCATTTGGATAGTTTAACATGCCTACCTCTCTTCTAATGAAATCAAATTGTTCTCCATTTAAAATTTTTATAAAGATATCGGCTAATTGATGTTTCGTATCAATAAAGTCTAAGATTACATCATGATTATTATCTTATATAAAGTGATGCCTAATATCAATATGTTTAATTCTAGAGTATTGAATAGGATTTTTTGTTAAACATATTGCTCTTGTGTTATCACATTTTATGGAAATATTCTTAAGATAAATTCTATAATCTTCTAATGTATTTTTCATCCATACAACTTGTGCACAACATGCACTAGCCGCTATGTATTCAGCCTCGGTCGTAGATAGTGCAACCGAGTTTTGTTTCTTGGAAGACCAAGAGACAAGTGCATAACCTAAGAATTGACATGTTCCAGATTTATTTTTTCTATCTATTCTATATCTAGCAAAATCTGCATCAGCATAAGTAATTAATTTAAAATTTTCAGATTTTGGATACCATAATCGTAGATTAGTGCTTCCTTTAAGATATTTAAGAATTCTTTTAACTACTTTTGTTGAATCTCGTATTTTGATGATGAAACCAATTGATAATTGTGTTTATGTTTTAATCTATGTTTTGAGTGATGCAGGATGCTTCGATCAGGATGAGACAATTAAAGTAGGAAAAATCATGTTGGGCCAGAGAAACATGTCAGAAGATTGGATGTCGGGTCAGTGGATCGGTCGACGTATCGGCAGAAGGCTTCGAGCTGTGGATTCGGGCATCGGGCCAAGAAGAGTGGGTATTGTGCCAAGGATATCGGAGTTGCAGAGTCAACTGGCCGATTGGGCAATAGGCCGCAGGAGAGGACGATGCGCCAAAGAATCGGACGAAGCATCGAGGGACCAATGACATGCCAGACAACTTGATTAATGCTTTGTATTAATTGTTTAGATCAAAGTTTGTTTTACATATGCAGGATTAACTACGATGGAAGTAAGACATGTAGCAGGAGTTATGTCGGAGTCAAGACCATGATCAAGTTGGGGGTTCGAGAGTTCAGCAGAAGTTCGGACGGTCGTCAGAGGTTCTGTCGGAACAAATCCGAGAAGTCCATGAGCTTGCCAAAGAAGCTCGTCAGAACTTGCCAAGTAGATCGTCACAAGTCCAGGAGTTTGCCAGAAGTCTGCCGGAGCATTGCCAAAGGTTCGTCGGATGTTCGCCAGAAGTTCGCTGGAAGCTCGCCGGAAGAAGCGATTGACGCACCGGAGCAAGTTGTAGTAAATGTCTTAAGAAATATTGTAGTTAGCATGTAGATTAAGTTAGGAATGCGAGGTGATTCCATTAACTTAATTTGGGGGCAATTGGGCCCATGACAAATCCAAATTGGGCTGAATAGATCAACCCATTCGGACCCAGAATTCCTGCCAAGCGGTGGCACCACTAGGGCCGACGGTAGCATCACCCAGGAGCTCAGTTTCCCAGAAAAGCTGGGTGGTGGTACCGCTTGGGCTCAGTCTCCAAGCGAGACTGGGTGGTGGTACCGCCCCTATCAGGCGGTGGTACCGCTTGAGCTCGGTCTCCGAGAGGTAGTACTGTCCAGTTATGGCGGTAGTACTGTCAGTCCCCCGGAAATCCAGGAGATGACACATTTGAGCTCCAAATTCAAACCAGTTGGGGCCTATATAAACCCCACCCTTTCCTGCATGAAATGGCACCCAAAAATCCAATCTTACTTTGTGATTTTTAGAGCTCAAAAGTGTTGTATAAGCTAAAAGTTCTTCTCCCTCTTTTCTTCCAAGTTTCGATCATCCAAGAGAGGAGTGAAAATTCTGTAAGGGTTGTCTCCTAAGCCCGTCAAAAGGAGTGAAATTGTAAAAGGGTGGTTGGCCTTCGCCTATTAAAGAAAGGCCTCTAGTGGACGTCAGTGACCTCGTCGGAGGAGGAAGCCAAAAGTGGATGTAGATCAAGATTGATTGAACCACTCTAAAATTTTGGTGCTCTCTGGTTTGCATTTATTCTTACTGTTTACCTTAGTACAAACCTCCATATGTGCTTTGCTTCCTCATTACATTTGCTGCACTCCTTTACGAACTCGCTTTCAAGTTAAGTTTTCGAAAACAGTTTCACGTCGGAAACAATTTCATTATATGAACGTCATTTTAAATCGTCGAAAGTTTTCCACTGCACTAATACACCCCCCCCCCCCTCTTAGTGCTCTTGATCCTAACAATTGGTATCAGAGCCACGTTTTCTACTTTGGTTTAACACCAAAATAGAAATTACTCTTTTTGGCCTTCAAAAGGATTACTATCTCATTCGTCCTCCCTTTTTCAATGGGACGGACTACACTTGTTGGAAAACTCGAATGAGAGATTTCTTACTTTCTTTGGATTTGAATTTATGGCACATAGTCGAAAATGGATTTAAAATATCTCCGCTTCTAATGAATCATTAGAATGTTTTGGAGAAGAAGATGTTTTCTCTAAATGCAAAGGCTATGAATGCCTTATATTGTGCACTTGACGAAAATGAATTTAATCACGTTTCAAATTATGATTTGGCTTTTGATATTTGGACAACTCTTGAGGTCACTCATGAAGGCACTAGCTGAGTGAAAGAGTCCAAAATCAACATTCTTGTGCATTCTTACGAACTTTTCCGGATGAAACCAAGTGAGTCCATCGGAGACATGTACACCCGTTTCACGGATGTCATCAATGGACTCAAAGCTCTTGGTAAAGATTTTTCTAACTTTGAATTAGTAACTAAAATTCTAAGATCCCTTCCAAAGAGTTGGGATCCAAAAGTTACGGCCATTCAAGAGGCTAAGGATCTTAAAACATTTCCATTCGAAGAACTAATTGGGTCTCTAATGACCTACGAAATGAATAACATGACAAAAAGGGAACTCGAGAACAACCTTCTAAATGATAGGAAGGATTTGAGATATAGAACACATAAAGACCACTCGAGCATAAGCTCAAGTGATGGTGAACCCGAACTCACTAGAAATTGAAAAATTTAATGAAACAAAAATTAAAGAACAAAAAGAATGAAACTACTTGCTTTGAATGCAAGAAGAAGAACATAAATGGGGACAAATTGAGCTCCTCCAAAGACGAGGAGAAAATCAAGAAAGGCGAGGTGGCAAACTACGCATTAATGACATTCAACGATGAGGTAATCAAAACTCACTTAATTTATTTCGAAATTACATGATGTTTTCCATAATGTATTTTCTTTTTTTAGTATAGAATTAATTTTCTTGAAAATTACATGTTTAAATAATATAATTAAAATGCTAATGAATTAGGATTATGCTTATCATGCTTACCTTTCCAATAATTTTAAAAATAATCATGAAAAATGCATATCATATGATAAACAAATAAAATGATTTTTGATTGAAAATATGAAATCATGCTTGATGATTTAATAATGCATAATGATGTTTTAATACCATGATTGATGATTTTATTTTATGCATGAGATTTTAAAGTTATACATAATGATTTTTATGGTTTATTGATCTTGATGGTTTTTATGATGGAATTTATTTTTCGATCCTAAATGATTGCTGATATATATTCTTTTTGACACAAAAAGGGCAAAGGCAATTCTTGTATGAAACAACTAAATAGAGAAAAGTATTTTTCTTGAAAATTCTTTTTCTCTATCTTATTGACTTTGATGAATCTATTTTATCATCTTTTTATGAATCTCTTGAAAATGATTTTGATTTGATGATTTGAATTTGAATGGGCTTTATCTTGAATTTTTGAGATTTAAAACTTGAGATTTACTCTATAAAAATTGAGATCTTTTATCCTCAATATTTCTTTTTGCCATCTACTATCCAAATGAATCATGATTGATATCGTTGCTATATTTCTTCTTGTCGTGTACTAAAGAGAAAATTTTCCTAAATGAATCATGATTTTTTGGAACTACATTTTTTTTTATTATTCATAATGAATTGAGAAATTTTATATGCTTAAATTAATATCTTGTTCTCATACAAGATTGAATGAATTTTAACTATATCATGATCTCCTAAGAATTCCTTTCATTTTTTATTTAAAGAGGTGATGTGTCAAAATGAATCATGTCTTTCGGTATTCAAGTGATTTTATCTTTCATGATATGATTTGATTGTGTTTATGACTTGTATGCCTTGAAATGATTAAAATATTTTACACTATTTTGTTCTTCCCTTCTTCTTTCTTGTTTACAATGATAAAATGGGGAGAAATTTTGATCATGCATGGTAGGATATAATTGCTATAATGAGAATTTTACACTATTACATGCCTTAATAACATATTGGAAATTATGTGTTTTGGATACAAAAATTTCCATGATGATGAGCATGTTTTATCTTTATGATTGTGTTTGAAAATCTATAGTAAAACCATGTCCGAATGCATGAAAGTGTTAAATTTTATTTTCGAATTTTCTTGATCCTAACATGATTTAGTATTTCTCTTCTGGACTTAATGTAGCTTTCATAAGCATATGTCATATCGAGTTTGTTTCATATCATTGATTTTTGACATATGGAATCAATTAACAAATGCATCTCTCAAAGACTTATCGTGTGAAAAATATTTTTTTTGAGAAATGGATTTGATGAAATGATTCCTTCTTATGAATTCCTTCTTGAAAAAGGAAGATCTTTTTTAACATTTGCAAGGATTTGATTCACATACATATCTTGATCCTTGCAAAAATGAAGCTTGATCCTTGCAAAAATAAATTTGATCCTTGCAAAAATGAAAATAAATATTTGTATCATGTTTGATGCTTTTCATTTTAATAATATGCATGATGAGTTGCAGTGATTGATTTATTTTTAATATCATGCATAAAAAAAATGAAATGTAAGGTTTTGAAAATGTACATGTTTTAATTTGAAAATATAAGGATGCACAAATAAGATTGATACTTAACCCTTTTCATGATTTGAAGATTATAGTAAAGGGAAATGAATTACACTATTGTATTGTTATTCCCTTCTATTTGACAATGACATTGGGGGAGCAAATTTTCCTAGCTTGCAAATCTCAAGAGAAGCAATGTGTGCTAAATTACACATTTTGAGAAGAAATTGCTATCTTGAAACATCACCAAGAGTTGCTAGCTTGAAATCTCAAGAAGAAGAAAAACATGCTAATGTGCACATCTAGCAAACTTGCATATTTCAAGAAGCAAGAGTTGCATTCCTAAACATCTCTAAATTGCTAGCTTGCATGTTCTAAAATGTTGTAACATTGCTATCTTGCAAGATGTAGAGCTTGCTATCTTGAACATCTTAAGAAACAAAAATTACAAAAGTGCTATCTTGCCTATCTCAAGAAGCAAAACATGCTAACTTGTGCATCTAGTGAAGTTGACAAAATTTACATATTTCAAGAAGCAAGAGTTGCCTTCTTGAACATCTCTAATTTGCTAGCTTACATGATATAGAAGTTGCTATCTCAAAAGAAGTAAAAGTGCTATCTTGTATGTTGTAAAACTTGTATATCTAAAACTTGATAGCTTGAATGTTTTAAGCATGATGTAACACTTGCTAAATTTTCTAGCTTCAAAACTGCATGATGGTGAAACTTGATATTATGTTTTTCATATAATGAGTTGAACTTATATTCCAAACATAAGAATAGTTGGACTTCTCCTTTTTGTTGATGACAAAGAGAGAGAAGTTTGATGTTATGCGTAAGTTCATGATGACGTGTTGCAAGTATTCATGATGAATATTGTAATGACTTGAATTCAGTTTGAATTCAAGGTTCTATCAATATGGCATATTGATAGGGGGAGTTTGTTTAAATTTCAGGAGTTAAGTTTAACTCCGTCATCAATTGGTTGTCATCATCAAAAAGGGGGAGATTGTTGAATCTCATATTTTGATGATGAAACCAATTGATAATTGTATTTATGTTTTAATCTACGTTTTGAGTGACGTAGGATGCTTCGATCAGGATGAGACAATTAAAGCAGGAAAAATCATGTTGGGCCGGAGAAACATGTCAGAAGATTGGACGTCGGGCCGGTGGATTGGTCAATGTATTGACAGAAGGCTTCGGGCTATGGATTCGGGCATCGGGCCAAGAAGAGTAGGTATTGTGCCAAGGATATCAGAGTTGCAGAGTCAACTGACCAATTAGGCAATAGGCCACAGGAGAGGACAATGCGCCGAAGAATCGAACGAAGCGTTGAGGGACCAATGACATGCCGGACAACTTGATTAATGCTTAGTATTAATTGTCTAGATTGAAGTTTGTTTTACATGTGCAGGATTAACTATGATAGAAGTAAGACATATAGTAGGAGTTGCACCGGAGTCAAGACTATGATCACGTTGGGGGTTCGAGAGTTCGACGGAAGTCCGGACAGTCGTCAGAGGTTCTGCAGGAACAAATCCGAGAAGTCTAGCAGCTTGCCAAAGAAGCTCGTCGGAACTCGCCAAGTGGATCGTCACAAGTCCAGGAGTTTGCCGGAAGTCCGCCGGAGCATCGCCGAAGGTTCGTCGGATGTTCGCTGGAAGTCGAATGTTCGTCGGAAGTTCACCGGAAGAAGCGATTGACGCACCGGAGCAAGTTGCAGTAAATGTCTTAAGAAATATTGTAGTTAGCATGTAGATTAAGTTAGGAATAGGAGGTGATCCCATTAATTTATCTGGGGGCAATTAGGCCATTGACAGACCCAAATTGGGCCAAATAGATTAGCCCATTCAGACCCAGAATTCCTGCCAAGCGGTAGTACCGCCATGGCCGGCAATGGCACCGCCTAGGAGCTTAGTCTCCCAGGAAAGCTGGGTGGTGCAATCGCCCAGGTTAAGCGGTGGTATCGCTTGGGCTCAGTCTCTGAGCGAGACTAGGCAATGGTACCACCCCTGTTAGGCGATGGTACCGCCTGAGCTCAGTCTCCGAGAGGTAGTACAGCCCAGTTATGATGGTAATACCACTAGTATCCCGGAAATCTGAGAGATGGCACATTTGAGCTCCAAATTCAAACCAGTTGGTGCCTATATAAACCCCACCCTTTCCTACATGAAAGGGCAACTGAAAATACAATCTTACTCTGTGATTTTTAGAGCTGAAAAGTATTGTATAAGCTAAAAGTTCTCCTCCCTCTTTTCTTCCAGGTTTCGATCATTCAAGAGAGGAGTAAAAATTCTGTAAAGGTTGTCTCCTAAGCCCATCAAAAAAAGTGAAATTGTAAAAGGGTTGACCTTCACCTATTGAAGGAAGGCCTCTAGTGGACTACGGTGACCTCGTCGGAGGAGGAAGCCAAAAGTGGATGTAGGTCAAGATTGACCGAACCACTCTAAAATTACGGTGCTCTCTAGTTTGCATTTATTCTTGCTGCTTACCTTACTGCAAACCTCCATATGTGCTTTACTTCCACATTAATTTTGCTGCACTCCTTTACAAACTCGCTTTCAAGTTAAGTTTCCGAAAATGGTTTTACGTCAGAAACGATTTCATCATACGAATGTCGTTTTAAATCGTTGAAAGTTTTCCGTTGCACTAATTCACCCCCCCCCTCTTAGTGCTCTTGATTATAACAACTTTAATATGAGATAGCTTAGGATTAGATTGAAACCTAGCATAATGTCTTACACTAAACATGATGTCCAGTCTGATTGCAGTTAGGTATAGTAAACTACCTATCATACCCCTATAAGCTTTTTGATCAAAGCTTTTTCCACTTTCGTTAATGTCTAACTTAGTGGAGGTACTCATAGGAGTATTGAGAGCCTTGAAACTATCCATATTAAACCGTTTTAGTAAGTCTAATGCATATTTTGTTTGACCAAAAAAAATATCACCACTAAGTTGTTTGATTTGTAAGCCTAAAAAGAAAGTTAGTTCACCTATTAAACTCATTTCAAACTCTTGGCTCATACTCTTGGCAAACGATTCACATAAGGATTCATTTGTAGAACCAAAAATTATTTTATCAACATAAATTTGAACAACAAGAAAATTATTTTTTAAATTTTTAATAAATAATATAGTATCGACCTTGCCTTTAGAGAAATTATTTTAGGTAAGAAATAAGCTAAGTCTCTCATACCAAGCCCTTGGGGCTTGTTTTAATCTATAGAGAGCTTTAGTCAATTTAAACACATGATTCGAAAAATTATCATTCTAAATTCGGGAGGTTGTTCAACATAAACTTCTTCGAAAATAAAGCTATTCAGAAAAGAACTTTTAACATCCATTTGAAATAACTTAAAGTTATAACAACTAGCATAGGCAAGGAGCATCCTTATACTTCTAATCTTGCCACATGAGTGAAGGTTTCCTTATAATCGATACATTCTTCTTGGTTGAAACCCTTGGCTACTATTCTAGCCTTGTTTCTAACCATGATACCAAATTCATCTTGCTTGTTTCTAAAGACCTATTTAGTACCAATAACTAAATGGTCATTTGGCATCGGAATAAGCTTCCACACCTCATTTCTCTCAAATTGGTTCAACTCTTCTTGTATTGCGATAACCCATGAATTATCTTTCAAGGCTTCATCAATGCATTTTGGTTCATTTTGAGAAAAAAAAAGTTGTGTTGGCATAAAAATTCTTAAGAGAAGAACGAGTTTGAACCCTTTTTAATATGTCTCATATTATTAGCTATTTAGGATGAGCATCTACATACTTCTATTCTTTACGTAAGGATGTTTCAGAAGAAGATGTATCCAAGTTGCTAGTTGGAGGAGAGGGTTCATTTAAATTTAAAGCATCAAAATTAAAATCATCATCAAACTTATTTTTCTTAAATTCAGAGACTTTATTAAAAACAATATGAATAGACTCTTCTATGACCAAGGTTCTTTTATTAAAGACACGAAAGGATTTTGAAATAAAAGAATAACTAAGAAAAATGCCCTCATCGAATTTGGTGTCAAACTTTCCTAAAACCTCTTTTTCATTCAAGATAAAACATTTACAAATGAAAACTTTAAAGTACGAAACATTGGGTTTTTTGTCATTTCACAATTCATAAGGAATTTTGAAAAGTAATGGTCTTACTAAAATCCTATTCATAATATAGCATACCGAATTAATGGCTTCGGCCCAAAAATATTTGGGTAGGCTATGTTCGTTTAATATGGTTCTTACCATTTTTTATAAATTTTTATTTTTTCTTTCTACTACTCCATTTTTTTTTAGGATTTCTCAAAGTATAGAAATTATGATTGTATCCATTAGATTCACAAAAATTTTGGAAATCACAGTTTTGAAATTCGTCATAGTGATCACTCTGAATTGATGAAATCATAAAACCTTTTTCATTTTGAACAAGTTTACAAAACTTAGAAAAATACTTAAAGCAATCACTTTTGTGTGCCAAGAAGTATGTCCAAGTGTATTTACTATAATCATCCATAATTATAAAGGCATATTTGCTACCTTCGAGGCTTGATATATCAATTGGTCCAAACAAATCTATATGGATCAATTGCAATAGTCTAGAGGTGCTTATTTGATTCTTTGGTTTGAAACTACCTTTTATTTGTTTTCTTAGTTTACATGCATCACACACATTATATTTAACAAACTTAATATTAGGAATACCTCTTACAAGTTCTTTGGATGAGATTTGAGAGATTAGTTTCATACTAGCATGACTTGATCTCCTATGCCAAAGCCAAGCATCATCATTCAAAACTGAAAAACATATTTTCATACAAAGATCATCAATGTCAATAGTGTATACATTATTTTGTTTTAGAGCAATCATAGAGATGTTTTTGTTTGGTTGTTCAATAATGCAAGCATTGGATTCAAATCTAATAATGTATCCTTTATCACATAATTGACTACTGCTTAAAAGATAATGCTTTAAGCCATCAACCAACAACACATCTTTAATCAAAAAGTTGGATTTTGTTAGGACCCTTTTTCTAAGCTTTTGAATAATGTTTATCGAGTCTATTTAGTTCATTTGTTTATTGAGTCGGTTTGGTTCAGTTAGAGTCAGGTAGAGGTTTATTTAATATTTATTTATTATTAGAGTTCAAGTCTCGGTGGACTCTAGGTGGAACTCTATAAATAGTGATGTAACCCTTTCTTTAAGAAATCAATCAATTAGTCAAATGTTATTTCACTCTGTGGACAAACCCTAGGAGGTCGATCCCCTCGAAGTAATCAAGAAGGTCGATCCCCTCAAAGTGATCAAGGAGGGTCGATCCCCTCGAAGCGATCAAGGAGGCCGATCCCCTTAAAGCGATCAAGGAGGCCGATCCCCTCGAAGTGATCATTATCATTCCCTTTTCTCCCCTTTCTTCCACGATAAGACCTTAGGGTCTTATCAATTGGTATCTGAGTGACGATAAGACCTTCGGGTCTTATCAATTGGTATCAGAGCGAATATAAGACTTTAGCGTCATACTAATTGGTATCAAAGTGACGATAAGACTTTAGGGTCATATCAATTGGTATTAGAGCAGCGATCATCGGCGTTTCACTGTTCTCGCTACAGTTATTATCATCTAAAAAAAAAAAAAGAAAAAGAGAAGAAGAAGAAGAAGAAGAAGAAGAAGAAGAAGAAGAAGAAGAAGAAGCCACAGCCACCCTTGCTTCCCCTGTTGGATCCCTGCTTCCGGCCAGCCCACCTGCCGCTGTTGCTTCCCGGCCGAGGGACCACCACTGCCATCGCTGTTGCCCAGCCAGCAACCGCCGCCGTTGCAACTACCCCCACCCGGCCAGTGACCTCTCCTCCTCACCTCTCCATCTTGCTCGAGCGAGAAGGATTGCCGACGTCGTTTCCCAGCCAGCGGATCACCCCATCGCCACTTATACCATCGGTGACACTGCCCTAGTCCACCATCGTGCTATGCACCCCCCCGGGTCGCAGCCGTAGCCACCGTCTACCCCAGTCCCTCCTTGCAACGGTTGCAGAAACAAAGCTTCCTCTATTGTCGTAGCCCCTCGTTGATCGCAACCGCGCCTTGAGCGTCGTTGCCTTCCAACCGACCCACCACCGTTGCCAGCCACCGTGCGGCGATTGTCGCTCGCCTCCTAGCTGCCGCTCCCCCTGGCTCGGGCGAGAACGACCACCGCCACTCCCCCTTGCTTTGCCCCCTTAGTGACTGAAATAGGCCAATCCTCGTGCTGCTGCGAAGCAGTCGCCGGTCCTCTTGCTGCTGCGAAGTAGTCGCCGGTCCTCTTACTATTGTGAATGTTGGTTGCCACCACTGTCACCATTGTTGCCCAGTAAGCGATGACACCGCTCGTCGCCCAGCCTGCCACCATCGATTTCTATTTTCCACTGCAGCCTCAACCTCAGCAACGCCACCGTAGTCGCCCTCCAACAGCACACGCAGCAAGCTCTTGTACGACCACTTCAACCTCGGCAACGCACGCACCGACTCCTCTTCTCAACCTCGGATGCTTCAACGGCACTGTCGTGTCCTCAACTGCACGTGATCCCTCGACGTCACCAACGCTTCCTTTCGTAGTGCGGTAGAGACAGAGCAACGCTGCCTTCCATCCGCGCCATCGCAACCACCACAGTGATAGGCCCTTGGCGATGCTGCCTCCAACCGCACCACCATCGCTGCCTCCTAGCCCTCAGCAGTAGCGATCCCTCCACGCAGTGACCATAGCAAGCATCGTTGCCTCCCACGCAGCAAACGTAGCTACATCCCTGCATCCTCGCAGCAACCCTTCATTCCAATAGTGCTACCACCGATTGCATCACAACAACATCACTGAGTAGGGCAGTGATTTATGCCCTAGTCTTGACATCAGAAACAAGAGTTGAGATTACAGATTTGTAGTCTTACGAAATGGCCACCAATAACTCAGTGAAAGCACAAATGGAAGCATTGAAAATTAGAATTGAGAACTAGTTGTAAGAAATACTTAATGATTTCAAAAAGGACTTACTAGGGAACCTTAGTGAATTTCAACAAGGTGGGAGCTCAAGTTCTACGTTGCACAGATATGAAAATACTGGAAAAGGGCCCCAAGATTGTGACATAATCTACTTATACATGAAGGTGGATGGACAACTCGCCAAAATTTGTCAGACTTCTACAATGTTAGAATATCAGAGTAGGTTTAAAAGATTGTCAAATCAAGCTAGAGATTGGTCGGAACGATAACTTCTGGATATATTTATTGAAGGAACTTCTGATGATTGAGCCAATTGGAGAGGAATCGGAAGAAAAAGAGTTGGACTTTGATCATGAAGGTGTGAAAACTGATGAAGATATTAAAGCCATCACACATACAATGCATGCATTAGCTAGCTATACTAACCCAAAAACTATAAAAATCGGAGGAACTTTAAAGCATCAGCCGGTCACTATTTTGATTGATATAAGTAGCACTAATAATTTTATGGACAGGAAAGTTGCAGCCCAATTAGCCTACCACATTGAAGGCTGTGACATATTCAAAGTAAAGATCGCTGATGGATGGATTTTAACTTGTGATAGCAAAGGCCAAGAGTTTCTTGTAATGATTACTACACTGAAAGACTAATCTGTTGCTTACATTGTCAAAAAGTGGAAACCATACTTACTTGATCAACGGGTTGTGATGCGTTGCAGATAGCCTATGATTGAAGTGCTGAAAGAGAAGCTCCCCAAGATTGATACTGCTCAGCCTTGAGGACAAGGCTGATTTGAAGAGGGAGGAATTGTTATGACCATTTTTCTAAGCTTTTGAATAATGTTTATCGAGTCTATTTAGTTTATTTGTTTATTGAGTTGGTTTGGTTTAGTTAGAGTCAGGTAGAGGTTTATTTAATATTTATTTATTATTAGAGTTCAAGTCTTGGTGGACTCTAGGTGGAACTCTATAAATAGTGATGTAACCATTTCTTTAGGAAATCAATCAATCAATGAAATGTTATTCCACTCTATGGCCAAACCCTAGGAGGTCGATCCCCTCGAAGTGGTCAAGGAGGGCTGATCCCCTCGAAGTGATTAAGGAGGCCAATCCTCTCAAAGTGATCATTATCATTCCCTTTTCTCCCCTTGCTTCCACGATAAAACCTTAGGGTCTTATCAATTGGTATCAAAGCGACAATAAGACCTTAGGGTCATATTATTTGGTATCAGAGCATCCCCATTTCTCCCCTTTCTTCCACGATAAGACTTTAGGGCCTTATCAATTGGTATCAGAGTGACGATAAGACTTTAGAGTCTTATCATTTGGTATCAGAGCCTTACCATTTCTTTCATTTATTTTATGATAAGACTTTAGGGCCTTATCAATTGGTATCAGAGTGACGATAAGACTTTAGGGTCTTATCAATTGGTATCAGAGCAATGATAAGACTTTCGCGTCTTATCAGATTTGTTACCTATGGATCTTTTACCAATGATTTTACCCTTGTTGTTGTCTCCAAAGGTGACATACCCTTCGTCTAGGCTAGTGAGCTTAGAGAATTTAGATAGATCTCCGGTCATGTGCCTTAAGCATCCACTATTAAGGTACCATCTCTTGCTCCTAGCTTATGATGGTAAATATTTCTACAAAAGAGGGTGATTTTTAGGTAATCATTTGACTTGGGGTACCTAAAAAACCGATCTACTCAACTTATCATTTTACATAGAGTTCTTTATAGTTCATTTAGGAACCCAAATCAATTTGTGTTGACTTTATCTCTTAAGTGGATATTTATAGACAACATGTCCGAGTTTGCAACAAAAGTTATATTTGGTGTGGGGTGATACATACAAGGTAGGGCCTTTAACAATAGTGATTGAAATTTGGTGAGAGCTACTCACAAATCTGATTTCGCCTCTTCTATGAAAGTGACCCTTATTGGTAAGGTTCATATTCAAGGACTTGCTACCAACTTCAAATTTTTCTAAAGTTTCTTTAAGTAGCAAGTTTTCCTTCTCAAGTACCTCTAAGTGTTCACACTTAGTGCATAGAGGCAAAGAAGGATTATCATGCTTAAATTTTTTTAAAATCAATATTTAAAATGCCATGCTCCTTTTTCAAAGAATTTTACTTTTTACTCAAAGTTCTACATTTATCAAACAATTCATGAAAAGTACTTAAAAGCTCATCGAAAGATAAATTTGCATCTAATGAACTACTTACCACATCTCCAATAGCCATTAGTGTGTAGTTAGCAATCTTCTTGTTGCTTTGTTCTTCGCCTTCGGAATCGCTCGAGTCATTTAATAGGACCCTAGTAGGGTTGGGTCCTACTCAACCAAGAAGCAACTAATAAAACCCTGTGAGATTATAATAAACCCCACCTAGCTGCCTCTATCCTATAAAGAAGAGTGGCTAGGGTTTATATTTGGGCCTTTGGGCTTCCTAGCCGTCACCCCCTGGGTTGGTTGGTTAGGGTTGAGGGCAAAAGGGGTAACTCACTTAGAAAGCAGCCCCTAGGGCTAAGGTTTGGAGCCCGATATAAGCATGTAGCCTCCATCTCTTTGAGAATAAGATCTATCTATAATTGTAGTCATTTGACCGACTTCTAGGAGGGTGGAACTCCTATAGCATTCTAAGGAGTGGATGAACAACCGATAAGCCATCTTGAAAGCCATGAAGAGCCATTTCTCTCGAGTGTAAATTCGAAATGAGAAATACTGGGCTCTGATACCAATTGTTAGGATCGGAGCGGCACTAAGAGGGGGGGGGGGGGTGAATTAGTGCAGCGGTGAAGTGCGATAAACTTTTCACGATTTAAACACTTTTCGAAAACTTCGTACGATAAAAGCAACGTTTTCGTTTAAAACCGTTTCGATTGCGTTTTAACTTGAAGAGATAAGTAAGACGGAGACAAAGCAGTATAGCATTAAAGTGCAAATTGTTTGCAGTAATATAAATGACAATAAGTAAATGCAAACCAGAGATCACGCCGATTTTATAGTGGTTCGGTCAAATGACCTACATCCACTTGCGAGGCCCCTCTTCGATGAGGCTCCCACCTTCCACTAGCAAATCTCTTGAAAGGGAAGGGTAAATACCCCTCTTACAACTTTTACAAGCGGTTCACTCTCTTACAGATTTTCAGTAAGAAAGAAGGAGGTGAACACTAGCAAATTGAAAACAAGACTAGCAAAGACTCTTCTAAGACTTTTCTCTCAATCAATTGCTTCTCAAAAAGTTGTGATCTCAGCTGAGATTTGAGGGGTATTTATAGGCCTCAAGAGTATTTAAATTTGGGCTCCAAAATTTGAATTCTCTTTGGGTTCCCGATGCTGGCGGTGCCACCAACTGTTAGTGGCGGTGCCACCGCCTGTCAGTTTCTGACACTGACAGTGGCTGGCGGTGCCACAGCTCAGCCAAGAGGTGCCACCGCCTAGCTCTCGGGTGCTGGGCGGTGCAACCTCCTAGGCTAATTCAGCTCACTGGTTGGGCTCCAAACTTGGCCCAAACCAGTCCAAACTCGGGCCCAATCGACCCCTACTTGGGTTATAGGATTAACACCTAATTCTAACCCTAATTAATGTGCTAACTATGAATTTAAAGATATTTTCTAATCTATTACAAAGTTCGTAAGTCAAGACTTCTTCCGGCGAGCTACCGATGAACTTCCGACGGTCTTCCGATAAACTCTCGGAAAAATTCTGCGGACTCCCAGCAAGCTCCTAGACTTCACGATTTGATCTTGGCGAGTTCCAACGAGCTTCTTCGGCAAGCTCCAATCTTTCTCGGCGAGCTCCGCGAACTTCCAACGAACCTTCTGGCGAGCTTCTGAAAAACCCTTCGACAAGCTCCCTACTCATTCTCGGCTAGTTCCGGCAGCATTCCGGATGAACCTTCGGACTTCCGTCGAACTCTCGAACTCGCAACAAATCCTTTGTGCTTGACTCCGACACTTTGTTTCGCTTTATGTCTTCATCATTATCATAGTTAATCCTGCACACATAAGCCAAAACTCTACTCCGATCTAGACAATTATTACAACGTGAATTGACATTCTGTTGCCCGGCAAGTTATTGGTTAGCGCTTTGTCCGATTCTTCAACGCATTGTCCTCTCTTGCGGCTTGTTGCCCAATCGACGGTTGACCTCCACAACCCCGATATCCTTGGTGCAATTCCGCTCTCCTTGGCCTGATGCCCGATGTCCGAAGCCTTCTGCCGTCCAATATCCTAACGTGATCCCCTCCGGCGTAACGTCAATTCCTCCTGCGTTAACTGTCTAATCCTGATCGAGTAGACCTACATCACTCAAAATGCAGTTTAAATTATAAACACATATCAAGTGGTTTCATCATCAAAATACAAGATTCAACAATCTCCCTCTTTTTGATGATGACAACCACTTGATGATGGAGTTAACCTTAACTCCCGGAGTTTAAACAAACTCCCCCTATCAATATGCCAAATTGATAGAACCTTGAATTCGAACAGAATTCAAGTCATTGCAATATTCATCATGAATACTTGCAGCACATCATCATAAACATATGCATAAAACTTATGCATCACATGTCATGTCATCAACATACTTCTCCCCTTGTGTCATCAACAAAAAGGAGAAGTACCACAATCAAGTGTTTGTTATATGGGTTCAACTCATTGCATGAAAAACATAATGTTAATTTTTTATCATCATGCAATCTAGTAATTTTACAACATTTTAGAACTTGCAAGCTAGTAATTTAGAGATGTTCAAGTAAGCAACTCTTGCTTTTTGAAATATGCAAGTTTTATAAGCTAGCAAATTCAAATATATGCAAGTTGGCATATTTGCTTTTCTTGAGATAAGCACGATAGCACATTTTTGTATTTTCTTGATATTTCAAGCTAGCAATTCTCGGTAATGTTCAAGATAGCAATTTCTTCTCTTTTAAGATGTGTAATTTTTGCTTTCTTCTTGAATTGTGCAAACTGGCTATCTCCCCGTTAGTCATTGTCAAAAAGAAGGGAAGACTCTTTACATCAATTATGACAAAGGTAAGTATCAATATTATTTATGCATCATTCTATTTTAAAATTAAAACATGCACTATTTGAAAAACCTTATATTTCATTCATACACGATATTGAATAAATCAATCAACATTATGAGGATATCATACATGATACTAAAATTTTTAACTATTTGTCAACATTTTGATCATGATACCAAACATTCATCATTTAGAGTATTCATGATACAAAACATTAAATCAATATTTATAATACATCATTTTAGCAACAACTCATAGTATTTTAAATCATGATTTACAACATATGTAATACATCACATCATAATTAGAAAGCACAAGTATTGCATACATCATTGCGAATCATAAATGTTTCATATCATGATGGTATCAATTTGTCAAATTATATCATACCATGCATGATCAAAACTTCTCCCCATTTGTATTTCATGCATAATTTTACTTCATCACATTAGGAGTATCAAGAGGAATTAATTGGGTGATGAGATAAATATTTCACGAATACATGGAATTGTAGAAAAAAAATCATATCATAAGTGTTTCATACATTCATATCATCACATGAAGAAATATAAACAAAAATTAGTGATGAGATATTACTTCATGAATACAATAAAATTCATATAGCATATCATGGTTTATTAGAATTAGTCTTCCTTTTGGTGAATAGCAAAAAGAATAGTAGGAGAGCAAGATCTCAATTCATGCACATCAAATATTCAATCATCAAAATCATGATTCATCTAGAAAATTCTCCTCTTTAAATATTCAAATCATGATGAAGATTCTTGGTTTACATAAAGTTTCAAAACATAATTATCAAGATCATGAATACTAAAAGACTATGAAACATTTCGACAAATCTCCTTTTAAATAGAAAACAATGTTGATTCATAAAGAATTTCATGTTATAAATTTTAAGAGATCAAGATCGTGATTTCGATAAAAATTTATTCAAATTTAAATCATCAAAATCATTAACAAAATCCAAGAGATTCACAAAGATGATACAAATGGATTCATCAAAATCAATAAGATTGAGCAAAATAATTTTCAAGAATGTTTTCCTCTTTTCGATTGTTTCAAAACATATGATTTTGTTTCATTTATGCCTAATAAAAACATATATCATGTTTAAAACTGAAAGTGTAAGATTTGTTACAACAAAAATTAATAAGGAACTTTCATTATGGTAAAAATCAATAATCCATAAATCACAAGATTCATAATGCATAATTTCGAAATTTATTAAGCATGATCATTATGCATGACATAAAATCATCAAGATACACATGCATGGATTAATCCTAAGCATTATTACATATTATATAATTATCATCCCTAATGTTGTATACATCATTCAACATTTCAAAACATAACATGCATGAAACCTTAGCAATATACTTTTCATGATCAAATTTTTAATTTTTCAATGATACTAAAAAGGAAAAAAATATGATATAATTTTTGAAAAATAATTTTTTATTTCCTATTCCTACTATCTAAATTAAGTACTCATGAAAGACTTTAAGTAATTTCAAAATAATTCAAGAGAGTTGAGTTACTTACCTTGTAGTCGAAGCCCGTCAAAGCCCAATTCGCCGTTTCACCTTTGAAAGTTCTTGATTCATCCTTGGGTTCCTTCCTTTTCTTTGGCCTCTTCCTCCGTTCAAGTTCATTGTTTATTTTAGATTTTTGTTTAATGAACTTATTAAGATTTAGTGTTCGAAGTTCAAGTTCATCATTGTCCACATCACTTGAGTCATCGCTCAAGTGGTATTCATTTGTCCGGAGTTCCAAATCCTTCCTATTCTTTGGAAGGTGGTTCAAGTGTTCATCGTGTTCATCATGTGCATTGCGCACCATTTCATATGTCATCAATGAGCCGATAAGTTATTCAAGTGGAAAAATATTTAAATCTTTTGTTTATTGTATTGCGGTTATTTTAGGATCCCAACTTTTTGGAATGGATCTTAAGATCTTGCTTATGAGATCAAAATTTGAAAAAGATTTACCAAGAACTCTTAGATTATTGACGACATCCGTGAAACAAGTGTACATGTCGCCAATAGTCTCGCTTGGTTGCATTCGAAAAAGCTCAAAATCATGTAATAAAATGTTAACTTTCGAGTCTTTGACTCTACTAGTTCCCTTGTGCGTGATTTCAAATGTTCGCCAAATATCAAAAGCCGTTTCGCACGTAGAAATCCGATTGAGCTCATTTTTGTCCAAAGCGCAAAATAAGGCATTCATAGCCTTTGCGTTTAAAGAAAAATACATCTTCTCCAAATCCGACCATTCGTTCATCGGTTTAGAGGGAAGTTGAAAACCATTTTCAATGATATTCCATAAATCCAAATTCATAAAAATCAAGAAAACTCTCATTCGAGTTTTCCAACAAGTGTAGTCCAATCCGTTAAACAACGGTGGATGAACAACCGATAAGCCCTCTTGAAAGCCATGAAGAGCTATTTCTCTCGAGTGTAAATCCGAAATGAGAAATACTGGGCTCTGATACCAATTGTTAGGATCGGAGCGGCACTAAGAGGGGGGGTGAATTAGTGCAGCGGTGAAGTGCGATAAACTTTTCACGATTTAAACACTTTTCGAAAACTTCGTACGATAAAAGCAACGTTTTCGTTTAAAACCGTTTCGATTGCGTTTTAACTTGAAGAGATAAGTAAGACGGAGACAAAGCAGTATAGCATTAAAGTGCAAATGGTTTGCAGTAATATAAATGACAATAAGTAAATGCAAACCAGAGATCACGCCGATTTTACAGTGGTTCGGTCAAATGACTTACATCCACTTGCGAGACCCCTCTTCGATTAGGCTCCCACCTTCCACTAGCAAATCTCTTGAAAGGGAAGGGTAAATACCCCTCTTACAACTTTTACAAGCGGTTCACTCTCTTACAGATTTTCAGCAAGAAAGAAGGAGGTGAACACTAGCAAATTGAAAACAAGACTAGCAAACACTCTTCTAAGACTTTTCTCTCAATCAATTGCTTCTCAAAAAGTTGTGATCTCAGTTGAGATTTGACGGGTATTTATAGGCCTCAAGAGGATTCAAATTTAGGCTCCAAAATTTGAATTCTCTTTGGGTTCCCGATGCTGGCGGTGCCACCGCCTGTCAGTGGCGGTGCCATCGCTTGTCAGTTTCTGACACTGACAGTGGCTGGCGGTGCCACTGCCCAGCCAAGCAGTGCCACCGCCTAGGCCAATTCAGCTCACTGGTTGGGCTCCAAACTTGGCCCAAACCAGTCCGAACTCGGGCCCAATCGGCCCCTACTTGGGTTATAGGATTAACACCTAATCCTAACCCTAATTAATGTGCTAAATATGAATTTTAAGACATTTTCTAAGCTATTACAAAGTTTGTAAGTCAAGACTTCTTCCGGCGAGCTTCCGACGAACTTCCGACGGTCTTCCGATAAACTCTCGGAAACATTCTACGGACTCCCGGCAAGCTCCTAGACTTCACGATTTGATCTTGGCGAGTTCCAATGAGCTTCTTCGGTAAGCTTCGATCTTTCTCGGTGAGCTCCGCGAACTTCCAACGAACCTTCTGGCGAGCTTCCGAAAAACCCTTCGGCAAGCTCCCTACTCATTCTTGGCTAGATCTGGCAGCATTCCCGACGAACCTTCGGACTTCCATCGAACTCTCGAACTCGCAACAAATCCTTTGCGCTTGACAATGACATTTTGTTTCACTTTATGTCTTCATCATTATCGTAGTTAATCCTGCATACATAAGCCAAAACTCTACTCCGATTTAGACAATTATTACAACGCGAATTGACATTCTGTTGCCCGGCACGTTATTGGTTAGCGCTTTCTCCGATTCTTCAGCGCATCGTCCTCTCTTGCGACTTGTTGCCCAATCGACGGTTGACCTCCGCAACCCCGATATCCTTGGCGCAATTCCGCTCTCCTTGGCCCGATGCCCGACGTCCGAAGCCTTCTGCCATCCAATATCCTAACGTGATCTCCTCCGGCGCAACGTCAATTCCTCCTGCGTTAACTGTCTAATCCTGATTGAGTAGACCTGCATAATTCAAAATACAGTTTAAATTATAAACACATATCAAGTGGTTTCATCATCAAAATACGAGATTCAACACATAAAATTTCTTTGGGGTTCTATCATATGATATCAGAGCAGTGATCTTGCTGCTTTTGCTACTATCCCTACCACCTACCACCAGCCAAGCAATTCTCACAATTGCTCTTGACGTCGTCATCTCCACTATCATCTTCTGCTGTAGATCAAATCAATCTACTATTTTAACTCCAATTGAATCAGAGATCTGGTATTCTTTGATCACCAATACCTTTTGCCGCTATAATTTTTAATTCAAAATACTAAAAATAAGTCTTCTTATATATCCTGTGCTATGAATTCCTTTCATCATAAAAGTTATCATCTTTACAAACAAAGGATTGCTGCAGAAAATTTCAGCCACATATTGTTGCCTTTAACCGATCTATTTGTAATCTTTTTTGAACAAAATTTCATATATACTTTATAGATTATCTGGGCTTCCATATAAGATTGATCTATTAAGGAATTCATCTCTAAAGCTATTTTTGTGTTGCTGCAAATTTTCATCGCAAACCATCGAAATTTTTCGACAAGAATTGTACTATCGCAATTTGCACCAATTTCCTTACTATTATACCGTCAAAAGTTTTTTAATTAAATTTGTCATTATTACTATTATCTAAACCAAGATTTTGCTATCAAATTCCCTCCTCAAATCTCTTGGTTTTTGCTAGAAATTTCATCAAGAAACCGTTGTTTCTTCGACGATAATTTTGCTCTTACAAGACAACACCTATCTACAGCAACTTCCATCGATTTCTATGAAACATTTGCTGCCATCTACCACAAATCTAAAACATTTTTTCCCTAATCTTATCCACTACCATCATAGCCCTAAAACTCCACCAAACCACACCCTCAAACCGTACCCAAAACAGCCATAAAACAAGCTTAAACCGCAGCCTACATCCACCAATCCACCAACCTTTTCGACCACCAATTTTATCAACCGATACATGCCTTTAACCCGATAACAAAAGAGAGATCTTAATATTACAGATTTGGAGGCATATACTATGGCATCTGAGGAGGTAATCAATGCTAAATTTGAAGCCTTCGAGACGTGAATGGAGGATAAGATTCGAACTCTCTTTACCGAACTCAATTTGGGCCGACCACCAAGCCCAAAAAAATCACATCAAGGAGAGAGCTCTAAGCAATAATACTAAGATCAAAGAGATGAGTTTCAAGAGAGGGAAGGCTATGTTAGGATCAAGAGCACTAAGAGGGGGGGGCGGGGGTGGGGGGGTGAATTATTGCAGCAGAAAACTTTCGACAATTAAAACTGCGTTCGTACGTTGAAATCTGATTCCGACGTAAAAGTCATTTTATGCAGATAATAACTTTGAAAGCTTACGAAAATGTATTTGAAGTAAAGTAAGGAAGGCAGTTTGTAGTTAAGATAAATAACGCAAAGAAAATGCAAACCATATTTTAGAGTGGTTCGATCAAACGTGACCTACATCCACTTTCGGCTTCCTCCTCCGATGAGGTCACTGGTGTCTACTAGAGGCCTTCCTTCAATAGGTGAAGGCCAATCACCATTTTATAGTTTCCCTCCTTTTAACGGGCTTAGGAGTCAACCCTTATAGAATTTTCACTCCTCTCTTGAATGATCAAAACTTGGAAGAAAAGAGAGAGAAGAACTTTTAGCTTATACAACACTTTTGAGCTCTAAAAATCACAGAGTAAGATTGAATTTTCAGTGCCTTTTCATGCAGGAAAGGGTGGGGTTTATATAGGCACCAAACTGGTATGAATTTGGAGCTCAAAAATGTCATCTCCCGAATTTCCGGGGTCTTGGCGGTACTACCGCCATAACTAGACGGTATTACCTCTCGGAGACCGAGCTCAGGTGGTACCACCACCTGACAGGGGTGGTACCACCGCCCAGTCTCGCTCGGAGACTAAGCTCCTGGGCGGTGCCACCGCTTGGCAGGAAATCTAGGTCCGAATGGGCTGATCCATTCGGCCCAATTTGGGTCTGTCAAGGGCCCAATTGCCCCCAGATTAAGTTAATGAGATCACCTCCCATTCCTAACTTAATCTACATGCTAATTACGATATTTCTTAAGACATTTACTGCAACTTGCTCTGGTGCGTCAATATCTTCTTCCGGTGAGCTTCCGGCGAACTTTCGGCGAACATCCGATGAACCTTCGGCGATGCTCCGGCGGACTTTCGGCAAACTCCTAGATTTGCGATGATTCACTTGACGAGTTCCGAAGAGCTTCTTTGGCAAGCTCCTAGACTTCTCGGATTTGTTCCCGTAGAACCACCGATGATTGTCTGGACTTTCGTCGAACTCTCGAACCCCCAACGTGATCATGGTCTTGACTCCGGCGCAACTCCTGCTGCATATCTTACTTCCATCGTAGCTAATCCTACACATGTAAAACAAACTTTGATCTAGACAATTAATACTAAGCATTAATTAAGTTGGTCAGCATGTCATTATTCCCTCGATGCTTTGTCCGATTCTTCGGCGCATCGTCCTCTCCTGCGGCCTATTGCCTAATCGGTCAGTTAACACCGCAACTCCAATATCCTTGGTGCAATACTCACTCTTCTTGGCCCGATGCTTGAATCCATGGCCCGAAGCCTTCTATCGATATGTCAACCGATCCATCGGCCTGACGTCCAATCTTCTGACATGTTCCTCCGACCCAACATGATTTTTCTTGCTTTAATTGTCTCATCCTGATCGAAGCATCCTGCGTCACTCAAAACGCAGATTAAAACCTAAACACAATTATCAATTGGTTTCATCATCGAAATACTAGATTCAACAGGCCCTATGACTGATCCCTACTATCCACGCATTAGGGTGGACTTCCCTAGATGGGAAGAAAGAGACTCGATTGGTTGGATCTCGCACGCAGAGCGATATTTTCAGTACCACAAAACCACAGACGCATCTATAGTAGAAATTGCAGCTATACATCTTGAAGAGGATGTCATATAGTAGTTTGATTGGTTTGAACACACTCATAGAGTCCTCTCATAGCAACAATTCAAAGAAGGATTGTTGATTCACTTCGGACCAACCGATTACGAGAACATTGACGGATAACTAGCAAAGATCCAATAAACCTCCACCATTTAGGAGTACCAAACCAGGTTTGAAAGGTTATTTAATCAAACTTATAATTGGTATGAAAAATAGCTATTGGGGACCTTTATTGAGGTTTTGAAGCCGGAGATCCAGGGAGAAGTTAAAGTGCGACAACTGTACAAGCTTATGGCAGCCATCTCTTTCACATGACTTCAAGAGGAGCGATTGAACCATGAAGCCCGGAGGACTAGGGTCACTCCCTGACCAACAATACCAAAGCCCTCAGCCCCCCCTATGGTCAACCGAGCCCCTGCACCAAAAAGGTTGACAAGAGAAGAGCTTCGGGAGTGATCGTGAAGGTGTTATGTTGGCATTGCGACGAGTCGTGGAGCCGCGAGCATCGCTATAGAAAAGGGAGACTTTTTGTGATTGAACCAATAGAAGAAGAGGTCATTGAATATCCAAAAGAGAGCCATGAACATGAAGAAGAAGATGCAGAAGAAGAACCACAACTGACCAACTTTATGGTACATGCGCTAGCCAGCTACTAAAACCTGCAAACGATGAAAGTTGGAGCCTTCTCAAACAACAACCGATCACTATTCTCATCAACATAGGCAGCACTAATAACTTCCTAAATTGTAAGGTTGCTGCTTGGATGGTGCTCCACATCAAAGGTTGCAGCAAGTTCAACATAAAGGTCGCCGACGGCAGAATCCTAAAGTGCGACCAAAGATGCCCGTAGGTGAAACTATTACTGCAAGACCAAGAAATTATCACTAACTTCTTTCTCCTACCATTGATGATTATGAGGCCATTTTTGGTATAAAATGATAGACTACACTAGGTGATATCTCTTGGAAAATTTTCAAATTAATTATGAAATTCTACTGCAAAGGCAAACATATCATCCTATGCAGGAAGCGCGGAAGCAATGTAACCACCGTTTCAACCCAACGAATGGAGAAAGTTTTAAACAATGTAAATTGTGGCTTTTTGATGTATCTCCAGCAGCAGCCAGAGGGGAAGAAAATAGAAATTGCATATCAAAATCTCGCCCAAATTGTTGCTGAATTTGTCGACTTTTTTATTGAGCTGCACGGTCTTCCTCTTACTCGACAACATAACCATCAGATTCTAATCCTTTCAGGCAAGCCACCAGCAAACACATAGCCATACCATTATCCTTACCTCCAAAAGGATGAAATTGAAAATATTATAAAGGAGATACTTGAAACAGAGGTGATTCGACCAAGTTGCAGCCCCTATTCCTCACCGGTGCTATTTGTATACAAGAAGGATGAAACATGGTGGATGTGCATCGACTATCGAGCTTTAAATGACATTATCGTCAAGGGTAAGTACCCAATACCAGTGATAGATGAACTGTTAGGATCGGAGCGGCACTAAGAGGGGGGGGTGAATCAGTGCAGCGGATTAAAACTTCGGTTTTAATAAATCTTTCGTACAATAAGAACGGAACTTGAAAAGCTTAACTTAAAAGCGTATTCTTAAATATGCGCAGCAAAGGTAATAAGGAACTAAAACATGTAAGAAGGTTTGCAGTAATGTAAATAGCAATAATGAAATGCAAACCAAAGATCACGCCGATTTTAGAGTGGTTCGGTCAAATGACCTACATCCACTTGCGAGGCCCCTCTTCAATGTGGCTCCCACCTTCCACTAGCAAATCTCTTGAAATGGAAGGGCAAATACCCCTCTTACAACCTTTTACAAATAGTTAAACCTCTTACAAATTTCCAGCAAGAAAGGAGGAGAACTTTCTAGCAAATTGAAAACTAGACTTGCTAAGACTTTCTAAGACTTTTCTCTAAATCAATTGCTGCTCAAAAAGTTGTAATCTCGGCTGAGATTTGAGGGGTATTTATTGGCCTCAAGAGAATTCAAATTTGGGCTCCAAATTTGAATTCTCGTGGAGTTCCCGATGCTGGCGGTGCCACCGACTGTCAGTGGCGGTGCCACCGCCTGTCAGTGTCAGGCGCTGACAGTGCTAGGCGATGCCACCGCCCAGCCCAGGCGGTGCTACCGCCCAGCTCTCGGGCACTGGGCGGTGCCACCGCCTACAGTGTTTTCATCCCACTAGTTGGGCTTTAATCTTGGCCCAAACTAGTCCGAACTCGGGCCCAATTGGCCCCTACTTGGGTTATAGGATTAACACCTAATCCTAACCCTAATTAACGTGCTAACTATGAATTTAAAGACATTTTCTAAGCTATTACAAAGTTCGTAAGTCAAGACTTCTTCCGGCGAGCTTCCGACGAACATCCGACGGTCTTCCGATAAACTCTCGGAAACCATTTTGTGGACTCCCGGCAAGCTCCTAGACTTCACGATTTGATCTTGGTGAGTTCCAACGAGCTTCTTCGGCATGCTCCAATCTTTCTCGGCGAGCTCCGCGAACTTCCAACGAACCTTCTGGCGAGCTTCCGAAAAACCCTTCGGCAAGCTCCCTACTCATTCTCGGCTAGTTCCGGCAGCATTCCCGACGAACCTTCGGACTTCCATCGAACTCTCGAACTCGCAACAAATCCTTTGCGCTTGACTCCGACACTTTGTTTCACTTTATGTCTTCATCATTATCGTAGTTAATCCTGCACACATAAGCCAAAACTCTACTCCGATCTAGACAATTATTACAACGCGAATTGACATTCCGTTGCCCGGCACGTCATTGGTTGGCGCTTCGTCCGATTTTTCAGCGCATCTTCCTCTCTTGCGGCTTGTTGCCCAATCGGCGGTTGACCTCCGCAACCCCGATATCCTTGGCGTAATTCCACTCTCCTTGGCCCGATGCTCGACGTCCGAAGCCTTCTGCCGTCCAATATCCTGATGTGATCTCCTCCGGAGCAACGTCAATTCCTCCTGCGTTAATTGCCTAATCCTGATCGAGTAGAACTGCATCACTCAAAATACAGTTTAAATTATAAACACATATCAAGTGGTTTCATCATCAAAATACGAGATTCAACAATCTCCCCCTTTTTGATGATGACAACCACTTGATGACGGAGTTAACCTTAACTCCCGGAGTTTAAACAAACTCCCCCTATCAATATGCCATATTGATATAACCTTGAATTCAAGCAGAATTCAAGTCATTGCAATATTCATCATGAATACTTGCAACACATCATCATGAACATATGCATAAACTTATGCATTTCATGTCATCAACATACTACTCCCCCTTTGTCATCAACAAAAAGGAGAAGTACAACTATTCTTTGTGTTGGTAATATAAGTTCAACTCATTGCATTAAAAACATAATATTAAGTTTTATCATCATGCAGTTTTGAAGCTAGAAAATTTAGCAAGTAATGCATCATGCTTAGGACATTCAAGCTATCAAGTTTTAGATATGCAAGTTTTATAGCATACAAGATAGCACTTTTGGTAATGTTCAAGATAGTAAGTTCTACATCATGCAAGCTAGCAATATTGAGATATTCAAGAAGGCAACTCTTGCTTCTTGAAATATGCAAATTTGTCAAGTTTTGCTAGATGTGCAAGTTAGCATTTTTGCCTCTTAAGATAGGCAAGATAGCACATTTGCTTCTTTTGAGATAGCAACTTTTTGCTTCTCTTTAGACTACAAGCTAGCAATGTTTACGATATGTAAGTTTCATAATATACAAGCTAGCAAAAATTTCGAAAGCAAATGTAAGATAGCTTTCTTGTGTAAGCTCATAATTCTTGCTTCCTAGTACAATGTGCAAATTGCAAGTTTTGCTTCTTGAGATAGGCAAGATAGCACTTTTGCAATTTTTGTTTCTTAAGATAGGCAAGCTTGTGATGTTCAAAATAACAAGCTCTTTCTTCTAGAAGTGTCATTTTTGCTTTCTTTGCAAAGTGTAAGCTAGCAAAATGTTTGAAAAAGTGATCAAGTTTTGCAACATACAAACTAGCAAAAATGCCAAACTAGCAAAAGATAATATTTTACATGAGGCAAGCAAACAATTTGGCAAATGTTACATTTACATCTTCTCTTTTGAGAAGTGCAATTTTTTGCTTTCATCTTGAATTGTGCAAGCTAGTTAGTTTGCCTCTTTTCATGATGTCCACGCTAGAAATTCTTGCTCCCCCTTTGTCATTGTCAAAAAGAAGGGAAGACCCTTATATCAATTTTCATATTATGACAAAGGTAAGTATCATTCTTATTTGTGCATCATTATATATTCAAATTAAAACATACACAATTTCAATAACCTTATTTTTCATGCACGATACCGAAAAATAAATCAATCATCATTAATAAGCATATCATACATGATACTCAAACATTAAAATTTTTAAGCATTTATCAACATGTTGATCATGATACCAAACACTCATCATTTAAAGCATTCATGATACACATCATATGCAATAAATACATCATGTACATCATTATCATAAGTATTGCATACATCATTTTAACTTTATGAATATTTCATCATTGCATGCGTTATACCAAAACATTTCAAGCCATGGAAGCCATAAATACAAAGAAATCATGTCATGAAGGATAAAATCATTTGAATACCAAAAGACATGATTCATATAGTAAATATCTTCTTTAAATAAAATATCAATAAAAATCATAGGAGTACAAAGAAGAGATCTTGTTTTAAAAGAAAAATCAAGTAATAACTCCAAGAACTCACAAGGAAGAATCATGATTCATTTAGAAAATCTCCTCTCAAGAGAATATCAAGTAAAATCGTAGAAGATCGATTAATGAGAAATTTTGATTTATAATAAAATATCATGTATCGAATGTCGAGAAATCAAAATGATGATTTATATAAAAAATATCACAAGTTATACTCAAGAGAAAAATCATTATTCATTTTCAACTTATTCAATTTGTCACATCAATATTTCTTAGATATGCATGATACCAAAACATGGTTTTAAATATTTAACATATAACATGCATAAATTGAAAGGAGAAGGGAAGAATTCAAACGTACAAAGATTTCAACCATCTCATAAATAAATGTAAGACCAAGTCATGAATCCAAAATTCCATGAATCAAAATGATCATCAAAGGTAATCTCATGTTATTCCAAGAAATCAATATCATGATTTTGATAAAACTCATTTCAAATTTAAATCATCAAAATATCAACATTACTTTCAAGAGATTCAAAATGGTATACATAGATTTATCATAATAAACATCAAGATCAATAGGATAGAGAAAAATAATTTTTCAAGGAAAAAATATTTTCCTCTTTTTAGTTGTTTCAATTCATATGATTTTATTTCACTTATACCAAATAAAAACATGTATAATGTTTAAAACCGAAAGTGTAAGATTTATTACAACAAAGATTAATAAGGCACTTTCATTATGGTAAAAATCAATAATCCATAAATCACAAGATTCATATGCATAATTTTGAAATTTATTAAGCATGATCATTATGCATGATACTAAAACATGATTTCAAAATGTTTAATATTTTCATTACATCATTATGCAATGGTTTCATTGAACATAATTTTGAATGATTCTTATAGATAACTAAAACTTCTTTAGTTTTAATTTATGTGATTGACTTTATATTAGCATGCTCAAGTTTTGTTCTTATGTCAAAAACATACATCATGTTTGAAAACCAAAGACAAGGTTTAAAAAAAAATATCATCAAGCCTTCCATATAAAAACCATGCATCATCATTGAAAGTTAATATGGAAATCATCAAAATACACATTCTTGCTTCTCAAGCATATATATATGATTATTTAAATCTAACATTTTATTCTATTAACATAAAACATACAATTTTCAAGAAAAATAATTATTCAAAAGAAAAGAGAAAATACATCATGGAAAACATCAAGTAATTTCAAAATAATTCAAGAGAGTTGAGTTACTTACCTTGTAGTCGAAGCCCGTCAAAGCCCAATTCTCCGTTTCACCTTTGGAAGTTCTTGATTCATCCTTGGTTGCCTTCCTCTTCTTTGGCCTCTCCCTCCGTTCAAGTTCATTGTTTATTTTAGATTTTTGTTTAATAAACTTATTAAGATTTAGTGTTCGAAGTTCAAGTTCATCATTGTCCTAATCACTTGAGTCATTGCTCAAGTGGTATTCATTTGTCCGGGGTTCCAAATCCTTCTTGTTCTTTGGAAGGTGATTTTGTTCATCATGTGCATTGTGCACCATTTCATATGTCATTAACAAACCAATTAGTTCTTCAAGTGAAAAAATATTTAAATCTTTTGTTTCTTGTATTGCGGTTATTTTAGAATCCCATCTTTTTGGAAGGGATCTTAAGATCTTGCTTACAAGATCAAAATTCGAAAAAGATTTACCAAGAACTCTTAGATTATTGATGACATCCGTGAAACGGGTGTACATGTCGCCTATAGTCTCGCTTGGTTGCATTTGAAAAAGCTCAAAATCATGCAATAAAATGTTAACTTTCGAGTCTTTGACTCTACTAGTTCCCTCGTGCGTGATTTCAAGTGTTCGCCAAATATCAAAAGTCGTTTCGCACGTAGAAATCCGATTGAACTCATTTTTGTCTAAAGCGCAAAATAAGGCATTCATAGCCTTTACGTTTAAAGAAAAATATTTCTACTCCAAATCCGACCATTCATTCATCGGTTTAGAGGGAAGTTGAAAACCATTTTCAACAATATTCCATATATCCAAATTCATAGAAATCAAGAAAACTCTCATTCGAGTTTTCCAATAAGTGTAGTCCAATCCGTTAAACAACGGTGGACGAACAACCGAAAAGCCCTCTTGAAAGCCATGAAGAGCCATTTCTCTCGGGTGTAAATCCGAAATGAGAAATACCGGGCTCTGATACCAATTGTTAGGATCGGGGGTGAATTAGTGCAGCGGATTAAAACTTCGATTTTAATAAATCTTTCGTACAATAAGAACGGAACTTGAAAAGCTTAACTTGAAAGCGAATTCTTAAATATGCGCAGCAAAGGTAATAAGGAACTAAAACATGTAAGAAGGTTTGCAGTAATGTAAATAGCAATAATGAAATGCAAACCAAAGATCATGCCGATTTTAGAGTGGTTCGGTCAAATGACCTACATCCACTTGCGAGGCCCCTCTTCGATGAGGCTCCCACCTTCCACTAGCAAATCTCTTGAAATGGAAGGCAAATACCCCTCTTACAACCTTTTACAAAAAGTTCAACCTCTTACAAATTTCCAGCAAGAAAGGAGGAGAACTTTCTAGCAAATTGAAAACTAGACTTGCTAAGACTTTCTAAGACTTTTCTCTCAATCAATTGCTGCTCAAAAAGTTTTAATCTCAGTTGAGATTTGAGGGGTATTTATAGGCCTCACGAGGATTCAAATTTGGGCTCCAAAATTTGAATTCTCTTGGTGTTCCCGATGCTAGCGGTGTCACCGCCTGTCAGTTTCTGACCCTAACAATGCTGGGCAGTGCCACCGCCCAGCCCAGGCGGTGCAACCGCCCAGCTCTTGGGCACTGGGCGGTGCCACCACCCAGCCCAGGCGGTGCCACCGCCTATAGTGTTTTCAGCCCACTAGTTGGGCTTCAATCTTGGCCCAAACTAGTCCGAACTCGAGCCTAATTGGCCCCTACTTGGGTTATAGGATTAATACCTAATCCTAACCCTAATTAATATACTAAATATAAATTTAAAGACATTTTATAAGCTATTACAAAGTCCATAAGTCAAGACTTCTTCCGGCGAGCTCTCGGCGAACTTTCGGCGGTCTTCCGATAAACTCTCGGAAACCATTCTGCGGACTCTCGGCAAGCTCTTAAACTTCACGATTTGATCTTGGCGAGTTCCAACGAGCTTCTTTAGCAAGCTCCGATCTCTCTCGGTGAGCTCTGCGAACTTCCCACAAACCTTTCGGTGAGCTTCCAAAAAACCTTTCAACAAGCTCCCTACTCATTCTCGGCTAGTTCCGGCAGCATTCCCGACGAACCTTCGGACTTTCGTCGAACTCTCGAACTCCCAATGAATCCTTCGCGCTTGACTCCACACTTTGTTTCGGTTTATGTCTTTCTCATTATCATAGTTATTCCTGCACACACAAACTAGAACTCTACTCCGATCTAGACAATTATTACAACGCGAATCGACATTCCGTTGCCGGGCACGTCATTAGTTGGTGCTTCGTCCGATTCTTCAGCGCATCGTCCTCTCTTGCGGCTTGTTGCCCAATCGGCGGTTGACCTTTGCAACCCCGATATTCTTGGCGCAATTCCACTCTCCTTAGCCCGATGCCCAACGTCCGAAGCCTTCTGCCGTCCAATATCCTGACGTGATCTCCTCCAGCGCAACGTCAATTCCTCCTGCGTTAACTGTCTAATCCTGATCGAGTAGACCTGCATCACTCAAAATTCAGTTTAAATTATAAACACACATCAAGTGGTTTCATCATCAAAATACGAGATTCAACAGTCACAACCCTGCTGTGTGGATCACCGATAGAGAGGAGGACGCTTGACCTCCTTCACCCTCTCCTAAGGATCTGCAAGGAAATAGGGATATATGATCTCCCTATGTAACGCAATCTACTCTATACGTAGTTTCATGTTTCAAGGATTTTTGCGTACCAATCTTCGCACGACGACGAACATCTCTTTGGGAATCGGGGATTTTGTTTTTCTTGTTCTTCCGCTGCACATATGATGTCGCCCCCAAGGATTTCCCTACAGTGGTATCAGAGCCAGGTTGTTCATGCGAATGATTAGTTTTGAACTACGTGTATTGTGTTTAGGAAGAATTTTGACGTCAAAATTGTTGATGCAAAAACAAGGAAGGGCAGCAATAGTTGCTGCCCTCGATCTGCGTGCGTGCAGTGTAGCCGTAAGCTGGCAGCCCTCGATCTGAGTGCCCTCGCCCCGCCGCACAGGCCGCCGCCGGCTGGGTGGCGGCGGCGACAACAGCGAAAAGGGGAAAGGGCATTAGGGTTTTCTGGGCAAAAGATAGTTTTGCCCCTCGGAATTTGAGAAATTCCAATTTCTATCTTTTGTCCAAATTACGAAAAATACCCCTATGAATTCAGAAATTACCTATAATGTCCCTGATTTCAAAAAATATTAATTAATTAAAAGGTTTAGTTGATTATTATTTTATTATTATTATTATCTAGTAGTCCTACATGTAGTTGATTATTAATAGTGGGAGCATATTAAGATAGAAGTCCATATCTTGATAGTTTATTTCTTGTAAAATCTGCATGTTATTCATTTCTGCTGCATCTATATTTTCAGAAAATGTCGCTTTCAAATCTCTTACGTGGCATACTTGATGTCAATCGCCTCACTGGTCCAAATTATACGAATTGGCTCCGTAACTTGAGAATTGTTCTCACAGCGAAGAAAATCATGTACGTCCTTGATACAGTGATGCCTGCGGCCAAAGAAGGGGCAAACGAGGATGAGATCGCTCGCTACGTGAAGTACATTGATGACTCCACTCTTGCTCAGTGCTATATGTTGGGCTCTATGACTCCTGAGTTACAAAGACAACATGAAAAGATGGATGCCAGATCCATTCTCCTACATGTCCGTAAATTGTTTGAGGAACAGGGAAGTGTTAGGATCGGAGCGGCACTAAGAGGGGGGGGTGAATTAGTGCAACGGTGAAGTGCGATAAACTTTTCACGATTTAAACACTTTTCGGAAACTTCGTACGATAAAAGCAACGTTTTCGTTTAAAACTGTTTCGATTGCGTTTTAACTTGAAGACATAAGGAAGATAGAGACAAAGCAGTATAGTATTAAAGTGCAAATGGTTTGCAGTAATATAAATGACAATAAGTAAATGCAAACCAGAGATCACGTCGATTTTACAGTGGTTCAGTTAAATGACCTACATCCACTTACGAGGCCCCTCTTCGATGAGGCTCCCACCTTCCACTAGCAAATCTCTTGAAAGGGAAGGGTAAATACCCCTCTTACAACTTTTACAAGCGGTTCACTCTCTTACAGATTTTCAGCAAGAAAGAAGGAGGTGAACACTAGCAAATTGAAAACAAGACTAGCAAGGACTTTTCTAAGGCCTTTCTCTCAAACACTTGCTGCTCAAAAAGTTGTAATCTCAGCTAAGATTTGAGGGGTATTTATAGGCCTCAAGAGGATTCAAATTTGGGCTCCAAATTTGAATTCTCGTGGAGTTCCCGATGCTGGCGGTGCCACCGTCTGTCAGTGGCGGTGCCACCGTCTGTCAGTGGCGGTGCCACCGCCTGTCAGTGTCAGAAGCTGACAGTGCTGGGCGGTGCCACCGCCCAGCCTAGGTGGTGCCACCGTCCAGCCCAGGCAGTGCCACCGTCCAGCTCTCGGGTGCTGGGCGGTGCAACCGCCCAGTCTGGCAGTGCCACCGCCAGACTCTTCGGTTGACTGGTTGGGCTTCAAACTTAGCCCAAACCAAGTCTAATTTTAGGCCCAATTGGCCCCTAACCAGGATATAGGATTATTTCTTAATCCTAATCCTAATTACATGTTAACTACTTAACAAAAACACATCCTAAGCAAATTTTCAACCGCGAACGTCAAGTCTTGTTCCGACGAGCTTTCCGACGAACTTCTTCCGACGGGCTCCAAGCAAGCTCCCGAACTTGTGATGACTTTAATGAGTAGCTGAGCCTTCTCAGTGATCTCCGTCTCCGACGATCTCTTCGGCGAACTTCCGAAAATTCCGACAGGTTCCCGATTTTTTTTCGGTTGGTTCCGGCAGCATCTCCGACGATTCTTCGAACTCTTAAACGTCCATCGAACTTGACTCTGGTATCCTTGCTTTGTGTTTTCTGGTTATCGTAGTTAATCCTGCACACTTAACTCAATAATATGGATTAGATCAAATAACCCATCAATTGATTTTATCATCAAAATCCGAGATTCAACAATCTCCCCCTTTTTGATGGTGACAATCAATTGATGACGGAGTTAAACATAACTCCCCCTATCTATATGCCATATTATGAGAAGATAAAAACACTTGAATTTCATCCCATGAATTCAAGCATGAACCGATAAGTTCTTACCGTAGAACTTATCGTTTTTCTCATTCAGCATAATGTCAATGCTAAACTTCAATGAAAATCCTTTTCAAGTTGAAAGATAAAAGATTTTCAACATGATCATACATTTTAGATATGCATTCAATATGATCAATCGATTGTACGATATGCTCAAAGATTATGCAAGGCACATAAGACATTCATATCACATTAGCTTATATAAGTTAAGTCATCATTTTTCTCCCCCTTTGTCATCAATAAAAAGGAAAAACTATTTTGCAGAAAAAATTAGCATTCATTCTATCAAAAATTCATGTTCAAAGAGAAAGATAAGCATTCATCTAGAAGCATATAACAACAAAAGTTCAGTTTTTTTGTTCAAAAGACGACAAGCTTGGAACATGAGAGCAAGAGTAAAACAAAACAGAATACAAAGATACATTAGTCCGTAGGAGGTAATCCATAGTGATGATATATAACATTTATTTTTTGGTTTAGCTGTCGTAGTTCCTTTAAAATTTCCATTTGCTGGAGCTGAATTTGTTCCTGCTGCGATTTGAGTTGGTCTTGTTGGAATTTGATCTGAGATAGTTCTGCCATAATGATTCCTTCAGTGGATGAAACAGGGGCTGAAGGCGCTGCATCAAAGGGACTAGGAGGAGGATATTCATTTCCCATAAGAATTGGTGTTTCTGGTTGTTCTACTGGTGGAGGAATAGGATCTATCCTTCTAGGTTGCCTTACCCATACTCCATTGTTAAATATGCACCTAAGTCTCTTTAGCAGATTTTTATTGATGACGTTATATCTATTACTCTGAATTGTTTCTTCATCGGGTGGGATGCAGATGTTATAGGCACGAAGAAATCTAGTGATTAAACCCCGATATGGCAACATAATATCTTTAGCTGTGATTTCCTGCATGTGTTGCCGTATTGAGTATCCAAAACAGTTTTGTTGACCAGTCATGATCCAATACATGGTGCTTATCTCTACTGTACTCATTTCATCAAGATGATATTGCTTAGGGAAAAGTATGCTTGTCATGATATGATGAAGAACCTTAGAGTTAAAAGGTAGTAAATGTTCACAACTCTTGGGTATTATTCCAAAGTTTGAGTTTTCAAAAATGGTTTTGATAGCTTCAGCGTAGGTTGCTCCTATTATATTCACATCCCATTTTGCTCTAAAATAGCAGCCCCTATCTTTTTCAGTGATGCCGATTAGTTCACAAATAGAATCATCAGAAATCCCAATTTGTGTTCCTAACATGTAAGAACTTAGCCTATCGTTCTCTACCCATAGGTTTGCATAAAAGAGCTTAACTAATCGAGGATAAATTGGTTCATCTATTTGTAAGAGAGGTAGGGCCTCTAGATGAGCAAACCACCTAATGGGTTCTAAATCTCCTAGTTCATCAAGATCAACGTATTTTCCCTTATGGACATATCTTGTTTCAATGTTTGGAAATCTATGGGCATCTTCTTTGGATCTAAAAATATTATGGTCATATGAATCTCCTTCAATCCTTTTCCCTTTTGATCTCTTAGAAGCCATTTTCTAGACAAAATGATAAGAGAAATATGAATTGTAATGAATAGGTGACATAAGAAGAGATTGAAGGAAAGATTTTATCTTAAGGAGTGTTTCTTAGATGATGGAGAGTTTGGACCAACAATCTTCCTTCTCCAAGGTCTGTAGAAGTTAGAATGAGGGATTGAGAGAGTTTGGGAGAGTTGGAGCAAGGATTCCATGGGTTGGGGGCGGTGTCACTGCCGGCCCTAACCCTCTCGGGTTTAAAAGAGTTCTCGGGCGGTGCCACCGCTTGAACAAGCGGTGCCACCGCCTGGTGCCCGAGTGCTCAGGCGGTGCTACCGCCGATTCTGGCGGTGCCACCGCTGGCTGGCCGCGGAAGAGGAAAAAAAAATTTTTCTTCCTTCTTCTTGAATTCCAGAGGTCTTTGACGCAAGCAAAGGTTGAGATATTGAGTTGTATTTTAATATTTCATTTGGAATCGAAAGAAGAGGATGAAATCAAATTCACAAACGAGCGGGACAAGGATGAGCCAATCTTCGTAAACTACATTCAAACGTCTTACTCTAAGGGACAATTTAACATGCCCAGTTCCCTTCTAATAAATTTAAATTGGTCTTCATTTAGGGCTTTTGTAAATATATCTGCTAATTGATGCTTTGTGTCAATGAATTCTAGAACAACATCATTGTTAAGGACATGATCGCGTATGAAATGGTGCCTAACGTCGATGTGCTTAGTTCTAGAGTGCTGAATTGGATTTTTAGTAAGACATATGGCACTAGTATTATCACATTTTATGGGGATATTTTTAAAATGAATTCCATAGTCTTCTAATGTATTTTTCATCCATACAACTTGTGCACAGCATGCACTCGCAGCAATGTATTCGGCTTCCGCCGTAGATAGTGCAACTGAATTTTGTTTCTTGGAAGTCCAAGAAACAAGTGCATGTCCTAAAAATTGGCATGTTCCGGATGTACTTTTTCTATCAATCCTACATCCCCCAAAATCGGCATCCGCATAAGCCATTAAATCAAATTTTTCGGATTTTGGATACCATAAACCTAAATTTGGAGTTCCTTTAAGATATCTAAATATTCTTTTAACACTTTTAAGATGAGATAATTTAGGATTTGATTGAAACCTAGCACAAAGTCCTACACTAAACATGATATCTGGTCTAGTCGCGGTAAGGTAGAGTAGACTACCTATCATACCCCTATATGTTTTTTGATCGAAATTTTCACTATTTTCATCCATATCTAACTTAGTCGCAGTACTCATAGGGGTGTTTATTGCTTTTGAATTATCCATGTTAAATCGTTTTAACAATTCTAACGTATATTTAGATTGGTTAAGAAATATACCATCCTTAAGTTGTTTGATTTGTAATCCTAAAAAGAAAGTTAATTCCCCCATTAAACTCATTTCAAATTCATGACTCATAGATTTGGCAAATGATTCACATAGTGATTCATCCGAAGAGCCAAAAATAATATAAATCAACGTAAATTTGCACAATAAGAAAATTATTTTCAAAATGTTTAATAAACAATGTAGTATCAACCTTGCCTTTGGTAAAATTATTTAAAATAAGAAAGGAACTAAGTCTTTCATACCAAGCTCTAGGAGCTTGTTTCAAAATATATAGAGGGCCTTAGTCAATTTGAATACATGATTAGGAAGAAGAGAATTTTCAAATCCGAGAGGTTGTTAGACATATACTTCTTCGAAATAAAACCATTCAAAAAGGCACTTTTGACATCCATTTGAAATAGTTTAAGATTATAACAACTAGCATAGGCAAGGAGCATCCTTATAGCTTCTAATCGAACCACGGGAGCCGAAGGTTTCTTCAATGTCGATACCTTCTTCTTGGTTGAAACCTTTGGCCACTAATCTAGCCTTGTTTCTAACCACGATACCATTTTCGTCTTGCTTGTTTCTAAAGACCCACTTAGTACCAATCACTAAATGGTCACTAGGTCTAGGAACAAGCTCCCACATCTTGTTTCTCTCAAATTGATTCAATTCCTCTTGCATTGCAATAACCCAAAAATCATCTTTTATGGCCTCGTTAATGCACTTTGGTTCGATTTGAGAGAGGAAGGCGGCATTAGCACAAAAATTCTTGAAAGAGGAACGAGTTTGAACCCCTTTAGATGTATCCCCTATAATTAGCTCTTTTGGATGAGTATCTATATACTTCCATTCCTTATGTAAGGAAATTTCGGAAGAAGGTGCATCCAAGTTGCTATTTTGATGAGGGAGTTCATTTAAATTCAAATTATCAAAGCCAAGATCATCATCAAAATCATTTTTCTTTAAATTTGAAACTTCACTAAAAACTACATGAATAGACTCTTCAATTACTAAGGTTCTTTTATTAAAAACCCAAAAAGCTTTAGAAACGGAAGAGTAACCAAGAAAGATGCCTTCATCGGATTTAGCATCAAATTTTCCTAAGGCATCCCTTTCATTTAAAACAAAGCATTTACAACCGAAAACTTTAAAATAGGAAATATTCGGTTTTTTGTTATTCCATAATTCATAGGGAGTTTTTGATACGGATGGTCTTATTAGGACTCTATTTATGATGTAGCAAGCCGTTTTTATGGCTTCGGCCCAAAAATACTTAGGTAAACTATGTTCATTTAACATAGTTCTTGCCATTTCTTGTAGGTTTCTATTTTTCCTTTCAACTACTCCATTTTGTTGGGGATTTCTTGGAGTGGAGAAGTTGTGATTGTATCCATTAACTTCACAAAAATTTTGAAAGTCACGGTTTTGAAATTAGCCACCATGATCACTCAATTGATGAAATCATGAACCCTTTTTTCGTTTTGAGTGAGTTTACAAAATTTAGAGAAACACTTGAAACAATCACTTTTGTGAGCTAAGAAATAGGTCTAAGTGTATCTAGAGTAATCATCCACAATCACAAAAGCATATTTGCTTCCACCTAGACTAGTTGTATCAATTGGTCCAAATAAGTCCAAATGGATCAATTGTAACGGTCTAGTGGTGCTAATTTGATTTTTGATTTGAAGCTTGTTTTTATTTTGCTTCCCTAGTTGACATGCATCGCATACCTTATCTTTAATAAACTTTATATTCGGAATCCCTCGTACTAATTCTTGAGATGAGATTTTAGATATTGTTTTCATGCTTGTATGGCCTAATCTCTTATGCCAAAGCCAAGCATCATCATTTATGGAGGAGAAACACACTTCATTACTTAGTTCATCAAGATTGATGGTATAGACATTATTTTGTTTTAAAGCAATCATAGTCATGTTATGATTTGGTTTTTTCAATAATGCACATATTTTGATTCAAATCTAACGATATAACCTTTATCGTATAATTGACTAATGCTCAATAGATTATGTTTTAATTCATCAACTAGTAACACATCATCAATGGAAAAACTTGATTTGTTACCTATGGTTCCCTTGCCAATGATTTTGCCTTTGTTGTTGTCTCCGAAGGTGACATAGCCTTCGTCCATGCTAGTGAGCTTGGTGAATTGGGATGGATCTCCGGTCATATGCCTTGAGCATCCACTATCAAGATACCATCTCTTGCTCCTAGCATGTGATGGTGTATGTTTCTACAAGAAGGAATTATTTTTAGGTACCCATTTACTTTTGGGTGCCTCAAAAGCTAATCTAGCTTGTTTATCATGTTGTACAGACTTGATCATGGTTCCTTTAGGAACCCAAATCAATTTGTTTGGACTAATTTTCTTGAATGGACATTGGTAAGTCATATGTCCATATTTGCAACAAAAGTTGCAATTGCTTTGGTGTTGGACATGTAAGATAGGACCTTTAATGAAAGTGGTTGGATTTTGGTGAGTACTTCTCACAAATCCGATTCCACTCCTTTTAGGAACATGACCCTTATTTGTAAGGATCATGTTTAAGGACTTGCTACCGACCTCGAATTTCCTCAAGGTGTCCTTAAGTACTAAGTTCTCATTTTGGAGAGTATTTAAATCATGGCATTTAGCACATGGAGCTAGACTATCATGATATTCAGTTTTTAATTTATCAAAAGCACAAGTAAGACTATCATGCTCCTTTTTTAGCAATTTGTATTTTCTACTAATTGTCTTACATTCCTCAAATAACTCATGGAAGGCATTTAATAATTCATGATAAGGTAAATCTGCATTAATTAAATCCATTACCTCTTCTTCGAAGGCCATTAGAGCGTAGTGAGCAACTTGCTCGGTGTTGGACTCCTCTTCTTCGGACGTGCTTGAATCATCCCATGTTGCCTTGAGCGCCTTCTTCTTTGGTGTTCTCTTTTTGGCTTGAGGGCAATCGTTCTTGTAGTGTCCCGGTTTTTTACATTCATAGCAAATCACTTGGTCCTTCTTTTGTTCAAATTTATTTTTTGTATTATTTTTAAATTTGTTCTTCCTTAAATATTTTTTGAATTTTTGAGTCAAAAGTGCAATGTCATTGTCACTGTCCTCATCACTTGATGTTCCTTTCAAGTGGTCTTCTTGTGATTTGAGTGCCATATCCTTCCTGTTCTTTGGAAGGGGGTTCTCGAGCTCGTCATGAGCTTGACATGTCATTTCGTAGGTCATTAGAGACCCAATGAGTTCTTCAAGAGGGAATGTTTTAAGGTCTTTGGCCTCTTGAATGGCCGTAACTTTTGGATCCCAACTTTTAGGGAGGGATCTTAAGATTTTAGTTACTAGTTCAAAGTTAGTAAAATCTTTACCAAGAGCTTTGAGTCCATTGATGACATCCAAGAAAAGCGGGTGTACATGTCTCCGATGGACTCACTTGGTTTCATTCGAAAAAAGTTCGTAAGAGTGCACAAGAATGTTGATTTTGGACTCTTTCACTTTCGGCTAGTGCCTTCATGAGTGACTTCAAGAGTTCTCCAAATATCAAAAGCCGAATCACAAATTGAAACACGATTAAATTCATTTTTTCTAGTGCACAAAACAAGGCATTCATAGCCTTTGCATTTAAAAGCAAAACCTTCTTCTCCGATTCATTCCATTAAGCTCATCGGAAGAGAAGATTTTTTGAAATCCGTTTTCCACAATAGTCCAAAGCTCGAAATCCATAGAAATGAGGAAGATCCTCATCCGAGTCTTCCAATATGTGTAATCCGACCCATTAAACATGGGTGGACGTGTGATAGAGTGTCCCTTATGCATGCCGGAGTAAGCCATCTCTCGTGGGTATTAAACCAAATATGAGAGTGAACCTGCTCTGATACCAATTGTTAGGATCGGAGCGGCACTAAGAGGGGGGGGTGAATTAGTGCAGCGGTGAAGTGCGATAAACTTTTCACGATTTAAACACTTTTCGGAAACTTCGTACGATAAAAGCAACGTTTTCGTTTAAAACTGTTTCGATTGCGTTTTAACTTGAAGACATAAGGAAAATAGAGACAAAGCAGTATAGTATTAAAGTGCAAATGGTTTGCAGTAATATAAATGACAATAAGTAAATGCAAACCAGAGATCACGCCGATTTTATAGTGGTTCGGTCAAATGACCTACATCCACTTGCGAGGCCCCTCTTCGATGAGGCTCCCACCTTCCACTAGCAAATCTCTTGAAAGGGAAGGGTAAATACCCCTCTTACAACTTTTACAAGCGGTTCACTCTCTTACAGATTTTCAGCAAGAAAGAAGGAGGTGAACACTAGCAAATTGAAAACAAGACTAGCAAGAACTTTTCTAAGGCCTTTCTCTCAAACACTTGCTGCTCAAAAAGTTGTAATCTCAGCTAAGATTTGAGGGGTATTTATAGGCCTCAAGAGGATTCAAATTTGGGCTCCAAATTTGAATTCTCGTGGAGTTCCCGATGCTGGCGGTGCCACCGCCTGTCAGTGTCAGAAGCTGACAGTGCTGGGCGGTGCCACCGCCTGGCTCTCGGGCACTGGGCGGTGCCACCGTCTAGCCCAGGCGGTGCCACCATCCAGCTCTCGGGTGCTGGGCGGTGCAACCGCCCAGTCTGGCAGTGCCACCGCCAGACTCTTCGGTTGACTGGTTGGGCTTCAAACTTAGCCCAAACCAAGTCTAATTTTAGGCCCAGTTGGCCCCTAACCAGGATATAGGATTATTTCTTAATCCTAATCCTAATTACACGTTAACTACTTAACAAAAACACATCCTAAGCAAATTTTCAACCGCGAACGTAAGTCTTGTTCCGGCGAGCTTTCCGACAAACTTCTTCCGACGGGCTCCCAGCAAGCTCCCGAACTTGTGATGACTTTAATGAGTAGCCGAGCCTTCTCGGTGATCTCCGAGAACCTCCGACGATCTCTTCGACGAACTTCCGAAAATTCCGACAGGTTCCCGATTTTTTTTCGGTTGGTTCCGGCAGCATCTCCGACGATTCTTCGAACTCTTAAACGTCCATCGAACTTGACTCCGGTATCCTTGCTTTGTGTTTTCTGGTTATCGTAGTTAATCCTGCACAGTTAACTCAATAATATGGATTAGATCAAATAACCCATCAATTGATTTTATCATCAAAATCCGAGATTCAACAGGAAGGACTCAGCGATATGAGATATCTAAGAGCCTCTTCCGCGCTAGGATGACTGAGGGGACACCGGTTCAGAACCATGTCCAAAAGATGATTGAGTGGATAGAGAAACTCACAGGTCTAGGAATGGTCCTAGAGGATAACTTGTGTGAGGACATTGTGCTTCAGTCCCTACTAGATTCCTTTTCACAGTTCATAATGAATTTTAATATGAACAAGCTTGAAGTGACTCTCCCAGAGCTTCTCAATATGTTGAGGGAGGCAGAGAGTACTATCAAGAAAGAGAAGCCAGTTCTCTACACTGGTGAGACTAAAAGGAAAAGGAAAGCAGAAAGGTCCCTTAAGAAGGGAAAGGGCAAGGTCAAACCAGGTAAAGCAAAGGTTGCTAAGAAAGACCCAGCAAAGGACAAAGGCCAGTGCTTCCACTGTGGTAAAGATGGGCACTGGAAGAGAAACTACAAAGAGTACCTTGCAGAAAGGGCGAAACAAAAGCTTGATGAAGCTTCAGGTACATTCATGATCAGTCTCCATTTGTCAGACTCTTATGATAACATATGGGTATTGGATACCGGTAGTGCTTATCATATATGCAATTCGTTGCAAGTTCTAGCAAGGCCTAAGAGACTAGAGAGAGGCGAGATGGATCTCAAGATGGGTAATGGAGCAAAAGTTACTGTAATAGCTGTTGGCGAGGTCGCCCTACATCTGCCTAGTGGAGCTTTTATTCCCTTAGATGCATGTTATTTTGTTCCTTCTTTTATCAAAAATATTATCTCCATTTCATGTTTAACAGTTAGTGGATATAAATTTGTTTTTGAGAACAATGGTTGTTCGATATTATTAGATGATAAGATCATCATGAAAGGAACATTGCATAATGGTTTATTTATATTAGACACCACTCCACATATCATAAATGTAAATGTGTCCAAAAGGAAACGAGATGAGTTGAACAGTGCATATATGTGGCATTATAGGCTAGGTCACATCCATGAAAGAAGGATTCAAAAGTTGCTAAATGATGGATATCTAGATTCATTCGACTATGTGTCATATGCAACTTGTGAGCCTTGCATTCGTGGAAAACTGACCAACTCTTCATTTAGTGGAACTGGAGAGAGAGCCACTGAGTTGTTGGAACTCATACATAGTGATGTATGTGGACCCATGTCAACTCATGCCATTGGAGGTTACTCCTACTTCATTACATTTACTGATGATTTCTCAAGGTATGGATATGTGTACTTAATGAAGTACAAGTCCGAGGCCTTTGAGAAATTCAGAGAGTATAAGAATGAGGTGGAAAACCAGACTGGAAAGAGTATCAAAACTCTTCGATCAGATCGAGGAGGTGAGTACTTAAGTACAGAGTTCACTCAGTTCCTCAAGGACTATGGGATATTATCCCAATGGACACCTCCTTATACACCTCAGCTCAATGGTGTCTCTGAAAGGAGAAATCGTATTAGATATGGTACGGTCTATGATGAGTTTCGCTGACCTACCCATCTCATTCTGGGGATATGCCCTAGAAACCACAGCTTACCTTCTGAACAGAGTTCCAACTAAGTCGGTAGTGTCTACACCATATGAGATATGGAAATGGAAGAAGCCTGATCTTAAGGTTGTTAAGATTTGGGACTGCCCTGCACATGTTAAAAGACATAACCCCGATAAGTTAGAATCAAGGACAGAGCGATGCAAATTTGTGGGATACTCCAAGGAAACTTGTGGGTATTATTTCTATCATCTCGAGGACCAAAAGGTCTTTGTAGCTAAGAGAGCAGTGTTCCTTGATAAGGAACACATTCTTGGCGGAGATAGTAGGAGAATGATAGAATTGACGAGGTTGGAGAACCAAGCTCAAGCACCACTCTACAGCCCGAGTTTGTTCAGGTACCTAATACACAAGTTTCAACTTTACGCAGATCTGATAGAGTATCCCATCCTCCTGAGAGATATGTGGGACATATTAGAGGAGAGGATGCAGAGGATATTGATCCTCAAACCTACGAGGAGGCTATTATGAGTATAGACTCCGGGAAGTGGCAAGAAGCCATGAATTCTGAGATGGATTCTATGTACTCCAATAAGGTTTGGAACCTAGTTGATGCGCCCGAAGGTATTGTACCCATCGGTTGCAAGTGGATCTTTAAGAAAAAGATCGGAGTAGATGGAAAGGTAGAGACCTATAAAGCAAGGCTAGTGGCTAAGGGGTATCGTCAAAGGCAATGTGTTGACTATGACAAAACCTTCTCACCCGTAGCAATGCTAAAATCCATCAGAATTCTATTGGCTATTGCAGCACACTATGATTATTAGATCTGGCAGATGGATTAAAGCAAGCTTCCTGAAGTTGGTGAATTAAAGGAATCAATGGGAACCTCGAGGAGGAGGTGTATATGATGCAACCTGAGGGATACGTGTCCAAGAACTGTCAAGATAAGGTGTGTAGGTTGCTTAGATCCATTTATGGATTAAAGCAAGCTTCCCGAAGTTGGAACATAAGATTTGATGAGGCAATCAGATCTTATGACTTCGTTAAGAACGAAGATGAGCCTTGTGTATACAGAAAGGTAAGTGGGAGCGCTATCACCTTTTTGGTGTTATATGTGGATGACATCCTGATCATTGGGAATGACGTAGGAATGCTATCCACAGTAAAGGCTTGGTTATCTAGACACTTCTCCATGAAGGACTTAGGAGAAGCATCCTATATTTTGGGGATTAGAATCTATAGAGATAGATCCAAGAGGATGCTTAGCTTGTCCCAGTCCAGGTACATAGAAACCATTGTCAAAAGGTTTGGCATGGAAAATTCCAAGAGAGGTCTCATACCGATGAGACATGGGATATCGCTTTCTACGAGTATGTCCCTAAAGACTCTAGAAGAAAGGGCGTACATGGATATGATACCTTATGCCTCAGCAATAGGGTCTATCATGTATGTCATGCTATGTACTAGGCCTGATATAGCGCATGCTCTGAGTGTCACGAGCAGGTATCAGGCGGATCTTGGCTTGGAGCATTGGAAAGCAGTAAAATGTATCCCTAAGTACTTGAGAAGGACTAAGGATCTTTTACTAGTATATGGAGGTAATAGCCTTAAGGTTGAAGGCTACACTGACTCAAGTTTTCAGTCTGATGTCGATGAAAGCAAGTCAAATTCAAGGTATGTGTACACCTTGAATGGAGGAGCAGTGTGCTGGAAGAGTTCCAAGCAAGATACCACTGCTGACTCGACCACAGATGCGGAGTACATTACTACATCAGATACAACAAAGGAGGGAGTTTGGGTGAAGAAGTTCATCACAGATTTGGGAGTCGTGCCGGGTAGCGAAGAGCTGATCTCCCTATATTGCGACAATAATGGGGCAATTGCTCGAGCAAAGGAACCTAGGTTTCATCAGAAATCTAAGCATGTTCTAAGGAGGTTCCACCTTATCAGAGAGATCGTGACCCGAGGAGATGTAGTAGTGGAAAGAGTTCCATCCGAAGATAACATTGCAGATCCAATAACAAAGCTGTTGTCTCAGATTTGTTTTGAGCGTCACAGGGGTCTGATGGGGATCAGACACATAGGTGATTGGCTTTAGGTCAAGTGGGAGATTGCTAGTCATAGGTGCCCAGCAAGCCAATCACGTGAGTGATGGCACGTGTGACTTATTATAGAATCTTTTTGCTTATTATATTTTGGTATATATCACTTTATAACTATTGCATAAATGCATACATATATTGTGATGTCCTTGGATTTGTGCAATGAGAATCGGATCGTGATGATATCACGATAGTGAGATCGATTCACCTTTAAACACATATCCTAAATAATCCCGGTCATAGGTTACTCGAGAGGGATATCATGATAACGACACAGACTGGTATGCTGTATACCCGTCCATATGATGGATGCAGCTGGTCTCATAGCTGCTTGTGTGGGGACACTAGGGATACAGTACAGATGCTCATTGGAGAATTAGTTCACTAATTGATCCGCTTAAGGAATGCTGGATGGTTGATGATGCCTTATTGTCAGACAGCGATTCCGTAGTCCTAGTGGTGTATCTGGTCCTTAGACTTGAGACACCAAGGATGTCCTGTATGAGTGCTCTATTTTTTGATACCAGACTTATAGGTTTGGCTGTCCCAGATCTAGTACAGCTGGTCATTGGGAGTGGTAGTCGACCTTACGAGGGCTATTGAGTGTCGATAGAGGATCATCCACTCTCGGCGTCATGAGAGGAATATCCCATGTGTTCTTGCTCAGACAAATCCCTGGCCAGGGTCATTCGGGTTGAGAGAGAAAGAGTTATCCGGGAGAATCCGATTAGAGCGAGACTCAAGAAGAAACCGTGTGGGTCTGACAAAACCATGCTCGATATATGGTCTCTGGTATATTAGATAGATGAGGGACTATAGGTACACGGTAATTGAGGACAGACAGGTCCAATGGATTGGATTCCCCTGTATCGTCTGGGGACTACGGCGTAGTGGCCTAGTACGTCTGTAGTCGATGAGTCGAGTGAATTATTACAGATATAATAATTCACTGAGTTAGAAGGAGTTCTGACAAGTATGACTCACGGCCAGCTCGATATTGGGCCTAGAGGGTCACACACATATGATAGGCATTGCGATGAATAGAGGTTCGGATATGAGATATCCGACGGAGCCCTTGTCTTATTGGATGCAGATCCAATACCCACTAGGGGAGGACCCATTAGGGTTTGACAAGGGACCTCTATAAATAGGAGGGATTCAGAGCCCCACGGGCTAGAGAGCTTTTGTTTGCCTTTTTCCTATTCTCCTCTCCATCTCCACCTCAGAGTAGGTCTGGAGTTTTGAGGAGCGTCATCGTAACCCTGCTGTGTGGATCACCGCTAGAGAGGAGGACGCTTGACCTCCTTCACCCTCTCCTAAGGATCTGCAAGGAAACAGGGATATACGATCTCCCTAGGTAACACAATCTACTTTATATGCAGTTTCATGTTTCGTGGATTTTTGCGTTCCAATCTTCGCACGACGACGAACATCTCTTTGGGAATCGGGGATTTTGTTTTCCTTGTTCTTCCGCTGCGCATATGATGTCGCCCCCAAGGATTTCCCTATAGAATTTTCGTCATGAAAGGACTCCATAAGTATATTCAAACTAGTCAAACCATTGTATAGCATCCTCTTCAAGATGTATATCTGCAATTTTCACCATAGATACATCCGCGGTTTTATGGTACCGAAAATATCGCTTCGCGCACGAGATCCAACCAATCGGGTCTCCTTCTTCCCATCTAGTGAAGTCCACTCTCATACATGGATAGTTGGGGTTGGTCATAGAGCTTCCCCTCTCTTGGAAGTTATATCTTTGGGCTTGGTCCGATTGGGCAAAGCTCTCTCCTTGATATGATTTCTTTGGGCTTAGTGGTCGGCCCAATCTGAGTTCGGTAAAGAGCGTCCGAATCTTATCCTCCATTCGTGCCTCGAAGGCTTCGAATTTAGCATTGATTACCTCCTTAGATGCCATAGTATATGTCGCTAAATCTGTGATATTAAGATCTCTCTTTTGTTGTTGGGTTAAAGGCATGTATTGGTTGAGAGAGGTGATGGTCGAAAGGGTTGGTAGATTGGTGGATGTAGGCTACGATTTAGGCTTGTTTTATGGCAATTTTAGGTACAATTTGAGGGTGTGGTTTGGTGGAGTTTTAGGGTTGTAGATGAAAGTTTTGGATCTATGGTAGATGGTAGAAAAGGTTTGATAGAAATCAGTGGAAGTTGCAGCAAGTATGTGCTATCTTGTAAGAGTAGAATTGTCGTCGAAGAAACAACGGTTTCTCAACATAATTTCCACCAAAAACTTGAGAGAATTGAGGAGAGAATTGATAGCAAAATCACAATTATATGACAGCAAGGATATCTAATTTAATCAAGAAAATTTCTGCAGTATAACAGCAAGGAAATTGGTGCATGTTGCGATTGCAGAATTCTCATCGAAAAATTTCAGCGGGTTACGATAAAAATTTGCAACAACACAAAATCATTTTTAGAGATGAATTTCTTAATAGATCAATCTTAGATGGAAGCCAAGATGATCTATGAAGTGTATAAGAAATTTCATTCAAAAAAGATAACAAATAGATAGGTTAAGGCAATAATATGCGGCTGAAATTTTCTGCAGCACAGATTTTTAAGTATAGTAGATTGGACGTAAAAGATCAGTGGTTTATATTACGAATTTTTTGACAAAACCAAAGGAAATATGATGTTAGGAAATGTCAAAGATGTCATAAAAATTTCGTAGAGATTTGGATAGAAAAACACAATAGCAAGATCAAACAGACGGTGCTATACGGTTGGAACTCTACAATGTATCTTTCGTCGTAGAGATGAAAACTTTATGACAAAAAGTTTATGCAGCAATATAGGAATAATTTTGTTGGGATTTTCAAATAAGGATAACTAAATTTCAGCAGTAGTAAGGTAGAAAACCAGAACCTGTTGCAATTTACGGGGAGATCAAATGATGATCCGTGCTGGTGGAGATGACAGCGGAATTTGGCAACGATCTCTTAAGCAATTGTGGGAATTGCTTTGGGCGGTTGTGGAGGGTTGATGGATGGGTGTGGAAGGGCAGCGAGATGCCAAGAACGTTGCTCTGATACTAGGTGTTAGAACACTTGTAGATTCTAAACTTGGGGTTGATCTCTTTAGGGGATCGGCCTCCTTAGAACTCTATAGGGGTTCCTCCCTCCAAGTTGCTGCTCAAAGGCTGCAGAAAAGATTCATCTATTGCTTATCAAAAGAGGAGGAATACATGGCTATTTATAGGGTTTCTAAACCCTAACTCCTAATAGGACTCCTACTCAAGACTCCTACTTCTAATCAACTCCTAATAGGACTTCTACTCAAGACTCCTATTCCTTTACAACTCCTAATTCTTCTCTAAGAAACAACCTCCTAACCCTAGCCGGCCTCTTCACCTCTTTAATAGGGGTCGGCTTAGGTAGGTTTTACATGAATGTCACTCTCAATTAGGACTCTCCTAGCTAGAGTCCTAACACCTTCCTTCCGGACATACTGATCCCACCGGACGCTGGGCCACCTATGATGACATCGATGTGGTGCTCAACCGGGGCCCATCCGGATGGGGTGAGGGTTCCCTGTTCTGTCGAACGTACCGACCGAGGTGTCCTCTACGGATGAGCTCCTCGATTTGTCGCTTCAGCTCGTGGCACTCTTCAGTATCGTGTCCGCTTTGCCGTTGAAAGCGACAATACTTGGATTGGTCAGCAAGTTCCCACGGGTTCTTCATCGGGATGGGGGGCCTGAGCTGCCCTTTTTCCCTTATTTGGAGAAATATCTTCGTTCGAGATACGCCCAAAGGGGGTATAGGAGGCCTCAACATGGGCGGGTCAGGTCGGTCCAGTCTGCGCCTTGGCGTGGCAGACTGTTGTCCTCAAGCCGGCTCCTGCCTGACCCTCTTGTGCTCTTCCAGCTTCCCGGCCATCCAAGCCTCGGCCGCGATGAACTGGTTCGCCCATTGAAGCATCTCAGGTACCGCGGTGGGGGGTCGCTCCACGAGAGGCCAGAAGAATCTGGAAGGTCGTAGGCCTATCATAAACGCTTGCATCAACAGAGAGGGGTGAGCATCCGGCAACCCCCGGATTTGTGCTACAAAATGATTTACAAAATGGGAGAGGGGTTTATCCTCCCTCTGGTTGAGTCCGAGGAGTAATGCAATGGACGGTTTCGGCCGGGCTTAGGCCAGGAAGTTAAGCTCAAAGTCCTTGAAGAGCTGGTCGAAGGAGGTGATAGTCCCGGTCTTCAGGCCGTTGTACCACGTGCAGGCCGGGCCTCTCAGGGTAGTGGGAAATGCCCTGCACATCAAAGCATCATAAGTTCCATACAATGCCATCTGGGCGCGAAAAGCGGCTACGTGATCCGCAGAGTCGGTGAAGCCGTCGTAAGCGTCCAGGGAGGGGAGTCGGAAGTTCGGGGGGATTGTCTGATCCTATATCTCGGGTGTGAACGGAGATCCCTAGTGTGCATCCTCCCCGGGCTCTCCACCTGTGAAGCTCCTTTTGCACCTTGTCCAATCGCTGGCAGACGAAGCGCAACTGGGCTCAAAGGGAGTCTGTAGAATCCGAAGATAGTGCCTCCGGTTTCGGGTGGCCTCTCGAGTTCGCCATCGCTCAATCCCCTAGAGGGGCCGATGGGACCCTAGGCGAAGCAGGGAGCTCCAGAGGTGGCGTGCGAGCTTGAATGGGTGGCTCTTGTTGCCGCAGTGGTTGGTGTTGAATCTTGGATTTTGATGATGAAACTAATTGATTGTGTTTAGATGTTTGCATTTTGAGTGATGCAGGTCTACTCGATTAGGATTAGACAATTGACGTAGGAGGAATTGACGTTGCTCCAAAGGAGATCATGTTAGGATATTGGATGGTAGAAGGCTTCGAACATCGGGCAACGGGCCAAGGAGAGCAGAATTGCGCCAAGGATATCGGGGTTGCGGAGGTCAACCGTCGATTGGGCAACAAGCCGCAAGAGAGGATGATGCACTAAAGAATCGGACGAAGTGCCAACCAATGAAGTGCCCGGCAATAGAATGTCAATTCGCGTTGTAATAATTGTCTAGATCGGAGTAGAGTTTTGGCTTGCATGTGCATGATTAACTACGATAGCCTAAAAACAAAAAGCAAGGATACCAGAGTCAAGTTTAATAGACATTTGAGAGTTCGAAGATTCGTCGGAGATGTTGTCGGAACTAACCAAGAAAGATTGGAGACTTGTCGAAACTTTCAGAAGTCTGCCGAAGAGATTGTCGAAGGTTCGCAGAGATCACCGAGAAGGCTCGGCTACTCGTTGAATTCGTCACAAGATCGGGAGCCTACTGGGAGTCCGCCGGAAGAAACCCAAGGGCACATCAGAAGTCCACCGGAAGAACGCGGGAAAGCTCGTTGAAACAAAACTTGACATTGGCCGGTTAAACACTTGCTTAAGATTATGTTTTTAGGTATGTAGTTCACATGTAATTAGGGTTACGATTAAGGGACAATCCTATACCTTGGTTAGGGGCCAACTGGGCCCAAAAGTGACTTGGTTTGGGTCGGACGTGAAGCCCAACCAGAAATTTATAAGGATGGGCGGTGGAACCGTCGGACTAGGCGGTGGCACCGCCCAGAACCCGAAGTGTCAGGCGGTGGCACCGCCAGACTAGGCGGTGGCACTGTCCAGCACCCGAGACCAGGCGGTGGCACCGCCAGTACGCCTGCCTGGCAGACATTGATAGGCGGTGGCACCGCCAGTCTCGGAAACCCAAGAGGAATTCAAATTTGGAGCCCAAATTTTGAATCCTCTTATGGCCTATAAATACCCCTCAATTCTCAGAAAAGAAGATACCTTTTGGAAAGCAATAGTTTGAGATAAGAGCTTTAGAAAAGTCTTAACAAGTCTTGTATTTCAAATTGCTTGAGTGTTCACCTCCTCCCATCTTGTTGAAAAGAATTGTGAGAGTGTGAACCACTTGTAAAAGTTGTAAGAGGAGTATTTGCCCTTCCCCTATAAAGAGATTTGCTAGTGGAAGTTGGGAGCATCTTCGAAGAAGGCTTCGCAAGTGGATGTACGTCATTTTGACCGAACCACTTTAAAACTGCTGTGTTATCTGGTTTGCATCCTACTCTTACCATTTATATACTGCAAACTTCTGTACTTATTCACTACGCTTCCATATGCTTCTAAGTTATCAAGCTTCCAAAATTAGTTTTCATCGATATTGTTTTTTTATCGTACGAAAGATTTTTCCAAAACCGAAGTTTTAATTCGCTGCACTAATTCACCCCCCCCCCTCTTAGTGCCGCTCTGATTCTAACAATTGGTATCAGAGCCCGATATTTCTCATTTTGGATTTACACCCGAGAGAAATGGCTCTTCATGGCTTTCAAGAGGGCTTTTCGATTGTTCGTCCACCGTTGTTTAACGGATTGGACTACACTTATTGAAAAACTCGAATGAGAGTTTTCTTGATTTCTATGAATTTGGATTTATAGAATATTATTGAAAACGGTTTTCAACTTCCCTCTAAACTGATGAACGAATGGTCAAATTTGGAGAAGAAATATTTTTCTTTAAACGCAAAGGCTATGAATGCCTTATTTTGCGCTTTGGACAAAAATGAGTTCAATCGGGTTTCTTTATGTGAAATGGCTTTCGACATATGGCACACTCTTGAAATCACACACGAAGGCACTTCTAGAGTTAAAGATTCGAAAATCAACATTTTAATGCATGATTTTGAGCTTTTTCGAATGAAGTCGAGCGAAACCATTGTTGACATGTACACCCGTTTTACAGATGTCGTCAATGGTTTACAAGCTCTTGGCAAATGTTTCTCGAATTTGAACTTGTTAGTAAAGTTTTACGATCACTTTCTAAAGCTTAGGAATCAAAAGTAATAGCAATACAAGAAACAAAAGATTTAAATATTTTTCCACTTGAGGAACTTATCGGCTCATTGATGACATATGAAATGGTGCGCAATGCACATGATGAACATGATGAATACTTGAACCACCTTCCAAAGAATATGAAGGATTTGGAACTCCGGACAAATGAATACCACTTGAGCGATGACTCAAGTGATGAGGATAATGATGAACTTGAACTTCGAATACTAAATCTTAATAAGTTCATTAAACAAAAATCTAAAATATACAATGAACTTGAACAGAGGAAGAGGCTAAAGAAAAGGAAGGCACTTAAGGATGAATTAAGAACTTCCAAAGGTGAAACGACGAATTGGGCTTTGACGGGCTTCGACTACAAGGTAAGTAACTCAACTCTCTTGAATTATTTTGAAATTACTTGAAGTTTTTCATGAGTGCTTAATTTAGATAGTAGGAATAGGAAATAAAAAATTATTTTTTAAAAATTATATCATGTTTTTCTTTTTAGCATCTTTTTAAAAATTAAAAAATTTGATCATGCATGTTATGTTTTGAAATGTTGAATGATATATGCAACATTTGGGATGATAATTATATGATATGTGATGATGCTTAGGATTAATCCATGCATGTGTATCTTGATGATTTTATGTCGTGCATAATGATTATGCTTAATAAATTTTGAAATTATGCATAATGAATCTTGTGATTTATGGATTATTGATTTTTTACCATAATGAAAGTGCCTTATTAATCTTTCTTGTAACAAATCTTACACTTTCGGTTTTAAACATGATATATGTTTTTATTTGGCATAAATAAAACAAAATCATATGTTTTGAAACAACCGAAAAAAGGAAAACATTCTTGAAAATTATTTTGCTCAATCTTTTTTATTTTGATGAATCCATTTTTATCAGCTTTGTGAATCTCTTGGATTTTGATAATGATTTTGATGATTTAAATTTGAATAATTTTTTATTGAAATCATGATCTTGGTCTCTTGAAATTTATAACATGAAATCCTTTATGAATCAAGATTTCTTACTCTTTATTCTCTTACATTTTGAGAAAATTTTCAATATGAATCATAAGTGTTCTTATGCATGAATTGAAATCTTTTTCTCCTACCTTTCCTTTTGTGATTTACTAAAGAGAATATCCTTTTTAAAAATTCTTGATTTAAAATTTTATTTAAAAATCTCTTATTATTTGATCTCCTAAGATTTTCCTTTGATTATTTATGAGGAGGCTTTTTAAAAAGAAATCATGTCTTTTGGCATTCATATATTCTAATATTTTGTGGTATGATTTTTATGTAATTTCTTGTATTCATGAAATGTTTATCTCATCACCCAATTATTTTCTCCTAGATATTCCTTATGTGATAATATGAATACATGAAATATTCATTAATTTGTTTTGATGAAAAGTTATGATCATGAATGGTAGGATGAAATTTGACAAATTAATCCCATCATGATTTGAAATTATGCATGCAATTGCTTTTTATTGTGATGATATATGCATATAATGTGTATCATGAATACTTTATTATCATACATGAAAATAGTGATAAATATTTTGAAAATAAATGTTTGTATCATATTAGATGATTTTACATTTTGTGCATGATGAGTTATAGTGATGATTGAAACAATGATTGAAATAATATGAATGATGATTTGGAATCATGTATATAATGATGAGTTTATATGTTTTGAAAATATATATGATGATTTGGTATTATGCATGCAATAATGATGCACACAATGATGAAATATTCATGATAAAATTATTATTTTGATATTTATGACTTGAATCTTCCTTTCTTTTTGCCAATGACAAAGGAAGAGAAAGAGTTGCTAATGTGTTATCTTGAATTGATGTAAAGGGTAATCTCAAAGAGAAATTAGCTACCTTGCACAAGTCAAGAAAATACAAAAACTTGCTTACTTTCTTGCACATCTAAAGAGAAGATGCAAATGTAACACTTGCCAAATTGTTTGCTTGCCTCATGTAAAACATTGTCCCTTGCTAGATTGGCATTTTGCTAAGGAAGCAAAAATAACACTTCTCAAAAGAGAAGAAAGTGCTTGCTTTCTTGAACATCTTTAATTTGCTAGCTAGCATAATGTACAATTTGCTATCTTAAACATTATAAAGAAATTCTATCATGCACATCGCAAAAAAAGCAAATATGCTAACTTGCAAATCTTTAAATTTGCTAGCTTGTATGTAGTAAAACTTGCATATCATAAAAATTGCTAGCTTGTAGAGAAGCAAACAGTTGCTATCTCAAGAAAAGCAAAATTGCTAAACTTGCACATCTTTAATTGCTACTTTGCATGATGATAAAACTTGATATTATATTTTTTTTTCATACAATGTATTGAACTTTTTATCTCTAAACACTTGATACTTTGAATATTTTAAAATGTGATCTTGATAAGAATGTTTCAAGTTGCTCTTTGTGCTATATCTTTTCAAATGAATCATGAGCCTTGATATCATATATTTCATAATATAGAAATAACAAGATTTCTTTGCCTTGAATGCCTTATGTGATGATTGTACATCAATTTGCTTTATTATGAATTATATGAATCTTGATCGTGAACTTGTTAAGAAGAATTTTAATGAACTATGAATCATATCTTTGGTATTCATGAATTGATCCTTATTGATATATTTCATGTATTCTTTGCATATTTAGCTTGTTGAATGGTTGAAATTTTTAGTCATTGAGTCCTCCCTTTCATTTTGACTTTGATAAAAGGGGAGAAGGTTTTGCTAGCTTGTGCATTGAAAATGAAAGTAAACTTCCTAGCATGCTAAGGAAATAAAACTTGCAAGCTTGCACTTCTCAAAAAGAGAAGAAAGATCTTGCCTATGGAAAGAAGCAAAAAGTGCAAAACTTAGAAAACTTGCAACAAAATTGCTCTTGTCATGCTTTGTATCAAAAATAGGTTGATATCCTTAAAAGCATCGTATTAAATTTTTTAGTGTATCACATGTATCGCAAATTAAAATTTTTTAGACTATTATCATATCATGTTCAACAATTGATATATTTCATTGATATGATAAATTATCATCTCATGATATATCGCATACTGATATCATGATCTGCGATTGTTGTTGAATCTCGTATTTTGATGATGAAACCACTTGATATGTGTTTATAATTTAAACTGCATTTAGAGTGATGCAGGTCTACTCGATCAGGATTAGACAATTAACGCAGGAGGAATTGACGTTGCGCCGGAGGAGATCACGTCAGGATATTGGACAGTAGAAGGCTTCGGACGTCGGGCATCGGGCTAAGGAGAGCATAATTGCGCCAAGGATATCGGGGTTGCAGAGATCAACCGCCGATTGGGCAACAAGCCGCAAGAGAGGATGATGCGCTGAAGAATCGGACGAAGCACCAACCAATGACGTGCCGGGCAACGGAATGTCGATTCGCGTTGTAATAACTGTCTAGATCGGAGTAGAGTTTTGGCTTGCATGTGCAGGATTAACTAAGATAACGATGAAGACATAAAAGCGAAACAAAGTGTGGAGTCAAGCACGGCGATTCGTTGGGAGTTCAAGAGTTCGACCGGAAGTCCGAAGGATCGTTGGGAACGCCGCCGAACTAGCCGAGAATGAGTAGGGAGCTTGCCGAAGGGTTTTTCGGAAGTTGAGAAAGGTTCGTGGGAAGTTCGCAGAGTTCACCGAGAAAGATCGGACTTGCCGAAGAAGCTCGTTGGAACTCGCCAAGATCAAATCGTGAAGTTTAAGAGCTTGCCGAGTCCATGAAATGGTTTTCGAGAGTTTATCTAAGACCGCCAAAAGTTCGCGGGCTTCGCCGAAAAAAGTCTTGACTTATGGACTTTGTAATAGCTTATAAAATGTCTTTAAATTCGTAGTTAGCATGTTAATTAGGATTAGGATTAGGTATTAATCCTATAACCCAAGTAGGGGCCAATTGGGCCCGAGTTCGGACTAGTTTGGGCCAAGATTGAAGCCCAACTAGTGGGCTGAAAACACTATAGGCAGTGGCACCGCCCAGTGCCCGAGAGTTGGGCGGTAGCACCGCCTGGGCTGGGCGGTGGCACCGCCAAGCACCTACTAGGGTCAGCCCGGCAAAGGTGGCACCGCCAAAGATCGGAACCCAAAGAGAATTCAAATTTTGGAGCCCAAATTTGAATCCTCTTGAGGCCTATAAATACCCCTCAAATCTCAGCTGAGATTACAACTTTTTGAGCAGCAAGTGTTTGAGAGAAAGGCCTTAGAAAAGTCCTTGCTAGTCTTGTTTTCAATTTGCTAGTGTTCACCTCCTTTCTTGCTGAAAATCTGTAAGAGAGTGAACCGCTTGTAAAAGTTATAAGAGGGGTATTTACCCTTCCCTTTCAAGAGATTTGCTAGTGGAAGGTGGGATCCTCATCAAAGAGGGGCCTCGCAAGTGGATGTAGGTCATTTGACCGAACCATTGTAAAATCGGCGTGATCTTTGGTTTGCATTTACTTATTGTCATTTATATTACTGCAAACCATTTGCACTTTAATGCTATACTGCTTTGTCTCTATCTTCCTTATCTCTTCAAGTTAAAACGCAGTCGAAACAGTTTTAAACGAAAATGTTGCTTTTATCGTACGAAGTTTTCGAAAAGTGTTTAAATCGTGAAAAGTTTATCGCACTTCACCGCTGCACTAATTCACCCCCCCCCTCTTAGTGCCACTCCGATCCTAACAATTGTATCATGTGATCCTTGGTGAATTTTCACATTGATATCCTTCATGAAATGATTTCTTTGCATTATTGTCTTGTATGCATTATGTGATGATTGAAATATTGATTGATGTAAAGTTAATGTAAAAGTCTAAATCATTGGTTCCTCTCCTTCTTTTTGACATTGATAAAGGGGGAGAAAGTTATTGCTAGCTTGCACACTTGAATGAAGAATTTGCTAGCTCGATCATTGTAATGAAGAAATTTGCTATATCAAACATCATAAATATTGTTACTTGCAAAGAAAAGCAAAATGCAATCTTGCACAAAAATTCAAGTGTTGAATTGCCATGATTGAATTTAAGAATCTTGCTATGCTTTTGTGCTTATATGTTGTGATGAAAATCTAGCTTCATGTTACAAAAACTTGCATATCTTTTAAAATAGTTAGAGCTACTTCTCCTTTTTGTTGATGACATAAGGGGAGAAGTATATTGATGACTTCATGCATTGAATTGAATATTTTATATATTTGCATGATGGTTTAAATATTTTTCATAACATGTGATGAATGTTGCTTGGATTTAGGATAATCCAAGTGTTCTATCAATAACATATTGATAGGGGGAGTTTGGTTAAACTCCGGGGAGTTAAGGTTAACTCCGTTAGTCATCAATTAGTTGTCATCATTAAAAGGGGAGAGATTATTGAATCTCATATTTTGATGATGAAACTAATTGATTGTGTTTAGATGTTTAACTGCATTTTGAGTGATACAGGTCTACTCGATTAGGATTAGACAGTTGACGCAGGAGAAATTGATGTTGCGCCGGAGGAGATCACGTTAGGATATTAGACGGTAGAAGGCTTCGGACATCAGGCATCGGGCCAAGGAGAGCAAAATTGCGCCAAGGATATCAGGGTTGCGGAGGTCAACCGCCGATTGGGCAACAAGCCACAAGAGAGGATGATGTGCTAAAGAATTGGATGAAGCGTCAACCAATGACGTGCCGGGTAATAGAATGTCAATTCGCGTTATAATAATTGTCTAGATCGGAGTAGAGTTTTGGCTTGCATGTGCAGGATTAACTACGACAGCCTAAAAACATAACGCAAGGATACTAGAGTCAAGTTCGATGGACGTTTGAGAGTCCGAAGATTCGTTAGAGATGCTATCAGAACAAACCAAGAAAGATCGGAGACTTGTCGGAACTTTCGAAAGTCTGCTGAAGAGATCATCGGAGGTTCGCAGAGATCACCGAGAAGGCTCAGCTACTCGTTGAATTCGTCACAAGATCGGGAGCCTGTTGGGAGTCCGCTAGATGAAACCTGAGGGCACATCGGAAGTCCACCGGAAGAACGCGGGAAAGCTCGCCGAAACAAAACTTGACGTTGGCTAGTTAAACACTTGCTTAGGATTTTATTTTTAGGTATGTAGTTCACATGTATTTAGGGTTAGGATTAAGTGACAATCCTATACCTTGGTTAGGGGTCAATTGGGCCCAAAAGTGACTTGGTTTGGGTCGGGCGTGAAGCCAACCAAAAATTTGTAAGGACGGGTGGTGGAACCGCCAGACTGGGTGGTGGCACCACCCAGAACCCAAAGTGTCAAGCGGTGGCACCGCCCAGCACCCGAGACCAGGCGGTGGCACCGCCAGTATGCTTACCTGACAGACATTGACAGGCGGTGGCACCGCCACCAACAGGCAGTGGCACCACCAGTCTCGGAAACCCAAGAGGAATTCAAATTTGGAGCCCAAATTTTGAATCCTTTTGGGGCCTATAAATACCCCTCAATTCTCAGTAGAGAAGACACCTTTTGGAAAGCAATAGTTTGAGATAAGTGCCTTAGAAAAGTCTTAGCAAGTCTTGTTTTTCAAATTGCTTGAGTGTTCACCTCCTCCCATCTTGTTGAAAAGAATTGTGAGAGTGTGAACCACTTGTAAAGGTTGTAAGAGGGGTATTAGTCCTTCCCCTACAAAGAAATTTGCTAGTGGAAGTTGGGAGCCTCTTCGAAGAAGGCTTCGTAAGTGGATGTAGGTCATTTTGACCGAACCACTTTAAAACTGTTGTGTTATCTGGTTTGCATCCTACTCTTGCCATTTACATACTGCAAACTTCTTTACTTAGTCACTACACTTTCATACGCTTCTAAGTTATCAAGCTTCCAAAATCAATTTTCATCGATATTATTTTTTATCGTACGAAAGATTTTTCCAAAACTGAAGTTTTAATCCACTGCACTAATTCACCCCCCGTCTTAGTGTCGTTCCGATTCTAACAGTTGGATAGTCGGCGAGTGCAACAAACGGGAGACAAGTGGAATAATGGATTGCACCATATCGGTCAGAGTTCGGACTTGATGGGTGAGGTTGTGAAAGGCCTCGGACGAGACGGACGATGGGTCGGCGGGGGCGCCGTCGGGCGGCGACAAAGCAGGGTCATTGAATATCCGCCAATAGCGCTCTGAGGCTATGGCAGGGTGTTCGTCACGATGATCTCCGCGCGGGGGATTTTCCCTCGAAGCTCCGATCGGATGTGACCTCTCAGCCATGGGCTCGGTTGAGCCAATTGGGTGATCCCTCGACATCCGGGCCCTCCTTCTAGCGCCAAAAATGTTGGTGTAAACAACTTCAAGCCATGGCCTTGGGGCCGTCGCGGCTCAGTTCGGGTCCGGATGATAGGGGATCTCCTTGGGACGTTTCCCGAGACCGCCAGGGTGGCTGATTGCTTTGGCCCGATCGGGACGGGGTTGTCGTTCCCACCAGGAGAGAACCCCCACCTGCACCTTTAGTGGACGACCTTCACCTTCGCGCCTACACAAAGGTCGGGTCGGGGAGCTCGACCCGACCCCTCTGACGATCAAGTTAATGGATAGTCGTAGGGGATTTCTTTGGTTGAGTTCTCCATGTCCTCTTTTTTTCCTTTCTTTCCCTCGAAGCGCGAGGGTTTTTATAGTGAGAATTATCGTTGCCTGATGTGTTGGCCCGTAGGGAGCAGGATCGTACTTCTGGTAGCATTCGACGTTACCGTTGGCGTGGCGTGAGGGATGGAACCTGAACAAGACGTTAATGCGCCTTGGTAGGCGTTTCGATCCACGTTAACTAGATGCCTCATCAAATCAACAAAGGCATGATGTGTCGTCTGATGCAACTGATGTCACGTGAGTCTTATCGCAATTATTACCCTCATCAATAATAATAATAATAATAATAATAATAATAATAATAATAACAATAATAACAACAACAACAACAACAACAACAACAACAACAACAACAACAACAACAACAACAACAACAACAACAACAACAACAACAACAACAACAACAACAACAACAACAACAACAACAACAACAACAACAACAACAACAACAACAACAACAACAACAACAACAACAACAACAACAATAAAAATAATAATAATAACAATAATAACAACAACAATAATAATAATAATAACAATAATAATAATAACAATAATAACAATAATAATAATAATAATAATAATAACAATAATAATAATAATAATAATAATAATAATAATAACAATAATAATAATAATAATAATAATAATAATAACAATAACAATAACAATAATTATTATTATTATTATTATAACAATAACAATAATAATAATAATAATAATAATAATACTAATAATAATAATAATAATAATAATAATAATAATAATACTAATAATAATAATAATTGGACCTCCTGTCTTTATTTACTTTGACACCACCTTTGTGCAACATGGAAGCCTTCTCTTCCTCCCCTTTTGGCAAAGCCGGCAACCGCTTTCTGTCGGTTGCTGCCTCTCTTTCACCCTCTAGCCTCTCTCTTTGCAGGAGGACTCTTTTCTTGACCTTGTTCCTTCTTCCTTTACCCGTTGAAGCATACGTTCCTTTGATACAGGAGCCTTAACAGTGCACACAAAAAGGCTTTACAGTTTAAAACACTTTTCTAATCCTAAAGTTAAACTCTACTTCGATCACCTAATTTAAATTCAAATTATATATATATATATATATATATATATATATATAATTTGAATTTAAATTAGGTGATTGAAGTAGGGTTTATCTTTAGGATTAGAAAAGTGTTTTAAACTTAGGAATTAAGGCCAACATAAAATTCTTAAGAATCTCAAAACTAGATCTAAACTCAATCAATCGCATTTTGAGAAGTTTCGAATCTGTTCTCCGCACCTCTGTTAGCCTAATCCATCTTCGCATTTTAATTGGTCATTCAGATTAAATCATTCTCTTTCTTAGTTAAGCTTCTGATTCGAGCTTAGAATTGAATCATCATCAGTAAACGGCACCCAGGCAAGGACAGGGTGGTAACTGTGCGCTTCCAAAGCGGCGGGGGCACCAAATCATGAGACAAACCGCTTTATATTTTTAGACTTGGAATTGGGATCCTCGTTGAACAGCCCAAGGTCGGTGTGGCGTCTCGGAGCCCGACACTGCATGTGATGTGATTGGACATGGTTCAGTCAAGAAGGGAATTCAACTAGTCTTTTCCCGCATTACACGCATGTCAACTAGGGAATTCAACGAGTCCTTTCCCGCGTTACACGCGTGACGTAGAACAAAGGATGGTCATAGAAATGTAGGCCTCCAACGGAGTCGAAGGGACACCGCCATCACCGCGCAAGAACCCAGGCACAAAAGTTGAGCGAAAAATATGCGCCATCGGACGCCCTTTTTTCGTCGTACGAACAAAGACGGACAACACTCTCCCTCTTCTCTCTCTCTCTCTCTCTCTCTCTCTCTCTGCATGAGGATCGCTATACACACACACGATAGCCGACACAAACACTGCACACGAGCCACAATGCACTTACAATAGCTGTGACCACTTTCCGCAGGCCCTACTGCTGCAGGATTCCTTTATTATTATTCACATGCTGCGGCGAGGACAAGGCAGCGGTGCGACTCCTCTCTCTCCGTCGAGCCACTTCACACAGGAACTTCCCTACCACTGTTCGTAGTTAACGGATCCCATCAGACGATAGACTCCAGCAGACCTTCAATCGGCCGCTTACCCGGCTCCGAGAAGGACCGTACAAGCTGGCTTATCAGTCCGTGTGGTGCGCGACCAGCGAGCGTTGCAAGGAAGTGCTAGTGTTTGGTAGCTCGGCAGCCGGAGCCTACGTACTGCGTATTTATACCGTGGCCCCCACCACGGCGACTGTGGTGGAAGCTACCTTGACCATGTCCACGCCGGCCGTGACCA
>LS990919.1:34562613-34630113 GCA_900464855.2 Musa schizocarpa
GAAATTGCATCCCTAATAATGCTAGATTTATATATAGTTTGATCTAAATGAGCCAACAATATCCATAGAAAGTATCATAGTTAGTACACCATGAGTTAATCAACTATACTCTAAAACCTCTAGTATATATGTGTTAATTTTTCAGTAATAGTGTTGGCTTATAGAACTTAAGGTTTAGGAAGAAAACATGCCAAACTTTGTGATACATAAATGTTTATAACGTTGACCCTGGATTTTGAATGTGTAACTAAATTGACGTTCTTGCTACTAATGTTTTTTCAAATGCTCAACTGCAAATTAATTAATATAATAGTCAATCAATACTTCATCAAATTTTCATATGGTTGAACCGAACTTCAAGCTAGATAACTTTGACGCAAGCTAATTATATTCATTGTACTCATCTTGCACTTACAACTCATTCAGTGTCAGCTGAATTGGAACTTTTATTAACATTACTATTCAAGAAATCAAGATGAAATTTATCGACTTTACTTAGTATATGAACTTAATTAATTACAATACATTAATGGAGCTGAGAGATAATTAGGAACTTCAATTGATCAACATTAAATAACTGACCTTAAGGCAAACCAAGTAGAGAATGAAAGAAGATGCTTACAGGTCAGTGAGTCGTTTTGATGTAAAAAATAACTGACTTAATAATTGAGGAATGTGACTAAAGAAACTCGCTAGTAACAATACAAAGAACAAGCTTGGTGCCACAAAGTCAAACTACAAGGAAAAGCACCAATAAGCTAAATGGATTCTTATTGTGTTAGCTCATTAGAAATGTGATGTGGGTTATCTGAAAATTGATCATAGAGGGATTTTATTAAGAAAGATATTGTTGTAAAAAATAAATCATGATAAAATTATAATGATCCTCTCAATATTTTGATACTATGTTATCATAATTCTAAATCATAGAATTTATAATAACATATTATCGTGATAAAGATCATGATCTCAATGTGATCTCCTAAATCATGAAATAATTTAGTAAATATTTTATATTTGTTATTGATTGAGAAAATTATGTAATTATCATAGTTTATAATTTCTCTATGTATATATAAATTCATACTCACTATCAATAAAATTTAATTAGTCATTTATTCTCATGGTATCAGAGCCATAGTTGCTCTAAAGAGGTTTTTTTTTAATCCTCTCTTTAATATTATTGTTTTGTCCCTCTTCCTTCATCGTGGTTGAAGGTGGCATTGCAACTCATTGCAACTCTTTGCTACTGTCGCTTTGTACCTCCTCATTCATCGTGGTTGAATGTAGCTTTGCAACTTCTATCGAGCTTTATGCTCTAGCAAACCTCTCTTTCTTGTAAGCGGCTCGAAATCTTTTTCTTCCTCACTTTTCAACATGACCAATAATGCCTTTTCAACTAGCCACTCATCTTATATCACCCTCAACTCCTCTTTTCCTAAAAATACTCTTGTCTCCATTAACATTATAGTGTAAGCTCCTCTCAAACTCACATCCATAAACTATACATCTTGATATACTCAACTTTATTCTCTTTTAATCGGCTATGATCTTATAGGTTATATAGATGGCATCATCACTAGCCTTTCACAAATGATTAGAGAGAATAATCTTAAAGTTGTTAATCCTAAATACACTTTTTGGATCTATCAAGATCATTTCTTAGAAGTGCTATCATTGACTCTCTCTCTCTCCTCAAATCATTCTTTATGTAACCTCTACAAAATTCTCTTATGAAATATGGTTCAAGCTTGCAACAATGTATGCTAACCAATCTTGTGGTCACCTTATGTAACTTCGAGAGACTCTTTGTAAACTTTTTAAAGGCACAAAATTTATTTCTAATTACTTGCAGGCTATCAAAACTCAAGCTGATGCATTTGCTATAATTGATGCACCTTTTGATGATAAAGAGATGTTTTTCATATATTAAATGATCTTGGTTCAGAGTATAAGGAGATCTCGGCTATGATTCGTGCTCGCGATGGTCCTATATCTTTTGAAGAACTTTATGATAAGCTTTCTAACTATGAAGCTTATCTTAAGCGGGAGTCACTACCTTCTATTGCTGTTTCTATCACCACCAATATTGCTAATAAAGCTAATTCTTACAACAAAGATAAGATCCACAACCAATAAGACAATCATTCAAACAATCTTATTGGAGGCTATTGGAAAACCCGAGGTGACATCACATGTACAACAAAAGAATAGAAAATAAAATTCTCAAATTTTCATAGAAAATAGTTTCTTTTCATTTTACGAAAATTGGTATGCAAAAATCTGCAAAACCAAAAAAACCATATGTGTTAAGGGATGTGTGTTACCTAGGGAGATCGTATATCCCTGAAATCTTACAGATCTATAGGAGATGATGAAGGAGGTCAACTATCAGTCTCTCTAACGGTTATCCACATAATAGGAGTTACAAAGACGTTTATTAAATCATTGTACAAACCTCATCTTCACGCGCACCAAAGGATCAAGAAGGGGCTAGCCCTTCTTGTTGTCCACGTACCCCAAACAAGAGTTGCTAGCTGAGGAAAAGAGGGGAGAGGAGAAAAGGAGGTGATAGCTAAAAGGGTCTAGCCTATGGCCCTTTAGTTCCCTCCTATTTATAGAGGTTCATTGTCAACTTAACCATAATGGATCCTATCTTATTGAGTATTGGATCTTTATCCAACTACCTACGCCTCTTAGATTAGTGGATCTCTTCCAATAATCTCTCATTAGCTCTTATTGGATCTTATCCATAGGATCAATTAATTCAAAGGCTTATTGGATATCCAATAAGATAAGGGCTCTAATGAATATCTTATATTCAAACTCTACTCATCGCAACACCTACCATATGTATGTGATCCTCTAAGCCTAATATCAAGCTAGCCATGAGTTATACTTATCAGAACTCTTTCTGGCTTAGTGAATTATTATCTCTATAATAATTTACTCGATTCATCGATTACGAATGTACTAGGCCACTACACCGCAGTCCATAGATGAAAGAGGGAATCTAATCTTTTAGACTTATCTGCCTTAGTTACTGTGTATCTATAGTCTCTTATGCTAGTCATAGATGCCGTGTAAGCCAATCACGTGAGTATGACATGTGTGACATAACACGCAATCTTTTTGCTTATTATTATTATGATATTTTCTCATCTTATATTGCTTAATGCGTAAATACATTGTGATATCTATGGATCTATACAATGGGAATCAGATCGTGATGATATTACGATAATGAGACCGATTCATCTCTAAATACAGACCCTAAAAAATTCTAATCATAGGTTAATCGAGAGAGACATTGAGATAACCACATAGATTGGTGTATTGTATACCCATCCATACGATGGAGGTAGCTGGTCTCATAACTGCTTATGTGGGAAGACTAGGGCCATAGTACAAGTGCTCATTGGATAATGAGTTCACTGATTGATCCACTCACAAAATGCTGGGTGGTTGATGATATCTTATTGTCAAATAACCATTCTGTCATCCTAGTAGTATACCTAGTCTTTCCAAGGATGTCTTGTATGAGTACTCCACTCTTTGATACTAGACTTATAGGTTTTGAAATTTCAGATCTAGTACAGTCAATCATTGAGAGTGATAGCTAACCTTACGAGGGCTATTAAGTATCGATAGAGGATCATCTGTTCTCGGTATCATGAAAGGAATATCCCATGTATTCTTAGTCAGATAAATCCTTGGTCAAGGTCATTTAGATTTAGAGAGAAAGAGTTCTTTGAGAGAATTTGATTAGAGCGAGACTCGAGGAGAAACCATATGTGCCTGAGAACACCATGCCCGGTGTACGATATGTGAAATATTAGATAGATGAGGGACTATAGGTATATGATAATTGATGACAGATAGATCAAAAGAATTAGATTTCCTGTATCGTCTAGGGACTACGACATAATGGTCTAGTATATTCACAATCGATAAGTTAAGTAAATTATTATCGAGATAATAATTCATTGAGCCAGAAGGCGTTCTGATAGGTTTGACTCACGGCCAGCTCGATATTGGACTTAAAGAGTCATACATATATGTTAGGTGTTGTGATGAGTAGAGGTTCGAATATAAGATATTCGTCAAAGCCTCTATCTTATTGGATATCCAATAAGCCCTTAAATTATTGGATCTTATGTATGAGATCCAATAAGAGTCAATGAGAGATTATTGGATAGAGATCCACTAATTTAAGAGGCTTGGATAATTGGATTGAGATCCAATACACAATAAGGTATGATCCATTAGGGTTAAGTTAACATAGGGTCTCTATAAGTATGAGAGAACCAAAGGGCCATAGGTTAGGCTTCTAATTGCCATCTCCTATTCTCCTTTCCCTTTCTCTTCCTAAAATAATAGATCTAGAGATTTGGGCAGTGATTTAAGGAGCATCTTCACAGCCCCTACCATATGGATCACCGCTAGAGAGGAGGAGAATGCTTAACCTCTTTCATCCTCTCTTACAAATATACAGAAATTTAGAGATATATGATCTCTTTTGGTAACACAATATCTCACACATGTTTTTCAATTTCATGGGTTTTTGTGCACCAATGTTCGTACGATGATGAACACCTTTTAGAAAATTTAAGAATTTTATTTTATGTTCTTCCACATATGTGACGTTACCCATAGATTTCCCTATAATGGTATCAAAGCCATTCTGTTCGTGTGAAAGATTGGTTTTAAATTACATGTGTTGTGTTTTAGAAAGGCTTTTGACATCAAAATCATTGATGTAAAAGTGAGAAAGGGCAGCAACTATTGCTACCCTCGCAGATGGCAGCCTTGGCTGCCATTTGCATGCATGTAGGCTACCTACAACGATGGCCATAACGCTAACCACCCACAAGCACTACGATTGCAATGCAAGCGGCAGCACCTGTGGGTGTTACCTACAGGCATAGTGCCTGCAGCGGCGCTTGCCCGTAGGGGTGGCATCATCCATGGGCAAGTGGCCCGCTTGCACGGGCGAAGTCACCTGCAAGCGAGATGCCCCCGGGTAGGGGCGGCACCCACTCCCCCCCATAAAGGTCATTGTTGGTAGGGTGGTGACAATCGCAATGCAAAGGCAGGGAAGGGGTTATTTTTTTGGCAAAAGATAATTTTTCCCTTATGAATTTTAAAATTCCATAATATGTCTTATTTATCTAAATTACCTAAATACCCTTCATAATTCATAAAATTTTCTACATATCCTAAATTTTAGAAAAATATTAGTTAATTAAAAGGTTTAATTAACTATTATTATTTATCTAGTAGTCCTATATGAAGATATATACATGTGATATATGATGTGGACGGATGATCATAGACCATGTGATGTGTTGTGATTATGATTATTATTATTTTTGGGGCATACGAGTCTCTAATTTATTTTTCATTTATTATCAGACCTGTGTACCTATGATTAAGTTGTAATTATATGAGAAGGTGCAATGGGAGTGTGGAGATGATAGCGGGACCCATGACATCGAGACAAATGATCATGACACATGGAGATGTGGCGAGATGCCACGGAACCGACAAGGACGAGATGGATGATCACAGGGCATGGAGATGCATTGCTGCACACATAGATCTTGATGTGAGTGATTAGGCTAACTAGATCGGGCTTGATTATATTAGACTGTTGTCTATGATCATCTAGTATGATTGCTCATGTGATGTGTGTGTATATATATATATATATATTTGCATATGATATAGATATATATTAAATATGTATGTGCGTGACACGTCATATTAAGAGACCAAATCAAAATCCCCTCTCTCGATAATATTAAGTCGATAAAAGTTAGGTAATTAGATCGACTCACGTAGCTTTCCATCGTTATAGGTAGGAACTGATTCCTAACGTAGGTTGAGTTGGTCGAGTTCCTTAAGGCTTACTTATATCATGATTCGATATCTTGCCTACGATATAGAGTTGTGTTGAATCTCGGATTTTGATGATGACGTCAATTGTCATTTATTATCTAATCCATATATTGAAATAAGTGTGCAGGATTAACTACGATGAAAGTAAGACATGCAGTAGGAGTTGCGTCGGAGTCAAGACTATGATCACGTTGAGGGTTCGAGAATTCGACAGAAGTTCGGACGGTCGTCGGAGGTTCTGCGGAAACAAATCCGAGAAGTCCAGGAGCTTGCCAAAGAAGCTCGTCGGAACTTGCCAAGTGGATCATCACAAGTCTAGGAGTTTGCTGGAAGTCCGCAGGAGCATCACCAAGGGTTCATCGGATGATCGACGGAAGCTTGTCGGAAGAAGCGATTGATGCACCAGAGCAAGTTGCGGTAAATGTCTTAAGAAATTCGTAGTTAGCACGATGATTAAGTTAGAAATGGGAGGTGATCCCATTAACTTAATCTTGGGGCAATTGGGCTCTTGATAGACCCAAATTGGACCGAATGAATCAGCCCATTCGGACCTAGATTACTTGGCCAGAGGTGGCCTCGCTTGGGTCGGCAGTAGCACCGCCCAGGGCTCAGTCTCCGAGCTCTAGCTGGGCGGTGCAACCACCTCTAACAGAGGTGCAACCGCCCTAGTCAGGCGGTGGCACCACCTGAGCTCAGTCTCCAAGCTCTGGCAGGAGGTGCAATTGCCCCTGACAAGTGGTGGCACCGTCCAGAGGCTTAGTCTTCAAGCTCTGCCAGGTGATGCAACCACCCTAGTTAGGTGGTGCAACCGCTAGACCCCGGAATTCCGGGAGATGATAATTTTGAGCTCGGAATTCAAACTGGTTTAGGGCCTATAAATACTCCACCCTTTCAGCAATGAAAGGGCAACCAAAAACCACCGAAATCCTGATCTTACTCTATGATTTTTAGAGCTCAAAGTGTTGTATGAGTTAAAAGTTCTCCTTCCTCTTTTCTTCCAAGTTTTGATCTGTCAAGAGAGGAAAGAAAATTCTGTAAGGGTTGTCTCCTAAGCTTGTCAAAAGGAGTGAAACCGTAAAAAGGTGGTTGGCCTTTGCCTATTGAAGGAAGGCCTCTAGTGGACGTCGGTGACCTTATCGGTGGAGGAAGCCAAAAGTGGATATAGGTTAAGATTGACCGAACCACTCTAAATCTCGATTTGCATTTACTTTGAGCATATTATCTTTACTGCAAAACTCCTTAATAGCTTACTACCTTTTGCGCATTTACGATCATGTTTCAAAGTTCAGTATTTTTCGAATCGGCGTTTAGACGTAAATATGTTTTATCGTACGAACATCATATTTCAGTTTATGCTTACATTCTAATTTCCATCATAACTGCAAACTACCTTCATAGACTTGCTTTAACTGCATCTTGCTTGATCACAAGTTAAAGTGATTACCAATTGGCTTTTCTACCGAAATTGCTCTTGTCGTATAAACGCAGTTTTAAACGTCGAAAGTTTTCCGCTGCACTAATTCACCCCCCCCCCCTCTAAGTGCTCTTGATCCTAACAATTGGTATCAGAGCCCGGTATTTCTCATTTTGGATTTACACCCGAGAGAAATGACTCTTCATGGCTTTAAAGAGGGTTTTTCGGTTGTTCGTCCACCGTTGTTTAACGGATTGGACTACACTTATTGGAAAACTCGAATAAGAGTTTTCTTGATTTTTTTGAATTTGGATTTATGAAATATTGTTGAAAACAGTTTTCAACTTCCCTCTAAACCGATGAACGAATGGTTGGATTTGAAGAAGAAGTATTTTTCTTTAAATGCAAAGGCTATGAATGCCTTATTTTGTGCACTTGATAAAAATGAATTTAATTGCATTTCGATGTGTGATTCGGCTTTTGATATTTGGAGAACTCTTGAGATCACTCATGAAGGCACTAGTCGAGTGAAAGAGTCCAAAATCAACATTCTCGTGCATTCTTACGAACTTTTTCGAATGAAGCCTTGCGAAAGCATTGTTAACATGTACACCCGTTTCACGGATGTCGTCAATGGTTTAAGAGCTCTTGGCAAATGTTTTTCGGATTTTTAACTCGTAAACAAGATTTTGCGTTCTCTTTCTAAGAAGTGGGATTCAAAGGTAACTGCAATATAAGAAGCTAAAAACCTAAACAACTTACCACTTGAAGAACTAATTGGTTCATTGATGACATATGAAATGGTGCACAATGCACATGATGAACATGATGAATAAAATAACCTTCCAAAGAACAGGAAGGATTTGGAACCCTGGACAAATGAATACCACTTGAGCGATGACTCAAGTGATGAGGACAATGATGAACTTGAACTTCGAATACTAAATCTTAATAAGTTTATTAAACAAAAATCTAAAATAAATAATTAACTTGAACGGAGGAAGAAGCCAAAGAAGAAGAACATAAAGTGGGATGAATCAAGCTCCTCCGAAGACGAGGAGAAAATCAAGAAAGGCGAGGTGGCAAACTACGCCTTAACCGCTTTCAATGAAAAGGTAATCGAAATCCCCCGATTTACTTTGAAATTACTTGATGCTTTCATGATGTATTTTCTTTTTTAGTATAGAATTAATTTTCTTGAAAATTACATATTTAAAAATAAAAATACAAAAATTATGATGATGCTAGTAATTTCAAAAATGATAATATTGCATATTTTATGATAAACAAACAAAATAATTGAAAATATGAAATCATGGTTAAGAAGTAATAATGTATATCATGTTTGATTAACATTGTTAAATGAAATCATATTTAATTTGAAGGAATGCATAATAATGTAATGAAAATATTAAATATTTTTGATACAATGGTTGACAATTTTATGCATGAGATTTTAAGTTATACATGATGATAAGCATGTGTTATTTTCATGAGTGTATATGGCAAAACCATGTCCGAATGCATGAGAGTGTTAAATTTTATTTTCGGATTTTTCTAACCATAACAATTCATTTTTGAAAATCTATTGATCTTGATGGTTCTATGACGAAATTTATTTTTCGATCCTAAATGTTGATGCATGTTTTTATTTAACATAAATGAAGAGGTATGCTAACATGAAATCAAATACTTAAAAAAAGGAAAAAATATATTATCAATGAAATCATGAATCTACCTATGTTATGAATTTTGTGAACCATAAAAGTGATTTTGATGATTTAAATTTGAAATGAGTTTTATCAAAATCATGATATTGATATCTTGGAATAACATGAGATTACCTTTGACGATCATTTTGTTTCATGGAATTTTCGATTCATGACTTGGTCTTACATTTGTTTATGAGATGGTTGAAATCATCGTACCTTTGAATTCTTCCCTTCTCTTTTCAAATTTTTGAATTTATGCATGTTATATGTTGAAGATTTGTATCATGCGTATCTAAGAAATATTGATGTGACAAATTGTATGAGTTAAAAATGAATGATGATTTTTCTCTTAAATATAACTTGTGATATATTTTTTATATAAATCATCATTTTGATTTCTGACATTCGATACATGAGATTTTATTATAAAAATTTCTCATTAATCGATCTTCTATGATTTTACTTGATATTCTTTTGAGAGGAGATTTTCTAAATGAATCATGATTTTTCTTTGTGAGTTCTTGGAGTTATTACTTGATTTTCTTTTAAAACAAGATCTCTTGTTTGTACTCCTATGATTTTTCTTGATATTTTATTTAAAGAAGATATTTACCATATAAATCATGTCTTTTGGTATTCAAATAATTTTATCCTTCATGACATGATTTCTTTGTATTTATGGCTTGCATAGCTTGAAATATTTTGGTATGGCACATGCAATGATGAAATATTTATGAAGTTAAAATGATGTATGCAATAATTATGATAATGATATACATGATGTATTGCATATGATGTGTATCATGAATGCTTTAAATGATGAATGTTTGGTATCATGATCAACAAGTTGATAAATGCTTAAAAATTTTAATGTTTGAGTATCATGTATGATATACCCATTAATGATGATTGATTTATTTTTCGGTATCGTGCATGAAAAAAATAAGGTTTTTGAAATTATGTATGTTTTAATTTGAATATATAATGATGCACAAATAAGATTGATACTTACCTTTGTCATAATATGAAAATTGATATAAGGGTCTTCCCTTGTTTTTGATATGACAAAGGGGGAGCAAGAATTTCTAGCGTGGACATCATGAAAAGAGGCAAACTAGCTAGCTTGCACAATTCAAGATGAAAGCAAAAATTGCACTTCTCAAAAGAGAAGATGCAAATGTAACATTTGCCAAATTGTTTGCTTGTCTCATGTAAAACATTATCTCTTGCTAATTTGGCATTTTGCTAGCTTGCACTTTGCAAAAAAAAGTAAAAATGACACTTCTCAAAAGAGAAGAAAGAGCTTGTTATCTTGAGCATCACAAGCTTGCCTATCTTAAGAAACAAAAATTGCAAAAGTGCTATCTTGCCTATCTCAAGAGGCAAAAATGCTAACTTGCACATCTAGCAAAACTTGAGAAATTTGCATATCTCAAGAAGCAAGAGTTGCTTTCTTAAACATCTCGAAAGTGCTCAAAGTAAAAGCAAACCAGAGATTTAGAGTGGTTCGGTCAGTCTTGACCTACTCCACTTTTGGCTTTCTCCTCCGACGAGGTCACCGACGTCAACTAGCTGCCTTCCTTCAATGGGCGAAGGCCAACTGCCCTTTTACAGTTTCACTCCTTTTGACGGGCTCAGGAGACAACCCTTACAGATCCTTTCTCTCCTCTCTTTACAACTCAAGACTTGAAGAACAGAAAGAGGAGAACTTTTGGACTTTACACAAATTTGAGCTCTTAGAATTCACAGAAAAGATCAAGAATTCGGTGTGGATCTGTATCTTTTCAGTGCTGAATGGGTGGGGTATTTATAGGCCCCAACCCAGTTCAAATTTGGAGCTCAAAACGATCAAATCCCGGAATTCCGGGATCAGGCGGTTGCACCTCCTGACTAGAGCGGTTGCACCGCCTGGCAGAGCTCGGAGACTGAGCCCAGGCGGTTGCACCTCTCTGTCAGGGGCGGTTGCACCGCCTGAGTCTGGCTCGGAGACTGAGCCCCAGGCGGTGCCACCTCCTGACTGAGGCGGTTGCACCTCTCTACCTGAGCTCGAAGACCGAGCTCAAGCGGTGCTACCTCTCTGTCAGGGAGGTTGCACCGCCCAATCTAGCTCGAAGACTGAGCTCTGGGCGGTTGCACCTCTTGGCTGGGGCGGTTGCACCGCCCAGTCTCGCTGGGAGATATAGTTAATCCTGCACAACAAAACTTCGATCGAGACAATTAATCCTAAGCAATTTAACCAAGTTGTCCGGCATGTCATTGGTCCCTCGACGCTTCATCCGATTCTTCGGCGCATCGTCCTCTCCTGCAGCCTATTGCCCAATCGGCCAGTTGACTCTGCAACTCCGATATCCTTGGCACAATACCCGCTCTTCTTGGCCCGATGCCCGAGTCCACGACCCGAAGCCTTCTATCGATACGTCGACCGATCCACCGGCCCGACGTCCAATCTTCTGACATGTTCCTTCTGCACAACATGATGTTCCTGCTTTAATTGTCTCATCCTGATCGAAGCACCCTGCGTCACTCAAAATGCAGATTAAATCATAAACATATATCAAGTAGTTTCATCATCAAAATACGAGATTCAACAATCTCCCCCTTTTTGATGATGACAACTACTTGATGACGGAGTTAAATTTAACTCCCGGAGTTTAAACAAACTCCCCCTATCAATATGCCATATTGATAGAACCTTGAATTCAAACTGAATTCAAGTCATTGCAATATTCATCATGAATACTTGCAACACGTCAACATGAACATATGCATAAACTTATGCATCACATGTCATGTCATCAACATACTTCTCCCCCTTTGTCATCAACAAAAAGGAGAAGTATCACAATCAATCGTTTGTGATATTGATTCAACTTATTGCATGAAAATCATAATATCAAGTTTTATCATCATGCAGTTTTGAAGCCAGAAAATTTAGCAAATGTTACATCATGCTTAGAACATTCAAGCTATCAAGTTTTAGACATGCAAGTTTTACAGCATATAAGATAGCACTTTTGGTAATGTTCAAGATAGCAAGTTCTACATCATGCAAGCTAGCAAATTAGAGATGTTCAAGAAGGCAACTCTTGCTTCTTGAAAATTTTGTTCATTTTGCTAGATGCTCAAGTTAGTATTTTTGCCTCTTGAGATAGGCAAGATAGCACATTTGCTTCTTATGAGATAGCAACTTTTTGCTTCTCTTTAGACCAACAAGCTAGCAATTTTTATGATATACAAGTTTCACAATATATAAGCTAGCAAAAATTTCGAAAGCAAATGCAAGATAGCTTTCTTGTGTAAGCTCATGATTCTTGCTTCCTATTGCAATGTGCAAATTGCAAGTTTTGCTTCTTGAGATATTCAAGATAGTGATGTTCAAGAAGACAATTTTTCTTCTTGAAATAAGCAAGTTAGCAATCTTTGCTACTTAAGATAGGCAAGCTAGCAATCAAGTTTTTGCATCTTCTTGACTTGTACAAGCTAGCTATCTCCCCCTTTGTCATTGTCAAAAAGAAAGGAAGAATACAGTTTTGTAGTTCTTTTTCCTTTTACAATGATTTCAAAATCATAACAAAGGATGAATAATCAAGTCATGAATGTCAAGACAATTTTTCATCATGAATATCATTGCATGCATCGTTATCATAGGTTGAAGTATTACATGCATAATTTCATATCACCATTCATAATTACATTAATGTTTTAATATAGTAATTTTTTTCTCAAAGTGTGTAACTTAGCACTCATAGCATTTTAAATCATGATTTACATCATATGCAATACATCACATCATAATTAGAAAGCACAAGTATTGCATGCATAATTGCAAATCATAAATGTTTCATATCATAATGGTATCAATTTTGTCAAATTATATCCTACCATGCATGATCAATAACTCCTCATTTGTATTTCATGCATTATTTCATTTCATCTCAAAAGGAATATCAAGAAGAGTTATTGGATGAGGAGATAAATATTTTATGAATACACGGAATTGTATAAAATTCACATCATAAGTGTTTCGTGTATTCATATTATCACATGAAGCATATTATCATTTTTGAGATTCATAACATGAATAACGTTATTACTATTTCATCAAAATCAATTTCGAGATTCACACAATATCATGCATTAATCTCGATAAGATGGGAAAAGCATTTTATTTTTAAGTGATTCTTTTAACACATCATAAAAACTCATTCATAATTCAAGTAATTTACAAGATATCATAAATAAATTTATCACTTGTATTTCATCAAAATCGAGAACTCTAGAGATAGAAAATGATTGAGGCATTTAACATGATTGAAGCATGATTCATACTTAAAGTGTATCTTATGTCGTAAATACGAATCAAGCATTTGTCAAATCTGAAATTATCCTTAAAATTACATTCAATAAATTCATATATGACAATCATAGGTTTATTGAAAAATCAATAAGATAGAGGATTGCATTTCAAGTGTTTATCAATTGTAGCATTTCATCACATGGTAAGATATCAATATGTAAAATTACGATACAAGTTCTTGATATCTTAACGTATGGTGCAAACATGGCACAATGCAAATTTGGCAATCATAGCATCAATTCATATAAGCATTGCAAATATGGCAATCATATCAATTCATATATCTCTTGATGATGCAAGCATGACATAATCATAGCATAGTGTTTATAGCATCAATTCATATATTTCTCCCCCTTTTTTTTTTTAAGTGTTTCATCTTAAGTGATCGATTTCATGTTAGCATGCCTTTTCATTTATGTCAAATGAAAACATGCATCAATTTTTAAAGCCACTTTTATTATCATGAAAATTGATAATTATCATCATACATAATTTCAAAAATATATACTCATAACTTCAAATTTAAACATGATTTAATATACTCAAATTCGAGAAATAACAATGGACATCAACATGATACACATTATTACTTCTTAACCATGATTTCATATTTTCAATCAAAATCATTTTGTTTGTTTATCATAAAATATGTAATATTATCATTTTCGAAATTACTAGCATGATCATAATTTTTTTTTTAAACATTAATTATAAAAAGAAAATACACCATGAAAGCATCAAGTAATTTCAAAGTAAATTAGGGGGATTTCGATTACCTCATCATTTAAAGTGGTTAAGGCATAGTTTGCCACCTCGCCTTTCTTGATTTTCTCCTCATCTTCGGAGGAGCTCGATTTATCCCAATTTTTGTTCTTCTTCTTGCGTTCAAAACAAGTAGTTCCGTTCTTTTTTACTTTTTAATTTTTGTTTCATTTGTAGTTTTAGTTCACCATCACTTGAGCTTATGCTCGAGTGGTCTTCAAATGTTCTATGTCCCAAATCCTTCCTGTTCTTTGGAAGGTGGTTCTCAAGTTCTTCACGTGCATTGCACGTCATTTCATATGTGATCAATGAACCAATTAGTTCTTCAAGTGGAAATTGGTTCAAGTTTTTCAATTCTTGAATAGCAGTTACTTTTGAATCCCAAGTTTTAGAAAGTGAGCGCAAAACTTTGTTAACGAGTTCAAAATCCGAAAAGCTTTTACCAAGTGATTTTAAACCATTGACGACATCCGTAAAACGGGTGTACATGTCAACAACGGTTTCGCTTGGTTTCATATGAAAAAGCTCGAAATCATGCAGTAAAATATTAACTTTCGAGTCTTTGACTCTACTAGTTCCCTCGTGCGTGATTTCAAGAGTGCGCCAGATATCGAAAGCCGTTTCACACAAAGAAACCTGATTGAACTCATTTTTGTCCAAAGCGCAAAATAAGGCATTCATAGCCTTTGCGTTTAAAAAAAATACTTCTTCTCTAAATCCGACCATTCGTTCATCGGTTTAGAGGTAAGTTGAAAATCGTTTTCATCGATATTCCATAAATCCAGATTTAGAGAAATCAAGAAAATTCTCATTCGAGTTTTCCAATAAGTGTAGTCCAATCCGTTAAAGAACGGTGGACGAAAGACCGAAAAGCCCTCTTGAAGAGCCATTTCTCTCGGGTGTAAATCCGAAATGAGAAATACCCCGCTCTGATACCAATTGTTAGGATCGAGAGCACTAAGAGAGGGGGGGTGAATTAGTGCAGCGGAAATCTTTCAGCGATTTAAAAACAAAAGCTGCGTTCGTCCGATAAAAATGATTTCGATGTAAAAGCCGATTCACAGTTTGTATCTAAGTGCAGTTTACGCGGTTTCGTCTCAATGCAGTTTTATGTCTAAATGCAGTTTTATGCCTAAATGCAGATTGCGTCTAAGCGCGGTTTGCATTTAAGCGCAGTTTATGCCTCTAAGTGCAGTTTCGCGCTAAACACAGTTTATGCCTAAACACAGTTTGCGTCTAAGCGCGGTTTTTATGTCTAAACACAGTTTGCGCCTAAACGCGGTTTGCATTTAAAATGCAGTTTTATGCCTGGCGCGGTTTGCGCCTAAACGCAGTTTTACGCCTAAGTGCAGTTTTACGTCCTAAGTGCAGTTTTACGCCTAAACGCAGTTTTGCATCTAAACGCAGTTTTACGCCTAAACGCGGTTTTATGTCTAAACGCAGTTTCGTCTAAACGTGGTTTTTTTTCGTCAAAGCGTAATTTTACGCCTAGACGAAGTTTTACGCCTAAAAACAGTTTTTTCGCCTAAATGCAGTTTTGAACTTTGAAAACGTTTTATGAATCCGCAGAAAGCAATTTGCAGTTATAAATGGAATCAAAACGTAAGCGTAAACTGCAGTGTAAAGATCGTACGAAAACACCGATTTACGTCTAAATGCAGATTCGGAAAGATCAGAACTTAGAGACTTGTTCGTAAAAGCGCAGAGGGCAGTAGCTATGTAGGAGGTTTGCAGTAATGATAAAGTGCTCAAAGTAAAAGCAAACCAGAGATTTAGAGTGGTTCGGTCAGTCTTGACCTACTCCACTTTTGGCTTCCTCCTCCGACGAGGTCACCGATGTCAACTAGCTGCCTTCCTTCAATGGGCGAAGGACAACTGCCCTTTTACAGTTTCACTCCTTTTGACGGGCTCAGGAGACAACCCTTACAGATCCTTTCTCTCCTCTCTTTACAACTCAAGACTTGAAGAACAGAAAGAGGAGAACTTTTGGACTTTACACAAATTTGAGCTCTTAGAATTCACAGAAAAGATCAAGAATTCGGTGTGGATCTGTATCTTTTCAGTGCTGAATGGGTGGGGTATTTATAGGCCCCAACCCAGTTCAAATTTGGAACTCAAAACGATCAAATCCCGGAATTTCGGGATCAGCGCGGTTACACCTCCCCCGATCGGAGAGGTTGCACCGCCTGGCAGAGCTCGGAGATCGAGCCCAAGCGGTTGCACCTCTCTGTCGGCGGTTGCACCGCCGAGTCTTCGAGATCGAGCCTAAGGCGGTGCCACCTCTCGATCGAGGCGGTTGCACCTCTTTCTGCTGGCTTCAAGACCGAGCTCGGGCGGTGCTACCTCTGTTAGGGAGGTTGCACCGCCGATCTAGCTTCAAGACTGAGCTCTGGGCGGTTGCACCTTTATTGGGCGGTTGCACCGCCCAGTCTCGCTGGGAGACATAGCCCCTGGCGGTTGCACCTCCTGGCCTAGGCGGTTGCACCGCTTGGTGCAATCAGGGTCCGAATGGTTAGCTCCATTCGGCCCAATTTCAATCTTTTCAGGGGCCCAATTGCCCCAAGATTAAGCTAATGGGATCACCTCCCATTTTCCAACTTAATCAAAGTGCTAACTACGATTAAATCTAAGACAATTTCTGCAGCTTTGCTCCGATGCGTCAATCGCTTCTTCCGACGAGTTTCCGGCGAACTTCCGTCGATCATCCGATGAACCCTCGGTGATTCTTCTGTGGACTTCCGGCAAACTCCTGGACTTTGCAACGATCCACTTGGTGAGTTCCGACGAGCTTCGCTTGGCAAGCTTCTGGACTTCTCGGATCTGTTCTCGCAGAACCTCCGACGACCGTCCGAACTTCCGTCGAACTCTCGAACTCCCAACGTGATCATGATCTTGACTCCGGCGCAACTCCTGCTGCTTGTCTAACTTTCATCGTAGTTAATCCTGCACAACAAAACTTCGATCGAGACAATTAATCCTAAGCAATTTAACCAAGTTGTCCGGCACGTCATTGGTCCCTCGACGCTTCGTCCGATTCTTCGGCGCATCGTCCTCTCCTGCAGCCTATTGCCCAATCGGCCAGTTGACTCTGCAACTCCAATATCCTTGGCACAATACCCACTCTTCTTGGCCCGATGCCCGAGTCCACGGCCCGAAGCCTTCTGTCGATACGTCGACCGATCCACCGGCCCGACGTCCAATCTTCTGACATGTTCCTTCGGCACAACATGATGTTCCTGCTTTAATTGTCTCATCCTGATCGAAGCACCCTGCGTCACTCAAAACGCAGATTAAATCATAAACATATATCAAGTAGTTTCATCATCAAAATACGAGATTCAACAAAAACGAGTACTCACTGCCTGTAGGCGGTGGCAACACCCCAGCTGGAGGTAGCTCCTCCGGCTATCACGTATTGCAAGCGGTTGCACCGCCCAGCCAGCGGTGCAACTGCCCGCAATCCTGCCCCCTTTTAAACCAAGCTAGGGCCGGTGGTGGAACCAACCCCAACTCACTGCCTTCCCCTCATTACTCTTCCAAAGCTTCTCCACCTCCATTTCTCCCCTCTTAGCATCCCAAATACTCCTCATTTCGAAGCAAAAGATCAATAATCTCTCCTTCTCTTGAAAATCTCACTTAAGGTATTCTCTAAGAAGCCTCTAAATTCTATTTTTGATTCATTTACTCTTGCTCATTACTATCCTCTTAAATAACAGTAGTTATGGGCTCTAGAAGATCCTCAAGGGACAAAGGGAAGAGGAGATTAGTGGAAGACTTTGATCTTACCCTTTTCGATTCAAAATATAATGCTAAAAAAATTTTCTCTTTCGAATTTAGAAGTGTCAATAAGGGAAAACATGTAGATTTAGATGAACTAAGAGATTTAGAGACAATCCAATGGTTTGCAAACCTATATCTACTCCCTATTTTACAAATTAGTGAACCTATCTATCCAAGACTTGTTAGACTATTTTACAACAATCTACAAGTAGATGAAGAAGAAATAATGTCTACCTATCTCTTAGGACAACACATCTCTATTATGGATAAATTCATTTGCGACATGATAGGTATTCCCATAAAAAATAGAGGACTTTATTTTAGAAGATCGTGGGACAATAAAATAGTTGGGACAACATATGTTGAAGCCTTAGGAATAATTTTCGGTAATCCCAACTTAGTGATAGTTCCTAAAAGCTGTGAACATCTACTACCACTAAACACTGAAGTACTTCATCATATCCTAACTAGCATCATTCTCCCTAAACAATACCATCATGATGAAGTAAGTCAAATGGAATTAGGAACCATGTATTGGATCATGAAAGGACATAACATCTGTTTTGGATACCTTATCCAACAAAATATGATAGAACTATCTAAGAGAGACATGATGCTTCCATATGGTGGTATAACCACTAGAATACTTAAAGCCTACGATATTCCAATCCCACCCAACGAAGAAGTGATGAAAGTAGATAAGTTTAGCATAATAAACAAAAATCTACTTCACCGATTGAGATGTGTTTATAGAAATGGTAATTGGGTTAGAATGCCTAGAAGAACCGATCCCCCTTAACCTGAACCAAAACCTTGAACACCAGTCTTTAGGGGCACTCAATCTCCTCCGATATGTCCCTTTGAGGAAACACATCCATTTGAGCAAGCTCCTGCATCATCTATCAAAGACATTGGGATTTGGATGGACCGATTTGAACAAAGACAAGATCAGCTTGAACACCGGCAAGATCAAATCCTATCTGAGCTGTAGCAAATTCATCGATAATTTGACTCCTTGTTTAGGCATTTTAACTTTCCACCTCCTGAATAAGCTTGTATATATACATGTGGACGTTATCATCTCTTGTTGTAACAATTACGTTGTTGTAAACTCTTTATGATCACAATGCCTTGATAGCTACTAATCTCTGATATGGTTACTTAATTGGTGAGAATATGCAGGGTTACTTTGAGATGTTTAAATCTCATTATCGGATTTCACGGTGAATTTAAATGTTTCTATAATGCCTACTTTGAAAACCTCGTGTCTTGGTAAATATGATATGAGAAAGTAACATAGCTATGAAAATGATGAGAGTGGAGAAAGCTTCGATCAAAAAACTTATAAGGGTATGATAGGAAGTTTACTTTACCTCACTGCAACTAGACCAGATATCATATTCAATGTAGGACTTTGTGCTAGGTTTCAATCGAACCCTAAGATATCTCATCTCAAAGTGGTTAAAAGAATACTTACATATCTTAAAGGTACCATAAATTTAGGATTATGATATCCAAAATCTGAAAACTTTGAGTTAATTGCTTATGCTGATGTGGATTTTGCTGGGTGTAGACTAGATAGAAAAAGCACATCAGGAACATGTCAATTTTTGGGACATTCCCTTGTTTCCTGGTCATCTAAGAAACAAAACTCGGTTGCACTATCAACAACCGAAGTTGAATATATTGCAGCTAGTGCATGCTGTGCACAAGTTGTGTGGATAAAAAACACCTTAGAAGATTATAAAGTCTATCTTAAAAATATTCCCATTAAATGTAATAACACGAGTGCAATATGTTTAACAAAGAATCTCATTCAACACTCAAGAACAAAACATATTGATATTAGACATCACTTTATACGAGATCATGTTACTAATCATGATGTAATCATAGAGTTCATAGATACTAAGCATCAACTAGCTAATATTTTTACAAAACCTCTAAGTGAAGAACAATTTGATTTCATAAGAAGAGAATTAGAAATGTTGATATGTCCGAATGCATAAACTTGTTAAAATTATTATTCGGACTTTATTGATTGAATGATCAAATCACTTAATTGCCATTACATGCCTAAAATAACATGTTGAAAATTAATACAAAAAAATTTATAACAATGAGCATGTCTTTATGATTGTATAGTCTTGTCCGATTGCATGAAAGTGTTAAATTAAATTTTCAATTCCAATCAGATTTCATGAATACATTATTCTCTTTCGGACTTAATAAACATATGTCACATATAGTTTGATTCACATCATTGATTTTTGACAAATAGAATCATCTAGCAAATGCATATCTTTTAGACTTATCATGTGAAAAATATTCTCTTTGAGAAATAGATTTGATGATTCCTTCTTATAAAAGAAAGATATTTTTATGTGCAAGGATTTGATTCACAAAAATATCCTGATCCTTGTAAAGCATGTCTTAGTATCCTATCGATTTGAACTACACAAATGACTTTCCTCCTTCATGTAAAAAGATAATAACAAATAAAAAGGAAGAAGTTTTCACTCTATAATCTTCATGTCATGTTTTTCTAAAAATGTTTGTATAATTTATATCCTATCACTCTATATAGATAAATGACATGAACCTACTTATGGCATCGCATGTATATTTAAAAGTTGTTTATATCGTTCTCCTTTTTGTTGATGACAAAGGGGGAGAAATATATTAATTGATGCTATAAATGCCATATTATGTTAAAAAAAGAAGATATATGAATTGATGCTATGATTATGCCATGCTTGCATCATCAAAAATATATGAATTAATGATAACTATGAATGCCATATTAGCAATATGCCATGTTTGCATCATGTTAAGATATCAAAATCTTACTTCGAAATTTTACATGTTGATATCTTACCATATGATGAATTGCTATCATTACCATCATTCACATTTGAAATTTGAAAATGGATGTCAAGCCTTGACATCATACATCATTTTCAGAGAGATACATCATGATGGGAATCAAGATGGGAGTATTGATAAGGTTAAACGATCAATATGTCTCTTGAATTCAAAGGCTTTGAATTCAAGAATGACTTATCTCAATTATGGCACAAAGATAGGGGGAGTTAAGGTTAACTCCGTTATCAATTGATTGTCATCATCAAAAAGGGGGAGATTGTTGAATCTCGGATTTTGATGATGACGTCAATTGTCATTTGTTATCTAATCCATATGCTGAGATAAGTGTGCAGGATTAACTACGATGAAAGTAAGACATGCAGCAGGAGTGGCGTCAGAGTCAAGACTATGATCACGTTGGGGGTTCGAAAATTCGATGGAAGTTCGAACGGTCGTCGGAGTTTCTGCGGGAACAAATCCGAGAAGTCCAGGAGCTTGCCAAAGAAGCTCGTCAGAACTTGCCAAGTGGATCGTCGCAAGTCCAGGAGTTTGCCGGAAGTCCGCAAGAGCATCACTCAGGGTTCATCGGATGATCGACGGAAGCTCGCCAGAAGAAGCGATTGACGCACCGGAGCAAGTTGCAGTAAATGTCTTAAGAAATTCGTAGTTAGCACGATAATTAAGTTAGAAATAGGAGATGATCCCATTAACTTAATCTTGGGGTAATTGGGCCCTTGACATACCCAAATTGGGCCGAATGGATCAGCCTATTCGGACCCAGATTACTTGGCCAGAGGTGGCACTACTTGGGTCGGTGGTGGCACCGCCCAGGGCTCAATCTCCGAGCTCTGGCTGGGCGGTGCAACCGCCCCAGTCAGGCGGTGGCATTGCCTGAGCTCGGTCTCCGAGCTCTGGTAGGAGGTGCAACCACCCCTGACAAGCGGTGGCACCGCCCAGAGGCTCAGTCTTCGAGCTCTGCCAAGCGGCGCAACTGCCCTAGTTAGGCGGTGCAACCGCCAGACCTCGGAATTCCGGGAGATGACAGTTTTGAGCTCGGAATTCAAACTGGTTTGGGCCTATAAATACCCCACCCTTTCAGCAATGAAAGGGCAACCAAAAACCACCGAAATCCTGATCTTACTTTGTGATTTTTAAAGCTCAAAAGTGTTGTATGAGTTAAAAGTTCTCCTTCCTCTTTTTTTTCCAAGTTTTGATCTGTCAAGAGAGGAAAGAAATTTCTGTAAGGGTTATCTCCTAAGCCTGTCAAAATGAGTGAAACTGTAAAAAGGTGGTTGGCCTTCACCTATTAAAGGAAGGCCTCTAGTGGACGTCGGTGACCACGTCGGTGGAGGAAGCCAAAAGTGGATGTAGGTCAAGATTGACCGAACCACTCTAAATCTTGGTTTGCATTTACTTTGAGCATATTATCTTTACTGCAAACCTCCTCAATAGCTTACTGCCTTTTGCACATTTACAATCGTGTTTTAAAGTTCAGTATTTTTTGAATCGACGTTTAGACGTAAATCAGTTTTATCATACGAACATCATATTTCAGTTTACGCTTACATTCTAATTTCTATCATAACTGCAAACTGCCTTCATAGACTTGCTTTAACTGCATCTTGCTTGATCACAAGGATTTAGGAATTGGCTTTTCTACCGAAATCGCTCTTATCGTACGAACGTAGTTTTAATCGTCGAAAGTTTTCCACTGCACTAATTCACCCCTCCCCCCTCTTAGTGCTCTTGATCCTAACAAGTTGAATCTTGGATTTTGATGATGAAATCAATTTATGATCTATTCTATGTTTTAAGAAAAGTGATGCAGGACTAATTATGATCATGTAAAGGTAAAACAATTAAAGCAGAAGAATCAAATATTGGGCTAGAGTTAAAGATTGGGCATTGGGTTGGAAGAATCGAACGTTGCGCCAAGATTGGATGTTGTGGGAGTTAACATGCCGATAGAACGAGTGATACACCGAAGGTTCGAACAATGTACTAGAAGTTCGTTGGGAGTTCGATGAATAAATGACTTATCAGAGAATTGAGATTGCTTGTATTGTAATTATTTAAGCCTTAATTATCATAGTTAGATCTTAATTTAAGTTAGTTTTTGGAGTAATCCTACTAACTTAAATAAGGGCCAATTGGGCCTAAATTAGGGCTGAATTGGGCCTGTTGGTTAGCCTATTCAATGACCAGGAGCTAGGTCAGGTGGTGGAACTACCGGAAGCTCGGCCTCCCAAGTAGTGTCTGGGTAGTGGTATCGCCCAATGTCAAAGATGACACCGCTACAACCCAGTCTTGAAGGCTTTGTCAAGCCGTCGTATTACTTAGACTAGCAGTGGTACTGCTAGTACCCTGAAAACCTAGGATGAGACTGTTTTGACTTCAAATTTGAATCCATTTAGGGCCTATAAATATCCCACTCATCCTTGCTCGGTTTACAAAGAACTTAAACCAAAATTTGTGTGAAAATGTTGTTGTAATTCCTTAAGAGTTTCCCTTCTCTAGCTCTAAGTTTTGAATTCAGTTTAAGAGAAGGGTAAGAGAACTGTAAAGGTTATCTCCTAAACCTATGAGAAGGAGAAAAGAGTTATAAGAGGATAGTTAATCTTTGCCCATTGAAAGAAGATCAATAGTGGAAGTCAGTGGCCTTGATGAAGGAGGAATCGAAGACATAGGTCACGATGACCGAACCACTATAAATTTGGTATGCCCTTTTCTCTTACTATCTATCTCTATTACTTTCTTATTTAATTGTTTATTACTTTTGCTTGCACTCTTATGAATGTTTTTAAGTTTAAAAGTATTTTCGTTATGGGCTTTATCGAATGAAAATTTTTAAACCGATATTTATACCCAAAGCACTAATTTAGCTCCTCTCTTAGTTCTGATTTAATCCTAATAATTGCTATCAGAGCCAAGTTTTTCTCTATTAGTTTAACATTGAAGAGAGATATTTTTTTTACAACCAAGAGGGCCACTCTATCACTCGTTCTCCTATGTTTAATGGGACAAACTATACGTATTGTAAAATACGAATAAGAATTTTCTTGCTTTCTATGGATTTTGATTTATGGAATATTATTGAAAGCGATTTTCAAAAGTCTTCTAATCCAATGAACGAATGAAATGATTTAGAGAAAAAGACTTTCTCTTTGAATGCTAAAGTGATAAATGCTTTGTTTTGTGCTCTAGACAAAAATGAATTTAATTAGGTTTCTATATGTGAAACTGCACATGATATTTAACATACACTCGAAATCACACACAAAGGTATAAGTAAAGTTAAAGAGTCAAAAATTAATCTTTTGGTATATAGTTATGAATTGTTTCGAATAAAACCAAGTGAGACCATTGGAGACATGTACACTTATTTTATAAATATTGTCAATAGTTTAAAAATACTTAGTAAAAGTTTTTCTAACTTTGAACTTATAAATAAAATACTAAGATTCCTTCCAAAAAGTTGGGATCCAAAAGTAATGGAAATACAAGAAGTAAAGGACCTGAATAATTTTTCGCTTAAAGAACTTATCAGGTCTTTAATGACTTATGAAATGACATTTATAGCACATGATAAATATAAGAACAACCTTCCAAAGAATAGGAAGGATATGACACTTAAAACCAAAAAAGACTATTTGGGAGAAAACTGAAGTGATGATGATGATGACTTGACACTTCTTACAAGAAAATTAAAAAAATTCTTAAAAAAGAACAAAACAAAATAAGATACTAAGAATAAAAATGAACTCAAAATGGACCCAATAATATGCTATGAATGCAAGAAGCAATAATATGCTATGAATGCAAGAAGCAATGACACTTCAAAAATGAATGTCCTCAAGTGAAGAAGAAACCGTCAAAGAAAAAGAAAGCACTCAAAGCGACTTGGGTTGATTCAAGTACATTCGAAGATAAAAGAGCCAACCAACAAAGAAGTTGCAAACTACACATTAATGACATTTGGCAATAAGGTATGTAACTCAAACGAATCTTCCTTATTATACTATGAATTACTCAATACATTTCATGAATTGTTTGATGAATTTAAATTATTTAGTAAAAAGTATAAATTATTTAAAAAGATCATGCTTCTCTGGTTTAAAAAATTAAAAAATGAGCATGATAATTGTATGTTACCTCTTTGTACTAAGTATAAAGAGTTAGATTCACTTAAAAAAAAAATATTTTACTATAAAAAATATTAGAAAAAATTAAAATTGATAACAAATCTTTAAACATGATCCTTGCTAACAAAGGTCATGTTAAAAAAAAAGTAGGAATCGACTTTGTGAATAGCAACACTTAACAAAAGTTGACTATATTGACTAAAGGACCTATATTACATGGTTGTCCTAAAAATAGATGTAATTTTTGTAGTAGATTTAGACATTATATCTATAAATGTTCATTTAAAAAGTATAATTCATACAAATTAGTTTGGGTTCCTAAAGGAACCATGAATAATTCAATACCAATAGTTAAGATATGTAGATATATTTATGAGGGACCTAAAGTTAAATGGGTATAAAAAAGAAAACATTCTTTCTTGTAGATGTGTTTACAATAAAAAACTAAGAGCAAGAGATTATACCTTGATAGTGGATGCTCAAGGTACATGACCGGAGATCCAACACACTTCTCTAAGCTAAATAGCCAAAACGAAGGATATATCACATTCGGAGACAATAATAGGGGAAAAATTAGTAGATGGTTTAAAACATAATCTACTAAGTATTAATCAATTGTGCGATAAAGGATATATTATTAAATTTGAATCTAATGCTTGCATAATAAAAATACCACACAAAATAGATTTATAATTGCCTTAAGAAATAATAATGTGTATACTATTGATATTAATGATTTTTGTGATGAACTATGTTTTTCAGCTTTAAACGATATTTATAGCTTTGGCATAGGAGACTAGGTCATGCTAGCATGAAACTAATCTCATAAATTTCAACTAGAGAACTCGTAAGAGGAATGTCTAGTATCAAATTTGTCAAAGACAAAGTTTATGATGCATGCCAACTAAGTAAACAAATAAAAAGTAGTTTGAAATAAAAAAATCAAATAAGCACCTCGAGACCATTATAATTAATCTATATGAATTTGTTTGGACTAATTGATATAATAAGTCTAGGAGGTAGTAAATATGCTTTTGTAATTATTGATGATTATAATAGATATATTTAGATATACTTCTTGGCATATAAAAGTGATTACTTTAAATATTTTTTAAAATTTTGTAAACTTGTTCAAAATAAAAAGACTTTATAATTTTATTTATTCGTAGTGATCACAATGGTGAATTTCAAAACCATGTTTTTCAAGATTTCTATATCTCAAATAGGTACAACCTTAATTTCTCTACTCCAAGAAATTCAAAACAAAATAGAGTAGTTGAGAGAAAAAATAAGAGCTTACAAGAGATGGAAAGAACCATATTAAATGAACATAGTTTACCGAAATATTTTTGAGCTGAAGCTATTAACATTGCATGCTATGTCATAAACAGGATTCTTGTAAGGTCATTACTTTTTAAAACTCCTTATGAATTATAGAATAATAAAAGACCCAATATTTTATATTTTAAAGTTTTTTATTGTAAATATTTTATTTTAAATAAGAAAGATACCTTAGGAAAATTTGATGTAAAATTCGATGAAGGCATATTTCTTGGATAATCCACTATTTCTAAGACTTATTGTGTCTTTAATAAAAGAACTCTAATAATTGAGGAATACATTCATGCTGTTTTTAATTAGATTTTGGAATTAAAAAAAGTAGTTTTGATAATAATTTTGATTTTGATGATTTAAATACGAATAAAAACTCCTCCCCCAAGAAACTTGGATGCATCTTCTTCCAAAGAATCATTACCTAAGGAATTGAAGTATGTAGATACTTATCCTAAGCAGCTAATCATTAGAGATGTTGGGAAATCCTTGGGGCCGACATCATATGCGCAGCGGAAGAACAAGAAAAACAAAATCCCCGATTCCCAAAGAGATGTTCGTCGTCGTGCGAAGATTGGTACGCAAAAATCCGCGAAACATGAAACTGCGTATAGAGTAGATTGTGTTACCTAGGGAGATCGTATATCCCTGTTTCCTTGCAGATCCTTAGGAGAGGGTGAAGGAGGTCAAGCGTCCTCCTCTCTAGCGGTGATCCACACAGCAGGGTTGCGACGACGCTCCTCAAAACTCCAGACCTACTCTGAGGTGGAGATGGAGAGGAGAATAGGAAAAGGCAAACAAAAGCTCTCTAGCCCATGGGTCTCTGAATCCCTCCTATTTATAGAGGTCCCCTGCCAAACCCTAATGGGTCCTCCCCTAGTGGGTATTGGATCTGCATCCAATAAGACAGGGGCTCTGTCGGATATCTCATATCCGAACCTCTATTCATCGCAATGCCTACCATATGTGTGTGACCCTCTAGGCCCAATATCGAGCTGGCCGTGAGTTATACCTGTCAGAACTCCTTCTAACTTAGTGAATTATTATCTCTGTAATAATTCACTCGACTCATCGACTATGAACGTACTAGGCCACTACCATGTAGTCCCCGGGACGATCTGGGGAATCAAATCCATTGGACTTGCATGTCCTCCCCGCTATCGTACCTATAGTCCTCATCCATCTAATATACCGTAGACCGTATATCGAGCATGGTGTTGTCGGACCCCACACTTTTTTCTCGAGTCTCGCTTTAATCGGATTCTCCCCGAAACTCTTTCTCTCTCAACCCAATGACCCGGCCAGGATTTGTTTGAGCAAGAACACATGGGATATTCCTCTCATGACGCCAGAGTGGATGATCCTCTATCGACACTCAATAGCCCTCGTAAGGTCGACTACCACTCCCAATGACCAAATTGTACTAGATCCGGGACACCAAACCTATAAGTCTGGTATCAAAGAGTGGAGCACTCATCACAGGACATCCTTGCTGTCTCAAGTCTAAGGACCAGATACACCACTAGGACTACAGAATCGCTGTCTGACAATAAGGCATCATCAACCATCCAGCATTCCGTAAACGGATCAATCAGTGAACTCATTCTCCAATGAGCACCTGTACTGTATCCCTAGTGTCCCTACACAAGCAATTATGAGACCAACTGCATCCATCATATGGATTGGTATACAACACACCAGTCTGTCCGGTTATCACGATATCCCTCTCGAGTAACCTATGATCGGGATTATTTAGGATATGTGTTTAAAGGTGAATCGATCTCATTATCGTGATCTCATCACGATCCGATTCTCATTGCACAAATCCAAGGACATCACAATATATGTATGCATTTATGCAATAGTTATAAAGTGATATATGTCAAAATATAATAAGCAAAAAGATTCTATATTAAGTCACACGTGCCATCACTCACGTGATTGGCTTGTTGGGCACCTATGACTGACAATCTCTCACTTGACCTAAAGCCAATCACCTATGTGTCTGATCCCCATCAGACCCCTGTGACGCTCAAAACAAATATGAGACAACGACTTTGTTAGTGGATCTGTAATGTTATCTTTGGATGGAACTCTTTCCACTACTACATCTCCTCGGGTCACGATCTCTCTGATAAGGTGGAACCTCCTCAGAACATGCTTAGATTTCTGATGAGACCTGGGTTCCTTTGTTTGAGCAATCACCACGTTATTATCGCAATATAGGGAGATCGGCTCTTCGCTACCCGGCACGACTCCCAAATCTATGATGAACTTCTTCACCCAAACTCCCTCCTTTGCTGTATCTGATGCAGCAATGTACTCCACCTCTATGGTCGATTCAGCAGTGGTATCTTGCTTGGAACTCTTCTAGCACACTGCTCCTCCATTCAAGGTGTACACATACCCTGAATTCGACTTGCTATCATCGACATCTGACTGAAAACTTGAGTCAGTGTAGCCTTCAACCTTAAGGCTATTACCTCCATATACTAGTAAAAGATCCTTAGTCCTTCTCAAGTACTTAAGGATATACTTTACTGCTCTCCAGTGCTCCAAGTCTGGATCCGCCTGATACCTGCTTGTGACAATTAGAGCATGCGCTATATCAGGCCTAGTACATAGCATGACATACATGATAGACCCTATTGCTGAGGCATAAGGTATCATATCCATGTTCGCACTTTCTTCTGGAGTCTTTGGGGACATACTCGTAGAAAGTGATATCCCATGTCTCATCGGTATGAGACCTTTCTTGGAATTTTCCATACCAAACCTTTTGACAATGGTTTCTATGTACCTGGACTAGGACAAGCCAAGCATCCTCCTGGATCTATCTCTATAGATTCTAATCCCCAAAATATAGGATGCTTCCCCTAAGTCCTTCATGGAGAAGTGTCTAGATAACCAAGCCTTTATTGTGGATAGCATTCCTACGTCATTCTCAATGATCAGGATGTCATCCACATATAATACCAAAAAGGTGATAGCGCTCCCACTTACCTTTCTATATACACAAGGCTCATCTTCATTCTTAATGAAGTCATAAGATCTGATTGCCTCATCAAATCTTATGTTCTAACTTCGGGAAGCTTGCTTTAATCCATAAATGGATCTAAGCAACCTACACACCTTATCTGGACAGTTCTTGGACATGTATCCCTCAGGTTGCATCATATACACCTCCTCCTCGAGGTTCCCATTGAGGAATGTGGTTTTCACATCCATTTGCTAGATCTCATAATCACAGTGTGCAGCAATAGTCAATAGAATTCTGATGGATTTTAGCATTGCTACGGGTGAGAAGGTTTCGTCATAGTCAACACCTTGCCTTTGACGATACCCCTTAGCCATTAGCCTTGCTTTATAGGTCTCTACCTTTCCATCTACTCCGATCTTTTTCTTAAAGATCCACTTGCAACCGATGGGTACAATACCTTCGGGCGCATCAACTAGGTTCCAAACCTTATTGGAGTACATAGAATCCATCTTAGAATTCATGGCTTCTTGCCACTTCCCGGAGTCTATACTCATAATAGCCTCCTCGTAGGTCTGAGGATCAATATCCTCTACATCCTCTCCTCTAATATGTCCCACATATCTCTCAGGAGGATGAGATACTCTATCAGATCTGCGTAAAGTTGAAACTTATGTATTAGGTACCTGAACATACTCGGGCTGTAGAGTGGTGCTTGAGCTTGGTTCTCCAACCTCGCTCAATTCTATCATTCTCCCACTATCTCCGCCAAGAATGTGTTCCTTCTCAAGGAACACTGCTCTCTTAGCTACAAAGACCTTTTGGTCCTCGAGATGATAGAAATAATACCCACAAGTTTCCTTGGGGTATCCCACAAATTTGCATCGCTCTGTCCTTGATTCTAACTTATCGGGGTTATGTCTTTTAACATGTGCAGGGCAGCCCCAAATCTTAACAACCTTAAGATCAGGCTTCTTCCCTTTCCATATCTCATATGGTGTAGACACTACCGACTTAGTTGGAACTCTGTTCAGAAGGTAAGCTGCGGTTTCTAGGGCATATCCCCAGAATGAGATGGGTAGGTCAGCGAAACTCATCATGGACCGTACCATATCTAATAATATACGATTTCTCCTTTCAGAGACACCATTGAGCTAAGGTGTATAAGGAGGTGTCCATTGGGATAATATCCCATGGTCCTTGAGAAACTGAGTGAACTCTGTACTTAAGTACTCACCTCCTCGATCTGATCGAAGAGTTTTTATACTCTTTCCAGTCTGGTTTTCCACCTCATTCTTATACTCTCTGAATTTCTCAAAGGCCTCGGACTTGTACTTCATTAAGTACACATATCCATACCTTGAGAAATCATCAGTAAATGTAATGAAGTAGGAGTAACCTCCAATGGCATGAGTTGACATGGGTCCACATACATCACTATGTATGAGTTTCAACAACTCAGTGACTCTCTCTCCAGTTCTACTAAATGCAGAGTTGGTCAGTTTTTCACGAATACAAGGCTCACAAGTTGCATATGACATATAGTCGAATGGATCTAGATATCCATCATTTAGCAACTTTTGAATCCTTCTTTCATAGATGTGATCTAGCCTACAATGCTATAGGTATGCACTGTTCAACTCATCTCGTTTCCTTTTGGACACATTTATATTCATGATATGTGGAGTGGTGTCTAATATAAATAAACCATTATGCATTGTTCCTTTCATGATGATCTTATCATCTAATAATATCGAACAACTATTGTTCTAAAAAACAAATTTATATCCACTAACTGTTAAACATGAAATGGAAATAATGTTTTTGATAATAGAAGGAACAAAATAACATGCATCTAATGCAATAAAAGCTCCACTAGGCAGATGTAAGGCGACTTCGCCAATAGCTACTACAGTAACTTTTGCTCCATTACCCATCTTGAGGTCCATCTCGCCTCTCTCTAGTCTCCTAGGCCTTGCCAGAACCTGCAACGAATTGCATATATGATAAGCACTACCAATATCCAATACCCATATGTTATCATAAGAGTCTGACAAATGGAGACTGATCATGAATGTACCTGAAGCTTCATCAAGCTTTTGTTTCGCCCTTTCTGCAAGGTACTCTTTGCAGTTTCTCTTCCAGTGCCCATCTTTACCATAGTGGAAGCACTGGCCTTTGTCCTTTGTTGGGTCTTTCTTAGCAACCTTTGCTTTACCTGGTTTGACCTTGCCCTTTCCCTTCTTAAGGGACCTTTCTGCTTTCCTTTTCCTTTTGGTCTCACCAGTGTAGAGAACTGGCTTCTCTTTCTTGATAGTACTCTTTGCCTCCCTCAACATATTGAGAAGCTCTCGGAGAGTCACTTCAAGCTTGTTCATATTAAAATTTATTATGAACTGTGAAAAGGAATCTGGTAGGGACTGAAGCACAATGTCCACACACAAGTTATCCTCTAGGATCATTCCTAGACTTGTGAGTTTCTCTATCCACTCAATCATCTTAAGGACATTGTTCTGAACCGGTGTCCCCTCAGTCATCCTAGCGCGGAAGAGGCTCTTAGATATCTCATATCGCTGAGTCCTTCCCTATTCCTCAAACAATTTGCGGACATGTAGGAGAATGGATCTGGCATCCATCTTTTCATGTTGCCCAAAAAACCCTAATGCCCTTTCCCCTTTTTCGTTGCTACCGCCGCCGCCACCCTACCGGCAGCGGCCTGTGCGACCGGGCGAGGGCACTCCCCTCGCCTGTAGGTGGCACGCCCGCTGGCAGCACTACCGCTGTGGGTGGGCGCCCCTTTCGAGCGCCGCCGCCTCCGCAGGCGGTGCTGTCCCGCCGGGTGACCGCCCCTTAGGGGGTGTTTCGCCCGCGGGAGCAGCAACGGCGGGCGCCGCTGCCCTGCGGCGCCTCTGCCCGTGGGCTGCCAGCCACGCCGACAGTAAGCCTGCTGCAAGCAGGCCCCCGGCCGGCTGCAGTAGACGCAACCCCTGTGCTGCCCGCCTTTGGCTGCGCTGCACGCACGCAGATCTTGGGCAGCAACTGTTGCTGCCCTTCATTGTTTTTGCATCAACAATTTTGACGTCAAAATTCTTCCTAAACACAACACACGCAGTTCAAAACCAATCATTCGCAAGAGCAACCTGGCTCTGATACCACTGTTGGGAAATCCTTGGGGGCGACATCATATGCGCAGCGGAAGAACAAGAAAAACAAAATCCCCGATTCCCAAAGAGATGTTCGTCGTCGTGCGAAGATTGGTACGAAAAAATCCGCGAAACATGAAACTGCGTATAGAGTAGATTGTGTTACCTAGGGAGATCGTATATCCCTGTTTCCTTACAGATCCTTAGGAGAGGGTAAAGGAGGTCAAGCGTCCTCCTCTCTAGCGGTGATCCACACAGCAGGGTTGCGACGATGCTCCTCAAAACTCCAGACCTACTCTGAGGTGGAGATGGAAATGAGAATAGGAAAAGGCAAACAAAAGCTCTCTAGCCCATGGGGCTCTGAATCCCTCCTATTTATAGAGGTCCTCTGTCAAACCCTAATGGGTCCTCCCCTAGTGGGTATTGGATCTGCATCCAATAAGACAAGGGCTCTGTCGGATATCTCAGATCCGAACCTTTATTCATCGCAATGCCTACCATATGTGTGTGACCCTCTATGCCCAATATCGAGCTGGCCATGAGTCATACCGTCCGAAACTCCCTTCTAACTTTCGGTGAATTATTATCTCTGTAATAATTCACTGACTCATCGACTTCTTGACGTACTAGGCCACTACGCCAGTAGTCCCCGATCGATCTGAGGGGAATCCAATCCATTGGACCTGTCTGCGTCCTCGCCACCGTGTACCTATAGTCCCTCATCCATCTAATATACCAAAGACGTATATCGAGCATGGTGTTGTCGGACCCACACCTTTCTTTCTTCTCGAAGTCTCGCTTTTAATCGGATTCTCCCGGAGAACTCTTTCTCTCTCAACCCGAATGACCGCCAGGGATTTGTTTGAGCAAGAACACATGGGATATTCCTCTCATGACGCCGAGAGTGGATGATCCTCTATCGACACTCAATAGCCCCTCGTAAGGTCGACTACCACTCCCAATGACCAAATTGTACTAGATCCGGGGACAGCCAAACCTATAAGTCTAGTATCAAAGAGTGGAGCACTCATACAGGACATCTTTTGTCGTCTCAAGTCTAAGGACCGATATACACCACTAGGACTACATGAATCGCCAATCGACAATAAGGCATCATCAACCATCCAGCATTCCGTAAACGGATCAATCAGTGAACTCATTCTCCAATGAGCACCTGTACTGTATCCCTAGTGTCCCTACACAAGCAGTTATGAGACCAGCTGCATCCATCATATGGATTGGTATACAACACACCAGTCTGTCCGGTTATCATGATATCCCTCTCGAGTAACCTATGACCGGGATTATTTAGGATATGTGTTTAAAGGTGAATCGATCTCACTATCGTGATTTCATCACGATCCGATTCCCATTGCACAAATCCAATGACATCATAATATATGTATATATTTATGCAATAGTTATAAAGTGATATATGCTAAAATATAATAAGCAAAAAGATTCTATATTAAGCCACACGTGCCATCACTCATGTGATTGGCTTGCTGGGCACCTATGACTAGCAAGAGATACATCAAAAGGTATTCAAACTCATTTTTCATTTAAAAATTTTTGTGTTAATTCTGCCTTTTTGTTTCAAATTGAACAAAAATGCATGACGAAGCTCTAAAAGATGATTCATGAGTTATTACAATGTAAGAGGAGTTAAATCAATTTGAGAGAAATGAGGTATAGAAGCTTATTCCTAGACCTAGTGATAGTCTAGGAATAAGCAAAATGAAGTTTATGTTGAAACAAGGCTACATTAGTAGTCAAAGGTTTTCAATTAAGAAGAAGATATCGATTATGCTGAAATAATTTTAAGTTATTTCAAATCAATATCAAAAGTACTTTTCTTAATGACTTTATTTCCGAAGAAGTTTATGTTGAACAACCGCTCTGTTTTGAAAATATTTATTTTTTAAATTATATTTATAAGTTATCTAATGCTCTCTACGGATTAAAACAAGCCCTCAGGGTTTGGTAAGAGAGACTTAGTTCATTTCTTATTAAGAATAGTTTTCTGAAAGGTCGATACTATATTATTTATTAAATATTTTAAAAATATTTTTTTATTATTCAAATTTATATTGATGATATCATTTTTGAATCTTCAAATGAATCTTTATGTGAATTTTTACAAAAGATATGAGCCAAGAATTTGAAATGAGTTTAATGGGTGAATTAACTTTTTTTTCTTAGGATTGTAAATTAAATAATTAAGTGATAAAACTTTTATTAGTCAAATTTAGTATGCTTTATATCTATTAAAATGATTTAATATGGATAGTGCTAAGGATATTAACATACCAATGAGCACCTTTAGGAAATTAAATATGGACGATGATGGAGAAAGTTTTGATCAAAAGATTTATAGGGGTAAGATAGGAAGTTTACTATACTTCACAGCAACTAGATTGGATATTATGTTTAGTATTGGACTTTGCACTAGATTTCAATCTAATCCTAAATAATCTCATTATAAAGTAGTCAAGAAGATTTTTAAATATTTAAAAAGATCTCCTAATCTAGGACTACAATATCCAAAATCTAAGAATTTTGAATTAATCCCTTATGTCGATGGCGACTTTGCTGGATATAGAATAGATAGAAAAAACACATCTAGAATATGTCAACACCTAGGTTATGCATTTGTTTCTTGTTCTTCCAAGAAACAAAATTTTGTTGTATTATCTATAGTTGAAGCTAAATATATAGAAGCAGGTGCATGTAGTGCACAAGTTATTTGGATAAAAAAAACTTTAGAAGATTATAGACTTTACTTGAAAAATATTCCTATAAAATTTGATAATACTAGTACTATTTGTTTTGATATCTCATTCAACACTCTAGAACTAAACATATTGATATTAGATATCATTTTATTAGAGATCATGTTAATAACCATGATATATCTCTAGAATTTATTGATATAAAACATCAATTAGCTCATATTTTTATAAAACCATTGAATGAGGAATAATTTAATTTTATTAGAAGAGAATTAGGCATATTAAATCTTCTTAATACATGAATTCCTCTTATATATTTTTCAGATTTTTTGGTTTTTTGTAACTTGAGTTTTCTTTTTAAATCGAGATCGTTTCCTATCATTCCTTCTTCATGCTATTTACAAAAGAAGATATTTGATTCATGGACTTTTGGTATTCACAACTTGATCTTTTATTTTTCATGTGATGATCATTTCATATGAATCCTTCCTCTTTTTATTTGCAAAAGTAGAGCTTTGATTTATGGACTTTCGGATTCATGATTTGATCTTTCTTTCGTTCATGTGATGTTTGAAATATTTACACCATTGAATCCTTCCCTTCTCCTTTCTTTCTTTCTTTAATGATAAAGGGGAGAAAAAGAATTGCTAGTATTGTTGGGACCGTTTTGACACTAAGTGTCACGCACCCCCCCTTTCGATAATATTAAAAATTTCTATCACAACATATCAATTCAGGATCCAAACTAACATTTGAGGATACTGAGAAACATTCAAACATCAATCATATCCATAAAACCTATGCAGTTTATAATCATATATCACATCACTCGATAATTCACATTTATGAAAACCAAAACCAACTTAACAAAACATTAATAATACTTATAAAACCATAAGCTAAACAATTTATATAATCAAAACTTCAGCCATTTACCTCCTGTTCATATCATTGTAAACTAAATTTAAAATTATAAAATTCTAAATAAGAGAGATATTTGAACACTTTTATACGATATATCCATTGAGGTTCATCGATAATATTTCATTACATACAAAATATGCTTATACAACAATAACTACAATACATCAACGAATAAGATTTACCCATAATTCTGAATAGCTCTTCACTACTTTAGCCCAATATAAACATCACAAAGAGTGACAAGCTGATCTGAAAGATTTATATAGCAATGGAGTGAGCTAAAAAGCTCAACAAGTGATAAAACATATCCAGAACAAAAGGAATAGTTTCAAACAAGGTATCATAATGCAAGGTAGAATACAAGAGATTCAAGGGTACCATCTCATTTGATGTAGAATCATAATGTCATTTCATTCAAAACATATTTGGTTTATAATACAATAGAGAGTAATCAGAGCATATCAATAGCGTATGAAATATTCCGGAGCATATCAACGGCGTATGGAATATTTCAGAGCATATCAATGACAAATGAAACATTTCAGAGTATATCAATAACAAATGAAACGTTTCAGAGCTTATCAATGGTGTATGAAATATTTCAGAGTATATCAATGACAAATGGAATATTTCAGAATATATCAATGACATATAAAATATTTTAAAGTATATTAATGGCGTAGGAATATTTCAAAGGCATAGGGAGCATTTTGGAACATATCAATGGCATATGAAATATTTTAGAGCATATCAACTACATATGAACTATTTCGGAGCATATCAAAGAACAAATATGAAACAGAAGCTCAAACGTCATATTTGACATTGCATTCATATCATTCTTATATAAAACATATATAGAAACACATAATCAAAGCTTTGGATATCATATCAAACATACAGAAGGTGTAGTGGGACCACAGACAGAATTCTCCCATGTCTGGGAGCTCCATCCACCGACGTCTGGGTGAAGTTAGAGGGGGCCAGCAGAGCATCGCAGGCTCTATGCATAACTCTCTTTACCATTTCTGGCAAAGGTTCATAGTATCTCATAAACACCAAAGTATAAAAGGATAATGTGAATAATAAAATTAGCACATATTAGAGGCACATGCGGAACAACGAAACATACATATACCTTTATGAGTTAATATAATGCAAACATAATCTTTCACAAATGTATTCAAATTTGAAAAGAAACAAAGGCAAGAGCATACAAAGATTTTAGCACATATCAAACGCACATGCGGAATAATGGAACATACATGTGCCCATACAAAATGATGTGATACAACATAAACTTTACATAATAGTTTTCAAGAACATAAATAATTTAAAGAAAAGAGCATACAAGAATTCGAAGTAGTAATATAAAGCTCAATTTAATAAAGAATGCTAGATGAAATTAATTTCCAAAGGGAATGGAACAAGAATAGGCAAAATCAACCAAAGCTCTATTTCTGATAGAATTTGAGAGGCACATTAAACAAATGATTCAAACAATCAATTGTACTCCAATTTGCTCAAGAAATATATCATTGAAAAGATATTTCAATCTACTTTCAGATAAAATAAGCTTTAAATGAATTGAACTTTTCAACAGAGATTTACAAATAATTTGGTAACCTAAAAGTCAGAGAACAAAATCTCTATTTTGCAGAATTCATTAGGTTGATTTAAATAGAAAATTGGGTAGTTGTTTAGACTCCAAATCTTTTGATCTAAGTATTAAAAGAAAGACCTATGAGTCTGATTTCTAATGAAATAAGTTTTGGATAAATCAGAATTTACAATAGCGACTTATAGGTAGTTCGGTATCAAAAGGTTAGAAGTTATGGTCCCTATTTTATAGAATCTATAAGGTTAAATGAAACATAAATCTGGGTGAACAATTAGACTCTAAATTTATCAAACTTAGTATTAGAAGAAAGGTTTTCGAATCTATATTCAGATTAAACTAGCTTTATTAAAATTGGAATTATGTGTAGTGATTTATAGCTAAAACAAGGTGGAAGGGTCAGAATTTTGGAAGTTTTCATATTCAAATCGTTACGTCTAAACAAGAGATGTATCAAATGCAAGGCTAGAACAATTCAAAATTTCTCATATTCAAATCAAATGTAGAGAGAAAATCATAGTAAAGAAGGATCATGACACTTGCAATAGGAAAAATTAGAACACTTGCAATAAAAAAGATCAGAACGCTTGCAATAGGAAAGATAAAAACACTTGCCTTTCGAAGGTTTTGATCAAAGATTCAAAGAAGGTATAAGCCCAAATCCTTCTTATACTTTTCCTTCATCTCCTCTCCCTATTTCGTTTTATGCACCTATCTTCTTTTTCCCAACCGCAGCTACCACTGCCACTGCCACTGCCACAATGGTAGCCGCAACCACAGCCATGGTCATAGCTGCATCCACCACCGTAGCCCCTTTCACTATGCTACTTCCTTTCTCCCTTCTCTCTTTCCTTCTTTTTCTTTTCCAAATGTAGCTACCGCAACCACAGTCGTAGACACAACCACCTTCCCCTCTTCCTCTTCTTCCCTCTCTTCTCCCTCTTCTTCTTCCTTTCCTTCTCTTCTTTCTCAGCTACTGTTAGGAATGAGTCGACACTAAGAGGGGTGCTGGGGTGGTGAATTAGTGCAGTGGAAAAATCATCGGTTTTGATATTTCTTCGTACGATGAAAAATCGATTCCGACGAAAACCATTTCGTAAAGATAAATTTAACTTGAAAGCGTACTGAAGAGTGTATTGAGAAGGTAAAGCAAGTAAGGTAGTTTACAATGTAAGTAAAGAGCTTAAAGTAAATACAAACTAAGTTTTATAGTGGTTCGGTCATCGTGACCTATATCCTCTCCATTGATTCCCCTTCTGTCGAGGCCACTAGCATCCACTAATGATCTTTCTTCAATCGGTGAAGATCAACTACCCTTACAACTCAATTCTCCTTTTAATAGGTTCAGGAGAGAACCTTTACACCCCCTTTTTACAAAGCTTCCCTCACACTCTCCCTTAGAATGGTCTCTAAACTTTAGAAGGAAGGACTCTATACTTTACAAGGGTTTTTAACTCTAGAAACATAGAATTTTTGTTTACTTTTCTTCCTACTCTATGTAGGAATAGCTGAGATATTTATAGATCCCAAATGACTTCAAAACTTAGAGCCAAAATTCAAATCCTTGAAATTTTGGGGTACGGGTGGTACCACCGCCTGCATTGGGTGGTACCACTACTTGTAGCTTAACACTAGGCGGTACCACTGCCCATACTGGCGATATCACCACTTGACAATCTCAAAGACTGTATCATGTCAGTTCCAATTATTGGGTCAGTATTTGGGCCTTTCACTTGGCCCAACATAGCCCAAACTTAGCCCCTAATTGAGTTGGCCCAATTCTAACCCAATTATGTACTTATAAATTTTAAGATAAACTATGCTAAATAAGTCTGTAAGTTTAGGTTTCTTCCGACGAGCTTCCAATGATCTCTCGGCAATGTTCTAGCGGACTCCGGGCAAGTTCTTGGACTTCACGACGATTTTCTTGGTGAGTTCCAATGAGCTTCTCTGGCAAGCTCCTAGACTTCTTGATTAATTCCGATATAATTTCTGATGAATGTCCAGACTTCCGACGAACTCTCGAACTCCCAACGAAATCTCGTTTTTGACTCCGTGACTTTATTTTGCTTTATGCCTTGATCACTATCATAGTTAATCCTACACAAATTAAATCCACTTTGATTTAGATAATTATTAAAAAACTAATCAAATATTGTCTGGCATATCATTGGTTTCTCAACGCTTCATCCGATTATTCGACGCATCATCCTCTCTTGTGGCCTATTGCCCAATCGGTCAGTTGACCTCCACAACTCTGATATCCTTAGTGCAATTTCCGCTCTTCTTGGCCTAATGCCCGAACCCATGGCCCAAAGCCTTCTGTCGATATGTTGACTAATCCTTCGGCTCGATGTCCAATCTTCTGACATGTTTTTCTCTGGCCTAGCAGGATTCTTCCTACTTTAATAGTCTCTCCCTGATCGAAGCTTCATGCGTCACTTAAAACGCAGATCAAATCATAAACACTATCAATTGGTTTCATCATCAAAATCCGAGATTTAACAATCTTCCCCTTTTTGATGATGACAACCAATTGATGACGGAGTTAACCTTAATTCCCCCTATTAATATGCCATATTGATAAAACCTTGAATTCAAGTTGAATTCAAGTCAAAGCAAATTTAATCAAGAAATCATTATAAGTCCAAGCAACATAACATCATGCATAATCAAATTTTCAATACATCATTCCATACATGATCATCAAAATAACTTCTCCCCCTTTGTCATCAATAAAAAGGAGAAGTGCATCTAGCAAATTTTTTGAGATATAATTTCAAATCATTGCAACATAATCTTAAGTTTTATCATCATGCAAGCTAGTAATTTTCTTTCATCTCTTTTGAGTAGTTCTTTTTTTTTTTTTTTTGCTTCCTTTGCAAGTTAGCAAGTTATGCTTCATGAGATAGCACTTTTGTTTCTCTTGAGATTGCAAGCTAGCAATTCTTGGTGATGTTCAAGATAGTAAGTTCTTTCTTCTCTTTTGAGAAGTATAATTTTTTACTTCCTTTACAAAGCACAAGCTAGCAAAATTTTACATCATTTTACAACATGCAAGCTATCAATTTGGCAAGTGTTACTTCTCTTTGAAGTATAAAGGCTAGCAAGTTTTTGAAAAGAATGCAAGATAGTAAGCTAGCAAGATAGCAATGCATCATTTTAGAATATGCAAGCCAGCAAATTTCATATCATTTTAGAGTATGCAAGCTAGCAAATTTTAACATATGAAAGTTGGCAAAAATTTTTGCATCTTTTGAGATGAGCAAACTTTTTGCTTCTCTTTAGATGTGCAAGTTAACAAATTTATCTCCCCTTTTGTCATTGTCAAAAAGAAGAGAAGAATATAGTTTTGTAATTCTTTTTTTTTTATATCAATTTTCATATAATGATAATAATATATTTGCATAATCTCAAGTTTTATCATTCAAGCTAGCATATATTTTTTTTGTTCTCATTTGCAATGTGCAAGCTAATAATTTCCTTTTTCTTTAATAATAATGATTCAATCATATCATGCAATATACAAATCATAAATATTTCAAATCATGATGGTATCAAAATGTCAAATTACATTACATCCTACCATGCATGATAATAAATTCTCATTTATATGCATCAACATAGTAGCATGAGTATTTCATGCTTAATTTTATATCATCACAATAAAATCATAAGTATTGCATGCATCATTCTGAATCATTTATTTTCTCATGCATGATACTAAAACTAAATCAATCATCACCATGGGCATATCATACATGATACTCGAGCATTCATGATACATCATTTTGGCAACAAATCATAGTGTTAAGACATTGAAATTTTTAAGCATTTATCATTTCATGCATTAAATCAACATTTTGATCACTTATTTTCTCTTTAGCAATTGGCAAAAAGAGACATAGGAGAAAAATAAAATGATATAATATTTGATTCATGCATAAGAAATCTTAAGTTATAAATCTTGAAAAATCAAGATAAAGCTCATTCAAATTCAAATCATCAAATCAAAATCATTTTCAAGAGATTCATACAAAAAAAAAAAAAAAAAAAGATAGATTCATTAATCTCTCCTTTTTAGATAAATGATAAGAAGAAACATAGGAGTTCAAAAATAAGATCTTGATTCATAAAAAAATCTCATGTATCAAATATCGAGAAATCAAGAGGATGATTCATAAAAAATATCATAAGTTATAATCAATTCATAAATACTGAAAGAACATTCATGATTCATTTGGATAATTTTTCTCTTTAATAAATGACAAAAAGAAGCATAGGAGATATAAGATTTTGATTCATAAATCTCAAGAATATATGAAAGATTTAGATAAAAGTCATTCAAATTTAAATCATCAAAATCATAGTCTAAGAGATTCATAAAAATGATACAAATAGATTCATCAATCTCATTTTTGAAAACTCAATAAGGTAGGGATTGAGAAGTTTTCAAGAAAAAATATATATATATTTTTTATTTCATACAAGCATGCCTTTGTCATTTATGCCAAATCAAAGCATATATCATCGTTTAAACCAAAAAACAAATTTCATCATCATGACAAAAAATATAACACATTAAACATAAGGCTTCTTTAAACAAGCGATTTGGTTTATCATTTTAATTCCAACGATAATACATTTTTCTTTTTATGTGTTTTATTTTATGTGATTGATTTCATACTAGGATGCTCAAGTTTTTCGTATGAAAACCATACATCATAGTTTAAAATTGAAAGAGCAAGAAAAATCATAGAAATCATCAAGATAAATAAATATCATATGATACACATTCATGCTTCTTAAACATATACATAAGATTAATTTTACTAGGTCTACAAGTATTAGATTAACATTTTATTCATTTATCATAAAACATGTAATTTTTATGATCATTTTCAAAATTACTAGCATGATCCCAATATTTTATTTTTATTTTTATTTATTTTTAAATTTAAAGATAACTCATGAAAAGTATCATGTAATTTCGAAATAAAGTAAAAGGGTTTCATTAAAGTTGTTTACCTCATTGATGAAAGCCGTCAAAGCACAGTTCACAACCTTGCCCTTGTTGGTTTGCTCCTCATCTTCGGAGGTATTCATTTTATCCCAAAGTGCTTTTCTCTTCTTGCATTCATAGCAAGTAGTTGCGCTCTTTTTAAGTTTACTTTTAATTTTTTATTCTTGTTTTAAAATCTTTTTAATATTTATTGTGAGAAGTTCAAGTTCACCGTCACTTGAGCTTTCGCTCGAGTGGTCTTCTTTTGTTCTAAGTGCAAAATCCTTCATGTTCTTTGGAAGGTTGTTCTCAAGTTCGTCATGTGCCACATTGGTCATTTCGTAGGTTATCAAAGACCCGATAAGTTCTTTGATCGAAAAAATATTCAAATCCTTGACCTCTTGAATGACCATTACTTTAGAGTCCCAATTTTTAGAAAGAGATAGTAAAACTTTATTAACAAGTTCAAAATTCAAAAAACATTTGTCAAGTACTTTTAGACTATTGACAACATTCGTAAAACTAGTGTACATGTCTCCAATAGTCTCGCTTGTCTTCATTTGAAATAGTTCAAAATTATACATTAAAAGATTGACTTCGTGAGTGATTTTGAGTGTGTGCCAAATGTCAAAAGCCGTTTCGCATGTAGAAACCCGATTGAATTCATTTTTATCTAAGGTGCAAAATAGAGTATTCATAGCTCTAGCATTTAAAGAGAAAATCTTCTTCTCCAACTCATTCCAATCATTCATTAAAAGAGAAGACTTTTGAAAACCAATCAACTATATTCCATAAATTGAGATTCAACGAAAGCAAGAAAATTCTCATTTGAGTTTTCCAATATGTGTAATTCATCCCATTGAATATGGGAGGACAAATGATAGAAAGCCCTCTTGAAAGCCAAAAAGAGCCATTTCTCTTATGTGTTAAATCAAATAAGAAATAACATGGCTTTGATACCAACCATTAGAAACGAGTCGACACTAAGAGGGAGGGGGGTGAATTAGTGCAATGGAAAAATCACCGGTTTTGATATTTCTTCGTACAATGAAAAATCGATTCCGACGAAAATCATTTTGTAAAGATAAATTTAATTTGAAAACATACAAAAGAGTGTATTGAGAAGGTAAAGCAACCAAGTTAGTTTACAATGTAAGTAAAGAGCTTAAAGTAAATGTAAACTGAGTTTTATAGTGGTTCGATCATCATGACCTATATTCAATCCGTTGATTCCCCTTCCATCGAGGCCACCGACATCCACTAACGATCTTCCTTCAATGGGTGAAGATTAACTACCCTTACAACTCAATTCTCCTTTTAACAAGTTCAGGAGAGAACCTTTACACCCCTTTTTCACAAAGCTTCCTTTAAACTCTCCCTTAGAATGATCTCTAAACTTTAGGAGGAGGGACTCTATATTTTACAAGAGTTTTCAACTCTAGAAACATAGAGTTTTTATTCACTTTTCTTCCTACTCCATGCAGGAATAGCTAGGGTATTTATAGACCCCAAATGGGTTCAAAACTTGGAGCCAAAATTCAAATCCCCAAAATTTTGGGGTACGGGTGGTACCATCGCTTGCACTAGGCGGTACCACCGCCTGGAGCCTGACACTAGGTGGTACCACGGCCCAGACTAGAGGTATCATCGCCTGACATATTCTCGGAGATTATGCTGTTAGGATCAGGAGCATTAAGAGGGGGGGTGGGGGGGTGAATTAGTGCAGCGAAAAACTTTCAACGTTTAAAACTGCGTTCGTACGACAAAGACGATTTCAGTAGAAAAGTCGATTCATAAATTACTTTAACTTGAGATCAGGTAAGAAGCAATTAAAACAAATCTATAAAGGCAGTTTGTAGTTATGATGGAAATCAGAAAATAAGTGCAAACTGAAATACGATGTTCGTACGGTAAAAGTGACTTTAGTAGAAAAGCCGATTCGTAAATCACTTTAACTTGTGATTAGGCAAGAAGTAGTTAAAATGAATTTATTAAGGTAGTTCGTAGTTGTGATGGAAATCAGAATGTAAGCACAAACTGAAATACGATGTTCGTACGAGAAAAGCGATTTACGTCTAAACACGATTCGGAAAATATTGAGCTTGGAAACGCAATCGTAAAAGCACAGAAGGCAGTAAGCTATGAAGGAGGTTTGCAGTAAGGATAATAAGCTCAAAGTAAATGCAAACCAGAGAACAACGCGATTTAGAGTGGTTCGGTCAATCTTGACCTACATCACTTCTGGCTTCCTCCACCGATGAGGTCACCAACGTCCACTAGAAGCCTTCCTTCAATAGGCGAAGGCCAACCACCCTTTTACAGATTCACTCCTTTTGACGGGCTTAGGAGACAACCCTTACAAACTTTTATCTCCTCTCTTGAAAGATCTGAACTTGGAAGAAAAGAGGGAGAAGAACCTTTAGCGTATACAACACTTTTGAGCTCTAAAATATATAGTAAGACCAGGATTTTGGTGCTTTTCGTTGCTCTTTCATTGCTGAAAGAGTGGGGTATTTATAGGCCCCAAACCAGTTTGAATTTGGAGCTCAAAACTGTCACCTCCCGGAATTCTGGGGTCTGACGGTTGCACCGCCTGACTGGGGCGGTTGCACCTCCTGGCAGAGCTCGAAGACTAAGCCTCTAGGTGGTGCCACCGCTTGTCAGGGGCGGTTGCACCTCTTGGTAGAGCTCGGAGACCGAGCTCAGGCGGTGCCACCGCTTGACTGGGGCGGTTGCACCGCCTAGCCAGAGCTCGGAGATCGAGCTCAGGCGGTTGCACCACTATCAGAGGTGGTTGCACCGCCCAGCCAGAACTCGGAGACTAAGCCTTGGGCGATGCCACCGCCGACCCAGGCGGTGCCACCTCTGGGCGAGAGATCTGGGTCCGAATGGTTTGATCTATTCGGCCCAATTTGGTTTATTCAAGGGCCCAATTGCCCCTAGAATAAGTTAATGGGATCACCTCCCATTTCTAATTTAATCATCATGCTAACTACGACAATTCTTAAGACTTTTACTAAAGCTTGCTCTGGTGCATTAATCGCTTCTTCCGGCGAGCTTCCAGCAAACTTCCGGCGAACATCCGACGGACCTCCGGCGATGCTCCTGCGGACTTCTGGCAAACTCCTGGACTTGCGACGATCCACTTGGCGAGTTCCAATGAGCTTCTTTTGGCAAACTCCTGGACTTCTCGGATTTGTTCTTGCAAAACCTCCGATGACCGTCCGGACTTCTGTCGAACTCTCAAACTCCCAACGTGATCATAGTCTTGACTCCGGCGCAACTTCTGCTGCATGTCTTTCTTTCATCGTAGTTAATCCTGCACACTTATCTCAACATATGGATTAGATAACAAATGACAATTGACGTCATCATCAAAATCCGAGATTTAACAATCTCCCCCTTTTTGATGATGACAATCAATTGATAACGGAGTTAACCTTAAATCCCCCTATCTATGTACCATAATTGAGATAAGTCATTCTTGAATTCAAAGCCTTTGAATTCAAGAGACATATTGATAAGTTAAAATCATTTAACCTTATCAATACTCCCATAATGATTCCTATCATCATGTATCTCTTTGTATGATGTCAAGACTCGACATCCATTTTCAAATTTCAATGTGAATTATTGTAATGATAACAATTCATCATATGGAAAGATATCAACATGTAAAATTACAATGCAACTTCTTGATATCTTAATATGATGCAAATATGGCAATCATAGCAAACATGGCATAGCATCAATAATCATATGTCTGCTTCTTTCAACATAATATGGCATTTATAGCATCAATTCAAATACTTCTCCCCCTTTGTCATCAACAAAAAGGAGAATGATATAAGTATCTTTTGAATATATGTATGATGCCATAAGTAGGTTCATGTCATTTATAAGATACAAACATTTCAAGAAGATCATGACATGGAGATTATTTACATGGAGTGAAAACTTCTTCCTTTTTATTTGTTATTATCCTTTTTTGCATGAAGGAGGAAATCCATTTGTGTAGTTCAAATCAATAGCATGCTTTACAAGGATCAGGATATTTATGTGAGTAAAGTCTTTGCATAAAAAATATCCTCCTTTTATAAGAAAGAATCATCAAATTTATTTCTCAAAGACAATATTTTTCACATAATAAGTCTAAAAGCCATGCATTTGCTAGATGATTCTTTTTGTCAAGAATTAATGATGTGAATCAAAATCCGAAAGAGAATAATGTATTCATGAAATCTGATTGGAACCGAAAATTTAATTTAACACTTTTATGCAAGACTATGAAGACATGCTCATCGTTTATGAAATTTTTTGTATTAATTTCCAACATGTTATTTTTGGCATGTAATGGCGATTAAGTGATTTGATCATTCAATCAATAAAGTCCAAATAATAAGTTTAACAAGTTTATGCATTCGGACACATCAACATGGCAATACATCAACATCATGGTATCAGCATCATGGTAATACATCAATATCATGGTATCAACATCATGGTAATACATCAATAATATTATGTCACATGACACATTAATTTCAAGGCTATATTACTTTTACATTCATCATGACACAAGGTTTTCAAAGTTGGTATTATAGAAACATTTAATATCATCACGAAATCCGACCATAAGTAATGAGATTGAGCAACATAACCCTGCATATTCTTTCATCAAGTAACCATAAGGCATTGTGATCAAGGTGAGTAATATAAAGAGTTTACAACAACGTAGTTGTTACAACAAGAGGTTATTGTGTCCACATATATAAGTTTTATTCAGGAGGTGAAAAATTAAGGTGCCTAAATAAAGAGTTAAATTGTCGATGAATTAGCTGCAGTTCAGATAGTATTTGATCTTGCCAGTGTTCAAGCCGATCTTGTCTTTATTCAAATCAGTCCATCCGAATCCCAATGTCTTCAATGGATGATGCATGAGCTTGCTCAAATGTGTTGAATCTCGTATTTTGATGATGAAACTACTTGATATATGTTTATGATTTAATGTGCGGTTTGAGTGACGTAGGATGCTTCGATTAGGATGAGACAATTAAAGCAGGAAAATCATGTTGTGCCGAAGGAACATGTCAGAAGATTGGACGTCGGGCCGGTGGATCGGTCAACGTATCGACAGAAGGCTTCGGGCCGTGGACTCAAGCATCGGGCCAAGAAGAGCGAGTATTGTGCTAAGGATATCGGAGTTGCGGAGTCAACTGGCCGATTGGGCAATAGGTTGTAGGGAGAGACGATCGCCGAAAAGAATCGAACGGCTTGTCGAGGGGACCAATGACATGCCGGACAACTTGGTTAATTGCTTAGGATTAATTGTCTCGATCGAAGTTTTGTTTTAATTGTGCAGGATTAACTATGATAACGATGAAGACAAAGTGAAACAAAGTGTCGAGTCAGGAAGCGAAGGATTTTTTTTTGCAAGTTCGAGTTCATCGAAGTCCCAGAAGGTTCGTCCGGGAATGCTACGGAACTAGCCGAAATGAGTTGGGAGCTTGCGAAGGGTTTTTTGAAGCTTCGCTTGGAAGGTTCGTTGGAAGTTCGCAGAGCTCGCCGAGAAAGATCGAAGCTTGCCGAAGAAGCTCGTTGGAAATCGCTAAGATCAAATCGTGAAGTCTAGGAGCTTGCCGGAAGTCCGCAGAATGGTTTCCGAGAGTTCATCGGAATGTTGAATCTCGGATTTTGATGATGAAGTCAATTGTCATTTGTTATCTAATCTATGTGTTGAGATAAGTGTGCAGGATTAACTACGATGAAAGTCAGACAAGCAGCAGGAGTTGCGCCGGAGTCAAGATCATGATCACGTTGGGAGTTCGAGAGTTCGACGGAAGTTCGGACGGTCGTCGGAGGTTCTGCGAAACAGATCCGAGAAGTCCAGGAGCTTGCCAAAGCGAAGCTTCGTCGGAAACTTCATAAGTGGATCGTCACAAAGTCCAGGAGTTTGCGGAAGTCCGCAAAGGATCACCGAGGGTTCATCGGATGATCGACGGAAGTTCGCGGAAACTTCGCCGGAAGAAGCGATTGACGCATCGAGCAAAGCTGCAGAAATTGTCTTAGATTTAATCGTAGTTAGCACGTTGATTAAGTTGGAAAATGGGAGGTGATCCCATTAGCTTAATCATGGGGCAATTGGGGCCCCGAAAAAAGATTGAAATCGGGCGAATGGAGCTAACCATTCGGACCGATTGCACTAGGCGGTGCAACCGCCTAGGCCGAGAGGTGCAACCGCCATGGCTATGTCTCCCAGCGAGATCGGGCAGTGCAACCGCCCCAGCTAGGGAGGTGCAACCGCCCGAGCTCGATCTTCGAGCTAGGCGGGCGGTGCAACCTCCCCGATAGAGAGGTAGCACCGCTTGAGCTCGGTCTTGAGCTCGGGCAAGAGGTGCAACCCCTCCGTCGGAGGTGGCACCGCTTAGGGGCTCGATCTTGAGCCGGACTCGGTGGTGCAACCGCCCACAAGAGAGGTGCAACCGCCGGGCTCGATCTCGAAACTCGCCGCGGTGCAACCTCTCCATCGAGGTGCAACACTTTGATCCCGGAATTCCGGGATTTGATAGTTTTGAGCTCCAAATTTGAACTGGGTTGGGGCCTATAAATACCCCATCCATTCTGCACTGAAAAAATATGGATCCACACCGAATTCTTGATCTTTTCTGTGATTCTAAGAGCTCAAATTTTTGTAAAGTCCTAAAGTTCTCCTCTTTCTGTTCTTCAAGTCTTGAGTTGTAAAGAGAGTAGAGAAAGGATCTGTAAGGGTTGTCTCCTAAGCCCGTCAAAAGGAGTGAAACTGTAAAAGGGCAGTTAGCCTTCGCCCATTGAAGGAAGGCAGCTAATTGACGTCGGTGACCTCGTCGGAGGAGGAAGCCAAAAGTGGAGTAGGTCAAGACTGACCGAACCACTCTAAATCTCTGGTTTGCTTTTACTTTGAGCACTTTATCATTACTGCAAACCTCCTACATAGCTACTGCCCTCTGCGCTTTTACGAACGAGTCTCTAAGTTCTGATCTTTCCGAATCTGCATTCAGACGTAAATCGGTGTTTTCATACGATCTTTACACTGCAGTTTACGCTTACATTTTGATTCCATTTATAACTGCAAATTGCTTTCTGCGTATTCATAAAATGGTTTTCAAAGTTCAAAACTGCTTTTAGACGTAAAACTGCGTTTAGACGTGAAATTACGCTTTGACGTAAAAACTGCGTTTAGACGTAAACTGCGTTTAGACGCAAAACTGCGTTTAGACGTAAAACTGCGTTTAGATGTAAAACTGTGTTTAGACGCAAAACTGCGTTTAGACGTAAAACTGCGTTTAGACGTAAAACTGCACTTAGACCTAAAACTGCACTTAGACGTAAAACTGCGCAAACTGCGCTCAGACGCAAACTGCGCTTAAACGCAAACTGTGTTTAGACGCAAACTGCGCTTAGACGCAAACTATGTTTAGACGCAAACTGTGTTTAGACGCAAACTGTGCTTAGACGCAATCTGCGCTTAGACGCAAACTGCGCTTAAATGCAAACTGCGCTTAGACGCAATCTGCATTTAGACGCAAACTGCATTTAAACGCAAACTGCGTAAACTACACTTAGATACATACTGTGAATCAGCATTTACATTGAAATCGTTTTTATCGGACCCAGCGCAGCTTTTCGTTTTTAAATCGCTGAAAGATTTCCATTGCACTAATTCACCCCCCCCTCTTAGTGCTCTCGATCCTAACAATTGGTATCGAGCAAGGTTAACTCTCTAACAGTTAAAACCCAAGAGAGATGACATCATAGGAAAACCAAGAGGGGCATTCTATTACACGTCCACCCATGTTCAGTGGGACGGACTACACCCTCTTGGAAGACCCGAATGAGGATCTTTCTCATCTCTATGGATTTTTGAACTATGGAACCTTGTTGAAAACGGATTTTCAAAGTCTTCTCTTCCAATGATTGATTGGAATGAATTGGAAAAGAAGGCTTTCGCTCTTAATGCAAAGGCTATGAATGCCTTATTTTGCGCACTTGATAAAAATGAGTTTAATCGTGTTTCAACTTGCGAAACTGTATTTGATATTTGGCACACACTTGAAGTGACCCACGAGGGCACAAGTAGAGTGAAAGAGTCAAAAATCAATCTGTTGCTGCATTCTTTTGAACTTTTCGAATGAAACCGAAAGTGAAACCATTGGCGACATGTTTACCCGTTTCACGGATGTAAGTCAACGGTCTAAAAGGACTTCGGAAAAAAGTTTTTTGGATTTTGAACTAGTAAATAAGATACTAAGATCCCTTCCTAAAAGTTGGGATCCTAAAGTCACTACTATTCAAGAGGCAAAAGATCTGCAGCTTCCCTCTTGAAGAACTAATCAGGTCATTAATGACCTATGAGATGACTTGCAAAGCTCATGAAGAGCAAGAAGACATCCTTCCAAAGAACGGGAAGGATATGGCACTTAAAACTTCTGAATGCCACTTGAGAAAAACTCAAGTGATGAGGACTGTGATGATGACTTGGCACTTTTAACAAGAAAGTTTAAGAAATTCTTCAAAAAAGAAACAAGTTTAAGAATGATCTTAAAAAATAAACTTGAACCCAAGAAGGACCAAGTGATCTGCTATGAATGTAAAAAGCCGGGACACTACAAGAGTGATTGTCCCCAAGTCAAAAAAAGAACATCAAAGAAGAAGGCTCTTCAAGCAACATGAGATGATGACTCGGCGCATCTGAAGAAGAGGAGTCCAACACCGAGCAAGTTGCTCATTCGCCTTTAATGGCCATTGGAGAGGAGGTAACGAATTTATTAGATGCTGATTTATCTTTAGATGAATTATTAAATGCCTTCCATGATTTATTTGATGAATGCAAGATTATCAATAAAAAAATACAAATTGCTAAAAAAAAGCATGATAGTCTTACTTGTGATTTTAATAAGTTAAAAATTGAATATCATGATAGTTTAAATTCATGTATCAAATGTCATGATCTAGAAACTTTTCAAAAAGAAAACTTGCTACTTAAGGACACCTTGAAGAAATTCGAGGTTGGTAGCAAGTCATTAAACATGATCCTTACAAACAAGGGTCATGTTCCCAAAAGAAGTGGGATTGGATTTGTGAGGAGTCCTCACCAAAATCCAACTACCTTCGTAAAAGGCCCCATCTTATTATTGTTGCAAGTTCGGACACAGGACGCATTATTGTCCATTCAGGAAATTTAGTCCAAACAAATTGATTTGGATTCCTAAAGGAACCATGACAAATTCTATGCAACATGATAGAAAATGTAGATCTATTAGTGAGGCACCCAAAAGCAAATGGGTACCTAAAAATCATCCCTTCCTACAAAAACATTAAAACCTTAGGCTGGAGCAAGAACTAATGTTATGCTCCTTGATTCTCGACAGCAATGACCCAAATGCAACATGGATACAACAACGAGTGGAAATTATGAAATCACAAATGCAATTTGGATACAACCTAATGTGACTTTTCAAAATCACAAACATATGTACGACATTAGGAGTATGCACGTTAAAAGGTCTATCTTGATCGAACAAGCGTTTTTTGCCTTGAAATAAAATCGCATACGTAATCATGTAAGTAACGTTAATTGCTCTGAATGAAAACTCTCCTCAAGACAAAACCTCCCTGATCAAATCACAACGAAGTGTTCACTGCCAACAGGCGGTGGCACCTCTCCAGCCAGCGGTGGCACCTCCAGCCATCACGGGTTGCCAGCGGTTGCACCGCTCCAGCCAGAGGTGCAACCGCTCGCAACTCTGCCTTTTTAACCCACGCTAGGGCCAGCGGTGAAACCGACCCCAACTCACCTCCCTTTCATTCTCTACTCCTCCAAGCCTCCTCCATCCTTATTTCACCCCGTTTAGCTTCCCAAATACCTCCCATTTCGGAGCAAAACATCAAGAATCGCTCCCTGTTTTGAAGATTTCACTAAGGTATTCTCTAAGAACCTCTTAAATTCTGTTTTGTTCTTCATTCACTCTTGTTCACCTTTATCCCTCTAAACAGCAGTAGTTATGGGTTCTAGAAGATCCTCAAGGGACAAGGGAAAGAGGAGATTAGTAGAAGAGTTTGATCTTACCCTTTTTGATTCCAAAAACCATGCTGAAAATTTTCTCTCTTTCGAACTAAGAAGCATCAATAAGGGAAAATACGTAGATCTGAATGAACTAAGAGACGTAGAGACTATCTAATGGTTTGCAAACCTAAATCTACTTCCAATCTTGCAGATCAATGAACCCATCTATCCTAGGCTAGTTAGATTGTTTTACAATAACATGCAAATAGATGATGAAGAAAGGATGTCAACCTATCTTTTAGGACAACACATCTCAATCACTGATAGATTCATTTGTGATATGATAGGCATTCCCATGAAAAGCATAGGACTTTACTTTAGAGGATCATGGGATGAAGAAACTATTGGAACATCCTATGTTGAAGCCTTAGGAACAATCTTTGCCAATCCTAACATAGCATTTGTTCCTAAAAGTTGTGAACATCTACTGCCTTTAAACAGTAAGATACTTCATCATATCATGACTAGTATAATTCTTCCTAAACAATACCATCATGATGAAGTGAGTCAATTAGAATTAGGAATTATGTACTTAATCATGAAAGGACATGACATTTGTCTTGGCTATCTTATCCAACAAAAATGTTAGAATTATCTAAGAAAGATATGATACTCCCATATGGTGGTATAATTACTAGAATAATGAAAGCTTACGACATTCAAATACCACCAGAAGAAGAAGTAATGAAAGTAGATAGATTCAGCATAATAAACAAAAATCTACTTCACCGACTAAGATGTCACTATAGAAACGGTAATTGGGTTAGAATGCCTAGAAGAACTGATCCCCCTCAACCTGAACCTGAACCCGAGCCGGAAACACCAGTCTTTAGGAGTACCCAATCTCCTCCGATCTGTCCATTTGAGGAAACACATCCGGTTGAGCAAACTCACACATCATCCATCGAAGATATTGGGATTCGGATGGACCGATTCGAACAAAGACAAGAACGGCTTGAACTTCGACAAGATCAAATCCTAACTGAGCTGCAGCAAATCCATCGACAATTTGACTCTTTACTTAGGCACTTCAACCTTCCACCTCATGAATGAGCTTGTATGAACACAATCATCCGTTGTTGTTATAAACTCCTCATGGACTTTGTCTTTGATATGGCATGTTGTAAACTCCTTATGTTACTCATCATGAAGGACTTTGTTTTTGATATGGTTACCTGATATGTTGTAAACTCCTTATGTTACTCATCATGAAGAACTTTGTTTTTGATATGGTTACCTGATATGCTGTACACTCCATATGTTACCCTGATCTGTAAGCATAAGCATATTTACAAACATCTCTTGTTGTTTATCTCGGATTTTGCACTGAAACTAAAATATTTTTAAAAACCTTATGCCTTGAAAAATATAAAGCGACATACCGATTTAGTTGATAAGTCAGCAATATGACATTGATATGGTTGCTATTACTGATGTTAATATGGTTGCTATCACTAATACTATGATTAGGCCATACTTGTATCACCAAGAAATATATGATTGCTATCATTGGTATATGCCCTGTATCAAGATATCAAACAAAAATTTGCATCGTACGAGCTGATATCTTACCATGTGATGCAATGCTACACTTGCTAAAATATTCGAAATGTGTACATCATGAAATGATATCAAAATCTTGCTATACATGTCAATATCATGCCATATGATGAAATGCTACACTTGAAATAGTTGCGTTACAATATCAAAAGCTAACACTGCAAAGGAAGCAAAAATTTGCTAGCTTGCAACTTGCATATTTCAAGAAGCAAGAGTTGCCTTCTTGAATATCTCTAAACTGCTAGCTTGCAAGTTCTAAAATGTTGTAACACTGCTAGCTTGCATGTGCTATCTTGTATACCGTAAAACTTGCATATAATGGTGGTGGTACCATCAGTACCTCGAAATCTAGGGATGTAATACTTTTTAGCTCTAATTCTGAAGCCATTAGGGCCTATAAATACCCCACCCTTTTCTGCATGAAAGGGTAACAAAAGCAAAGTGTTGAAAAATTTTAAGTGTTGGGGTGTTAAAAGTGTTGTAAAAGTGAGAAGAGTTCTCCTCCTCCCTCTCCTTAGATTTATAATCATTCAAGAGAGGTGTGAGGCTTGTAAGGGTTATCTCCTAAACCGTGAAAAAGAGAAAGCGCTATAAAGAGGTGGTTGGTCTTTGCCTATTGAAGGAAGACCATTAGTGGACGTCGGTGACCTCGACAGAGGAGGAATCGGAAGTGGATGTAGGTCACTACAATTGAACCACTATAAATTCTGGTTTGCATTTCTATTGTTGTCATTTACTTACTCTCCAATTGCTTCACTTTCTCCTTACTTGGCTTTCACTACCCTTACGAACAAACACGCTTTCAAGCTATCTTCCTATATCAGTTTTTGTTTTAATGTACGAAGATTTTTTAAAACCGATAATTTTATCTACTACACTAATTCACCCCCTCTCTTAGTACCAACTCTATCTTGATAATTGGTATCAAAGCTCGGTTACTCTCGATTTAGTTTAAAACCCAAACGAGATGGCTTTTGCCGACAATCAAGTGGGTCATTCAATTACACGTCCACCTATGTTCAATGGGATGGATTACACATATTGGAAGACTAAAATGAGGATCTTTCTAATTTCAATGGATTTTGAGTTATGGAACCTTGTGGAAAATGGCTTTCAAAAGTCTTCTCTTCCAATAAACGATTGGAATGAGTTGGCGAAGAAGACTTTTACTTTAAATGCTAAGGCTATGAATGCCTTGTTTTGTGCTTTAGATAAAAACAAGTTCAATTGAGTGTCTATTTGTGAAATGACTTTTGATATTTGGCACACACTCGAAATCACTCACGAAGGCACTAGTAGAGTACAGGAGTCGAAGATAAATCTTTTAGTTCATACTTATGAATTGTTTTGGATGAAGCTAAGCGAAACTATTATCGACATATACACTTGTTTTACATATGTCGTCAATAGTTGAAAAGCTCTTGGCAAATATTTTTCGAACTTTGAACTTGTTAATAAAATCTTGAGATCCCTTCCAAAGAGTTGGGACCCTAAAGTAATGGTCATTCAAGAGGCCAAGGATTTAAATAACTTTCCTCTCAAAGAACTTATCGAGTCACTAATAACCTATGAGATGACTTGCAATGCTCATGAAGAGCTTGAGAACAACCTTCCAAAGAATAGGAAGGATATAACGCTAAGAACTCATGAAGACTACTTGTAAGAAAATTCAAGTGATTAGGACTATGATGATGACTTAGCACTCTTAACAAGAAAGTTCAAAAAATTTATAAAAAGGAATAAATTTAAAAATGATACTAAAAATAAAATTGAACCTAAGAAAGAACAAGTTATATGCTATGAATGCAAGAAGTCGGGATATTTCAAAAGTGAATGTCCCTAAGCAAAGAAGAAGCAACCAAAGAAGAAGAAGGCTCTTAAAGCAACTTGGGATGACTTAAGTGCATCTGAAGAAGAGGAGCCAACCATCACAAAGCAAGTTGCTTGCTACGCACTAATGACTATCGAGGATGAGGTAAGCAGTTCATTAGATACAAATTTATCTTTTGATGAATTACTGAGTGATTTTCATGATTTATTTGATGAATGTAAATTAGTTAGTTAAAAATATAAATTGTTGAAAAAAGAGCATACATCTCTTGTTAGTGATTTTGATAGATTAAAAACTAAGCATGATGATAGTTTAGCTCCTTGCACAAAATATGATGAATTAGAAATGCTTAAAAAGGAGAATTTACAACTACATGAAACCTTAGAAAAATTTAAAATAGGTAGCAAATCCTTAAATATGATTCTTGCAAGTAAGAATCATATTCATAAAGAAATGGAATCGGCTTTGTGAATAACATATAAAAATTCAACCATCTTTGTTAAAGGCCCAACTTTACATGTTTCACCCTGAAATAAATGTAACTTTTGTTACAAATTTAGATATGTTGCTTATAAATGTCCGTTTAAGAGATGTAGTCCACACAAATTGATTTGGGTTCCTAAAGGAACCGTAAAAAACTCCATGCATATGACTAGAGATTCATTTTAATTCTTTAAACTCACTAGCCTAAACGAAGGGTATGTCACCTTCGGAGACAACAACAAGGGTAAAATCATTAGCAAAGGAACCATAGGTAATAAATCTAACTTTTTGATTGAAGATGTATTGTTGGTTGATGGCTTAAAGCATAATCTTTTGAGCATTAGTCAATTTTGTGATAAAGGATACATTATTAGATTTGAATCCAATGATTACATTTTTAAAAAACCACACAAAAACATGTCTATGATTGCCCTAAAATAAAATAATGTATACACTATTGACATTGATGATCTTTGTAATAATTTTTTTTTTTCGATTTTGAATGATGATGCTTAGCTGTGGCATAGAAGATTAGGTCATGCTGATATGAAAATAATATCTCAAATCTCATCTAAAGAACTTGTAAGAGGTATTCCTAACATCAAGTTTGTTAAAAATAATGTGTGTGATGCACGTCAACTAGGAAAACAAATAAAAGGTAGTTTTAAACTAAAGAATCAAATAACCACCTCTAGACTATTATAATTGATCCAAATGGATTTATTTGGACCAATTGATACATTAAGCCGAGGAGGTAGTAAATATGCCTTTGTAATTATGGACGATTATAGTAGATACACTTGAACAGACTTCTTGGCACACAAAAGTAATTGCTTTAGGTATTTTTCTAAGTTTTGTAAACTTATTTAAAATGAAAAATGATTTATAATTTCATTGATTCGGAGTGATCATGGTGGCGAATTTCAAAACCGTGATTTCTAAATTTTTTTATGAATCTAATGGATATAACTATAATTTCTTTGCTTTGAGAAATCCTCAACAAAATGTAATAGAAAGAAAAAATAGAAATTTATAAGAAATGACAAGTACCATGTTAAACGAACATAGCCTACCCAAATATTTTTGGGCCGAAACCGTTAATACGGCATGCTATGTTATAAATAGGGTTCTAGAAAGACTATTAGTTTCCAAAACTCCTTATGAATCATGGAATAACAAAAAACCCAACGTTTTATATTTTAAAGTTTTCAGTTGTAAATATTTTATCTTGAATGAAAAAGATGCCTTAGGAAAGTTTGATGCAAAATCCAATGAAAGGATTTTTCTTGACTACTCTTCCATTTCTAAAGTCTTTCGTATCTTTAACAAAAAAACTTTGGTTGTAGAAGAGTCTATTTATGTTGTCTTTAATGAAGTTTTGAAATTTAAGAAAAATGAGTTTAATGATGATCTTAATTTTAATGCTTTGAATTTAAATGAACCCTCTCCTCCAACTAGCAACTTGGATACATCTTCTTCCAAAACATCCTTACCTAAGAAATGAAAGTATGTAGATGCTCATCCTAAGGAGCTAATCATAGGAGACACATCAAAAGGGGTTCAAACTCATTCTTCTCTTAAAATTTTTTTTGCTAATACCGCTTTTCTTTCTCAAATTAAACCTAAATGCATTGACGAGGCCTTGAAAGATGATTCATAGGTTATCGCAATATAAGAAGAGTTGAATTAATTTGAGAAAAACAAGGTATAGAAGCTTGTTCCTAGGTCAAATGATCATTTAGTTATTGGAACTAAATGATTTTTTAGAAACAAGCAAGATAAATTTGGTATCGTGGTTAGAAACAAGGCTAGATTAGTGGCCAAGGGTTTCAACCAAGAAGAAGGTATTGATTATGATGAAACCTTTACTCTTGTGGCACAATTAGAAACCATAAGGATACTCTTTACCTATGCTAGTAGAAATAATTTTAAGTTATTTCAAATGGATGTCAAAATTATTTTTCTTAATGGCTTTATTTCCGAAGAAGTTTATATTGAACAACTTCCTAGATTTGAGAATGATAATTTTTTGAATCATGTGTTTAAATTGACTAAAGCTCTCTATGGATTAAAACAAGCCCTGAAGGCTTGGTATGAGAGACTTAGCTACTTTCTTATCCAAAATAATTTCTCTAAAGGCAAGGTCGATACTACATTGTTTATTAAAAATTTAAAAAATAATTTTCTTGTTCAAATTTATGTTGATGATATTAATTTTAGTTCTACAAATGAATCCTTATGTGAATCGTTTGCCAAGAGTATGAGTCAAGAGTTTGAAATGAGTTTAATGGGTGAACTAACTTTCTTTTTAGGTTTACAAATCAAATAACTTAGTGATGGTATTTTTCTTAGTCAAACAAAATATGCATTAGACTTGCTAAATCAGTTTAATATGGATAGTTCAAAGGCTATCAATACTTGTATGAGTACCTCCACTAAGTTAGACATTGACGAAAATAGAAAAAGCTTTCATCAAAAAGCTTATAGAGGTATGATAGGAAGTTTACTATACCTCATCGCAACTAGACTGGACATCATATTTAGTATAGGACTTTGTGCTAGGTTTCAATCTAATCCTAAGATATCTCATCTTAAAGCAGTTAAAAGAATTCTTAGATATCTTAAATGAACTATTAATCTAGGATTATGGTATCCAAAATTTGAAAACTTTGAACTAATTGCTGATGCTAATACGGATTTTGCTGGATGTAGAATAGATAAAAAAACACATCCGGAACATGTCAATTCTTAGGTCATGCACTTGTCTCTTGGTCTTCCAAGAAATAAAACTCGGTTCTACTATCTACAATCGAAGCCGAATACATAGCAACGAGTGCATGTCGTGTACAAGTTGTATAGATGAAAAATACATTAGAATATTATAAGATTCACCTTAAGAACATTCCCATAAAATGTGATAACACGAGTGCAATATGTTTAACAAAAAATCATATTCAATACTCTAGAACTAAACATATTGATATTATGCATCATTTCATAAGAGATCATGTTAATAACCATAACATATCTTTAGAGTTTATTGATACGAAACATCAATTAGCCGATATGTTTACAAAACCTTTAAATGAAGAACAATTTGATTTTATTAGAAGAGAGTTAGGATGTTAAATTGTCTAAATATATGAGTTTGTAGAATTTATTTTCCAAACTATCTTCCTCCTAATTCATCTCATGAATGGAGTTTTCATGAATTTATTTTGTTTTTATCTTCCTCTTAACTTGGTATCAAATTACCTTCATACCCTTGCTCTATCACTTAACGATTTTTGATACACTTAATCACTTCACTCATGGAATTTATTGACAAATGCATCTCTCACAGATTTCACTCTTGTGAATCTCTAATGAGAAACTTATTTGATTCATGAAGCTTTATTCATGAATTTCTTTTTCATATGATGCTCCCTTCCCATGAATTCTTCCTTACTCTTCCCTTGAGAGATAAATTTTAGTGTGTGATGATTACTTGCAAGAATGGTGATTTGATTTCACATGGATATCTTGATCAATCACTTCTCTTTGTTAAATTGAAACATGATTTAATAAAACTCATTTATTATTTTGAATTTGACTTGATTCAAATTATTTCATGTATTTGGCTCTTAATAGATTCTTTCCTTACCTTTCTTCCTCTTCTTCTTATTTTTATAACAAAAAAGAAGAAAGAAACTTGCACATCTAAAGAAGAACCAAAAAAGCCCTTGGATAAAAATATTAGTTTATCCACAAAGGTTATCATGCAAAGTTTTTGCTTATCTTCCTTTATGGCTTGGATAAATTGGTTAATTTTGTTTACCACACTTGTATTGTTGAATGATTCTCCTTTTTGTTGGTGATAAAAGGGGAGAAATGATATCAAAATATGGTAAATTGATGACAAATTGGCATTGTAAATGTTTGAAATGCATTTTTTTTCATAAATGCTTATATCTTATCATAAATGCTTGTATGTTTTGTGAATACTTGAAATATAATTAGAATCATCAAATACATCGCAACACATCGTAAATGCTTGAAACATATCAAAATATATTTCATATGCTTTGTAGAAACTTGAAATATTTCATGAATGCTTGATAATTGTCTATCATTATAATAAAGTATCGTGAGCTTAACTTGCTATTTACAATTGATATTATGTCTCGGAATGATGAATTTTTATCTTTTATCAAGATTTGTTATCTTACTAAATTTTATATTTGAAATGCATATCATACTTGAAAATGATGATTGTCTATCATCATTGGACTTGAAAATGAATATCAAGCCTTGACATCATTTTTTATTGATAAATACGTGGTATCATATTTTGAATTGATAAATCATGATAAGTATCATGATGTGCATGTTGATAAGTTTAAATGAATATAACTTATCGGTTAGATGCTTGAATTCAAAGGCCTTGAATTCAAGAGAGTCTTTTCTAAAGTATGGCATATAGATAGGGGGAGTTAAGGTTAACTCCGTCATCAATTGAATGTCATTATCAAAATGGGAGAGATTATTGAATCTCGAATTTTGACATTGAAATCAATTGGTAAATTATTTGATATAATCCATATGTTAAGAAAAGTGTGCAGGATTAACTATGATAGCAGTAAGACATAAAGCAAATATTGGGCTAGAGTCAAGATCGAGATTTCATTGGGAGTTTGAGAGTTCGTCGGAAGTCCGAACGTTCATCGAAAGTTCTACCAGAATTGACTGAGAATCCCAGGAGCTTACCAAAGAAGCTCATCAAAACTCGCTAAGAATATCGTCTTAATGTCTAGGAGCTTGCCAGTAGTCCATTGGAATATTACCGAGAGATTGTTAGAAGTTCGCCGGAAGATCGTCGAAAGCTCGCTGGAAGAACAATTGACATACCAAACTAAGATTACTTAGTTAATGTCTTAAATTATCGTAGTTATACCTTAAGTTGAGTTAAGATTGGAAGATAATCCCACTAACTCAGTTAGGGGCCAGTGGCCCTTAATAGGGCTGAATTGGCCGGTTGAATAGCCCATTCAACACTTGAAATCACGGTTGGCGGTGGCATCGCCTAGTTACTCGGTCTCCCAGGTGGTCTGGGCGATGGTACCGTTGGCAATTAATGCTACTAGACAGTGGTACCACCTAGTGTTAAAGTATCAGGCGATGGTAACACCCAATAATGGTGGTGGTACTGTCAGTATCCTAAAATCCGGGGATGTGACACTTTTTAAAGTCATTGGAGCCCATAAATATCTCACCCTTTTTTGCATGAAAGGATAACAAAATTGCAATCAAAGTGTTGAAAAATTTTAAGTGTTGAGGTGTTAAAGGTATTGTAAAAGTGAGAAGAGTTCTCCTCCTCCCTCTCCTTAGATTTGTAATCATTCAAGAGAGGTGAGGCTTGTAAGGGTTATCTCCTAAACCCATGAAAATGAGAAAGTGTTATAAAGAGGTGGTTGGTCTTCACCTATTGAAGAAAGAACATTAGTGGATGCCGATGACCTCGACGGAAGAGGAATCAGAAGTGGATGTAGGTCACAATGACTGAACCACTATAAATTCTGGTTTGCATTTCTATTATTGTCATTTACTTACTCTGCAATTGCTTCACTTCCTCCTTACTTGGCTTTCACTACCCTTACGAATAAACATACTTTCAAACTATCTTCCTAGATCAGTTTTTGTTTTAACATATGAAGTTTTTTTAAACTGACAATTTTATCCACTGCACTAATTCACCCCCCCCCACCCTTAGTGCTGACTCGATCCTAATAGCAGCCACCTCCCTTTCTTCTGCATCTTCCCTCTCTTCTCCTTCTTCTTCTTTTCTTCTCTTCTTCCTCTTCTTCTTCTTCTCTTCCTCTCCTCTTCTTCCCTTCTCCTCTATAACACCCCACACCTCCTCGTTGCAGCCCTTGCCGCAACCGCCCTCCTATTTTCTTCCTCTTCTTCTTCTTCTCTTCTTCTCCTCTTCTTCCCTTCTCCCCGACGCCCCACACATCCTCTCCTCTGTTTCCTCCTATGGGAAACAAAGGTGCCACAGCCACCTCCTTCCTCTTCTTCTTCTTCTTCTCTTCTTCTTCTTCTTCTTTTTCTTCTTCTCTTCTTCTCCTCTTCTTCCCTTCTCCTCCCCAACACCCCACACATCCTCTCCTCTGATTCCTTCTATGGGAAATAGAGGTGCTGCAATCCTAGCTACTACAGCTACCTCCCTCTCCTCTCCCTCTTCCCTCTCTTCTTCTTCTTCTTCTTTTCTTCTCTTCTCCCTCTTCTCCTTCTCTTATTCTCCTCTTCTTCCCTGCTTCTCTACTTCTCTTATCTCCCCAATGCCCCATAGCTCCTCTCTCTGTTTCCCATGGGAAATAGAGTGGGGCGGTGGGATAAAAATGCTATTTCCCTTTTTTCTTCTACAACCTAATAGTTTAATAACTATATTTATTATATTTACATATAGGTCCTCCGATTTACAAATACGTCCTTATAAATAAATTTCAGAAGTGAGGGATATTATACTCTCCCCCCCTTAAAAGAAAATTTAGTCCTCTAAATTAGTTATACCTTAATCGATAAAAAGATGAGGATTACGTTTTATTTATTTACTCCTCCAGCTCCCATATAGTTTCATCAATAGAATGTAATTACATAATCATCCAAGAGTGATTGAAATATCCTCCTCCTTGATCTTCAATAGATCGTAACTTGACCTCCAATCAATCTTGGAAAAATACTTATGCACCATGCAATTGATCAAAGAAGTCAGCACTTCTAGATAAAGGAGACATATTTTTTATAGTCACCTGATTCAATTGTCTACAATTAATATAAAGCCTCAATGTTCCATCCTTTTTCTTAACTAACAACGGAGCACTCTATGATGAAATACTAGGCTAAATAAAACCTTTATCTAATAGTCCTTGTAGTTGCTTTTTCAATTCCACTTACTCAAATGGTGTCATTCCATAGAGAGGCTTAAATATTAGAATTATCCTAAGGACCAAATCATAATTGAATTCACCCTCTCTATTTAGAGGTAATCTGAGTAAGTCATACAAAAATTATGACATAATATATACAAACATAAATACAAATGAGTCATATAAAAATTATGATATAAAAGATGTTAATATAAAAGATCATGAAAGATCAAGTCATGAATATCAAAAGACATGATTCACTTTGACAAGTCTTCTTTTTAGTAAATAACGAAAAGAAATCTTGGGAGATCAAAGATCTTGATTCATAAAAAAAAATCACAAGTATCAAGTTAATGATTCGGATAAAACTAAATCAAATTTAATTTATCAAATCGTCAAAGTCACTTTCTTTGTTCAAGAGATTCATAAAATAGATTCATCACTAAGAATCACTTGTTGAAAAATCGAAAAGCTTTAGAGATATTTTCAAGAAAAAATGTATTATCCCTTTTTTGTTTCAATTTAAGCGATCGATTTCATACAAGCATGCCTTTGTCTTTTATACCAAATAAAAACATGCATTATCATTTAAAACCGATAAAGCAAATTTTATCACGACAAAGATCAATAGTATAACACATTAAAAAATAAAACATCTTCAATCAAAAGATTTATTAATAATTCTAATTATAATGATCTTTTTTTTTATTATTTTGGCTAGTGAGCTTTGAAAAGTGTATTGGATCTCTGATCATAAGCCTTGAGTATCCACTATCAAAATATCATTTTTACTCGTAGCTTTCGATTTTAGAGATGTCTACAAGAATGATGGGTTTATTTTAGGTACCCATTTAGCTTTGGGTCTCTCATGGTTGGATTTATATATCTTAATTTTTGACATTAAGTCATTCATGGTTCCTTTAGGAACCCAAACCAATTTATGTGAGTCATACTTTTTAATTGAACATTTATATATAAAATGACCACATCTACCATAAAAATTACACTTAACCTTAGGGGTAACATGCAATATGGATCCTTTAACAAAAGTAGTTAGCTTTTGTTGAGTGTAGTTACTCATAAAGCTAATTCCTTCCTTTCTATGAACATGACCCTTATTGGTAAGAATCATGTTTATGATTTACTACCAATTTCAAAATTTTCTAATAATTATTGTAATACTACATTTTCTTTCTTAAGTGAATCTAATTCTTCACACTTAATGCAAGGGGTAAATAAGCATTTATTATACTCATTTTTAAAATTTTTAAATTTATTAGAAAGAGAAGTATGATCCTTTTTTAATAATTTATATTTTTTAACAACTAATTTATATTCATTAAACAAATCATGAAAGACATTAAGTAATTCATCGTAAGGTAAATAAGATTTGTTTGAATTGCTTACCTTATCATTGAGATCCATTAAGGCATAATTCGTCACCTCGTCTTTGTTAGTTTGCTCCTCATCTTCGGATATACTCGATTCGTACCATGTCGCCTTAAATGTTTTCTTCTTCTTTGACAACTTCTTTTTTAGGTTTGTATACTCATCTTTGGAGTGCCCCGGCTTCTTGCGTTCATAGCAAGTGGTTGTGTCCTTTTTTAATTCATTTTTAGATTCTTATTTTAATTCAGTCTTATTTGAACTTTTTAAATTTTTTTGTGAGAAGTTCTATGTCATCTTCACTTGAGCTCTCTCTTGAATGGTCTTCCTTGGTTCTAAGTATAATAACCTTTCTATTCTTTGGAAGATTTTCATCATATTTATCATATGCCAAATATGATATTTCATATGTCATTAAAGACCCGATAAATTCTTCAAGCGAAAAATTGTTTAAGCCCTTTGCTTCTTATATTGCCACTATTTTAGGATCCCAAATTTTTGGAAGGGATCTTAATATCTTGTTAACAAGTTCAAAATTTGAAAAACTTTTACTAAGTGCTTTTAGACCATTGATGACATCCGTAAAATTAGAAGAACATGACTCTAATAGTCTCACTTGGTTTCATATGAAATAACTCATTGCTATGAACCAAAAGATTAATTATTGACTCTTTAACCCTACTTGTGCCTTCATGTGTGACTTCAAGTGTATGCCAAATCTCATGTGCAGTTTCGCATATATAAACCCGATTAAATTCATTTTTATCAAGAGCGCAAAATAAAGTGTTCATCACTTTAGCATTCAAAAATAAAGTCCTCTTCTCCAAATCATTCCATTCATTCATTGGTTTGGAAGACTTTTCAAAATTGCTTTCAACAATGTTCCATAAAATGAAATCCATAAAAAGAAAGAAAATTCTCATTCTAGTTTTCCAATATATACAGTCCGTCCCATTGAACATAGGAGGATGAATGATAGAAAGACCCTCTTGAATGTCGATAAATATCGATAAAAGCCATTTCTCTTGGGTGTTAAACTAAACGAGAAAAACCTTAGCTCAAATACTAATTGTTAGGACCGATTTGGCACTAAGAGAGGGGGTGAATTAGTGCTTTTGATTAAAAACATTGATTTTAGAAAATCATCGTTCGACGAAAATGATAATTAAAGCATGCTTGACTTAGAGTAAGTGAACTAAGCAATTAAATCAAAATGTAATAGCAATGAAACGTAGAAAGAAAGTATAAACTAATTTATAATGGTTCAGTTGTCGTGACCTACATCCACTTTCGATTCCTCTTCCGTCGAGGCCACCGGCTTACATTAATGATCTTCTTTCGACGGGCGAAGATCAACTACCCTCTTACTGTATGGAAATCTTAGGGGGGCAACATCACATACGTAGCGGAAGAACATAAAATAAAATCCTCAATTCCCAAAGATATGTTCATCGTCGTGCGAAGATTGGTGCGTAAAATTCGTGAAACTTAAAATTACGTAAATGAAAGATTATGTTTCCTAGGGAGATCATATATCCCTAAATCCCTACAGATCTCTAGAAGAGGGTGAAGGAGGTTAAGCGTCATCTTCTCTAGCGATGATCCACACAGTAAGGCTGCAACAATACTTCTCAAAACTTGAAGCCTGTTATCTAAGGTGGAGAGAGGGAGAAGAATAAGAGAGGCAACCAAAAAGCCTTGCTTATGAACCATTGAATCCCTCCAATTTATAGAGGTCCCCTATCAACTTAACCCTAATGGATCCTATCATATTGGGTATTGGATCTCCATCCAACTATCCAAGCCTCTTAGATTAGTGGATCTCTATCCAATAATCTCTCATTGGTTCTTATTAGATCTCATCCATAGGATCCAATAATTCAGGGGCTTATTGGATATCCAATAAGATAGGGGCTTCGGTGGATATCTAATATATAAACCTCTACTAATCGCAATGCTTACCATACGTGTGTGACCTTTTAGGCCTAATATCGAGCTAGCCATGAGTCATACCTATCAGAACTTCTTTTGGCTCAATGAATTATTATCTCCATAATAATTCACTCGACTCATCGACTACGAACGTACTAGGCCACTTCGCCATAGTCCCCAAACGATATAGGAGAATCCAATCCATTGGACTTGTCTATCCTTAGTTACCATATACCTATAGTCCCTCATCCATCTAATATCCCAAAGTCCATATACAGGGCATGGTGCTATCAGACCCATACAATTTCTAATCGAGTCTCGCTCTAATCAGATTCTCTCGAAGAACTCTTTCTCTCTCAATCCGAATAACCCTGGCTAGGGATTTGACTGAGCAAGAATACATATGATATTCCTTTCAAAACACCAAGAATGGATAATCCTCTATCGACACTCAATAGTTCTCATAAGGTTAGATACCACTACGGATGACCGGTTGTGCCAAATTTGGAACCTCCAGACCTATAAGTCTGGTATCATAGAATGTAGTGCTCATACAGGACATCCTTGGTGTCTCAAGTCTAAGGACTAGATACACCACTAGGACTATGGAATCGTTGTTTAACAATAAAGCATCATC
>LS990919.1:34635113-34862613 GCA_900464855.2 Musa schizocarpa
GTTATCACGATATCCCTCTCGAGTAACCTATCATCGGGATTATTTAGGATATGTGTTTAAAGGTGAATCGATCTCACTATCGTGATCTCATCACGATCCGATTCCCATTGCACAAATCCAAGGACATCACAATATATGTATGCATTTATGCAATAGTTATAAAGTGATATATGCCAAAATATAATAAGCAAAAAGACTCTATATTAAGTCACACGTGCCATCACTCACGTGATTGGCTTGCTGGGCACCTATGACTAGCACGAACATGTATATGATACCCTATACCTCAATGATAGGGTATATTATGTATGTCATACTATATACCAAGCTTGATATAGTACTTGCTCTAAGTATCATGAGCATGTATCAAGCTGATCCAGGCTTGGAGCATTGGAAAGCAGTAAAGTGTATCATTAAGTACTTAAGAAGGACTAAGGATCTTTTACTAGTATATGGAGATAGTAGTCTCAGGATTGAAGGCTACATGGACTTGAGTTTTCAATCTGATATCAATGATAATAAGTTGAATTTGGGGTGTATGTATACCATGAATGGAGGAGCAGTATGTTGGAAGACTTTCAAGTAGGATAATACTATTGACTCAACTATAGAGGTAGAGTACATTGCTATAGTAGAGGCAATAAAGGAGGGAGTCTGAATGAAGAAGTTTATTGCAGATATAGGAGTCATGCCGGGCAGCGATGAGTCGATTCTCTTATATTACGATAACAACCGGGAATTGCTTAAATGAGGGAACCCGGGTCCCTTCAAAAATGTTCTGAGAAGGTTCCAACTTGTTAGAGAGATCGTGGCCTAAGGAGATATAGCAGTGGAAAGAGTTCCATCTGAAGATAACATCGCAGATCCATTGATAAAGCCATTGTCTCAAATTGCCTTTGAGCGTCACATAGGTTGTCTCAAATTGCCTTTTAGCGTCACATTGGTCTAATGGGGATCAGAAACATAGGTGATTGGCTTTGGGTCAAGTGGGAGATTGCTGGTCATAGGTGCCTTGTAAGCCAGTCATACAAGTGATGACACGTGCAACATGATACACATTCTTTTTACTTATTATATTATTTGATATTTTATCACTTTATATTGCTTGTTATATGAATATATATATATATATATATATATATATATATATATATATATATATATATATATATATATATATATATATATATATATATATATATTGTGATGTCCATAGATTTGTGCAATAGGAATATCCACTCTCGGTGTCATTATGAGAACTATTGAGGGTCGATAGAGGATCATCTACTCTCGGTGTCATGAGACAAATATCACATGTGTTCTTGCTTAGATAAATCCTTGGCCAGGGTTATTCAGATTGAGAGAGAAAAAGTTCTCCAAGATAATCCAAATAGAGCGAGACTCGAGTAGAAATCGTATGGGCCTAACAGCACCATGCTCGATACACGATCTTTGGGGTATTAGATAGATGATGAATTATATATACATGGTAATTGATGACGGATAGGTCTAATAGATTGTATTACCCTATATCTTCTAGGGACTGCGACGTAGTGGCCTAGTACGTCTGTAGTCAATGAGTGGAGTGAATTTTTATAAAGATAATAATTCATTGAGTCAGAAGGAGTTCTGATAGGTATAACTCATGGTCAGCTCGATATTGGGCCTAGAGGGTCACACACATATGCTAGGTGTTGCGACGTGCAGAGGGTCGGATATAAGATATCCGCTGGAACCCCTATTTTATTGAATATCCAATAAGCCCATGAATTATTGGATCTCGATCTAATAAGAAATTATTGGGTAGAGACCCACTAATCTAAGAGGCCTGTGTAGTTGGATGGAGATAACTAATGTGGTTACACATGCTAAGGCTAAGGAATTAGGTATGATTCTTAAGCCTAAGAAAGGTAGATCCAGAAAACTAAAGAAACACTAGTTAAAGCACATAGTTTGCTTGCATGTTAGCTTGGAGCTCCTTTACCAATTAATTTATTTATGTTGAATCTCATATTTGATGATGAAATCAATTGATAAAGTTATGATCTAATATGCATTTAAGTGACTCAGGACTAGCTTCAATCAAGGAAAAACAAATCGATTAAAGTAGTAGAATCAAAGGTTGGGTCGAAATGTAATATGTAAAAATATTGGATGTTAGGCTAGAGGATTAGTCGACGTGTCGATAGAAGGCTTCGTGCCATGAGTTCGGGCATCAAGCCAAAAGGATCATAAATTACATCAAAGAGATCGGATATCAAAGAGGTCAACATGCCGATTGGGCAATATGTCGAAGGAGAGGATGATATACCAAAAGGTCGGATGAAGTGCCGAAAGGTCGGACGAAGTGCTAGATGAATCAATGACATGCTGGACAATATAAGATTCATGCTTGTAATCAATTATATCTTGATTAAAGTAGTCTAGGTTGTAATTGAGTTGGTTTTGAACATAATTAGGCCAACTCAATTAGGGGTCCATTAGGCTTGATCTAGGGCTGATTTGGGCCTTAACTCAAAAGTTAGGTCAAGCAGTGGCATCGCTAGAGGCTTAGTCTCCAAGAGCCTAGTCTTCGAGGCTATCAGGTTGTGGTACCGCTAGATTGGGCAATGGTACCACCCAATATCATGTGATGGTACCGTTAGACTGGGCGATGGTACTGTCCAATGTTAATCTATAGGTGATGGTACCGCCCAGTATTGGCGGTGGTACTACTAGTACTCCGAAAATCTAAGATAAGATCGTTTTGACTCCAAATTTGAATACATTTGGGCTTATTAATATCTCAATCTTTCCTACTTAATATAGCAAGAAAAGAGAACGAAGACTTGGGGTTTAGAGTATGAAAACTCTATGAGAAAGTTGAGTCCCTCCTCCTTAAGCTTAGAGGTTGTTCCAAGGGAGGTGTGTGAGGGATACCTTATAAAAGATGGGTGTAAAGGTTCTCTCCTAAGCTTGTCAAAAGGAGAAAGAGTTGTAAGGGCTGATTTGGGCCCTAACTCAAAAGTTAGGTCAAGCAGTGGCATCGCTAGAGGCTTAGTCTCCAAGAGCCTAGTCTTCGAGGCTATTAGGTGGTGGTACTGCTTGATTGGGCAGTGGTACCGCTAGATTGGGCGATGGTACCACCCAATGTTAGGTGATGGTACAGCTAGACTGGGCGATGGTACTATCTAATGTTAAGCTGAAGGCGATGGTACCGCCCAGTATTGGCGGTGGTACTACTAGTACTCCGAAAATCCAATATAAGATCGTTTTAACTCCAAATTTGAATCCATTTGGGGCCTATTAACATCTCAATCTTTCCTACTTAATATAGCAAGAAAAAAGAATGAAGACTTGGGGTTTAGAGTATGAAAACTCTATGAGAAAGTTGAGTCCCTCCTCCTTAAGCTTAAAGGTTGTTCCAAGAGAGGTGTGTGAGGGATACCTTATAAAAGATGGGTGTAAAGGTTCTCTCTTGAGCTTGTCAAAAGGAGAAAGAGTTGTAAGGGTAGTTGATCTTCGCTCATTGGAAAGAAGATTAATAGTCAAAGTTGCCTCGAGTAAAGAGGAATCGGGAGTGGATATAGGTCACGACGACCGAACGACTATAAATCCAATGTGCTCTTTTCGTTTGTTGTTTACCTTTATTGAAAATTGCTTTACTTACTCATTATATTCTTACGAACATTTTCAAGTTAAACATCTTTCCAATACAAGCTTTATCGAATGAAAATTTTGAATCAATATAATTTTTTCGAAAGCACTTTTTCGAAAGCACTAATTCACCCCCCCCCCCCCAAGTGCTGATACGGTCCTAACAGTTGGTATTAGAGCCAAGCTTTTCTCGATTGGTTGAACACCCAAGAGAATGACTTTTACTATCAATCTGAAGGGTCACTCTGTCATTCGTCCTCCTATGTTAAATGGGATGAACTATATATATTGAAAAACTCAAATGAGAGTTTTCTTGCTTTCTATATATTTCGATTTATGGAATATTGTTGAAAGTAGTTTTCAAAAGTCTTCCAAACCAATGAGTGAATGGAATGATTTGATGAAAAAGACTTTTTCTTTGAATGCTAGAGCTATGAATGCTCTATTTGAACAAAAATGAGTTTAATCATATTTTATTTTACAAAACTACACATAAGATTTGTTACACACTAGGAATAACTCATGAAGGCACGAATATAGTAAAATAATCTAAGATAAATCTTTTTATGCATGATTTTGAATTATTTCGAATGAAGCCAAGCAAAACTATTGTTGACATATACACCCATTTTATGGATGTCGTCAATAGTTTAAAAGCTCTTGGCAAATTTTTTCTAATCCTAAACTTATAAACAAGATTATAAGATCCTTTCCAAAAAGTTGAGATTCAAAAGTAATGACAGTACAAAAATCAAAGGACTTGAATAGTTTTTCGCTTGAAGAACTTATCGAGTCTTTAATGACCTATGAAATGAGATGCATTATATATAACGAACATGAGAACAACCTTCCAAAGAACAGGAAGGATTTGATACTAGGAACAAAAGAAACCACTTGAGCAAAAGCTCAAGTGATGATGACCTTGAACTCCTTACAAGAAAATTTTAAAAATTCATAAAACATGAAATTAAGAATAAAAACAAACTTAAAAAGAAGAAGATACCAAAGAAGAAGAAAGCACTCAAGGTAACTTGGGACGAATCAAATACATCTGAAGACGAGGAGCGAACCAACAAAGGTGAGATGGCGAACTGTGCCTTGATGGCTCTCAACGACAAGGTAAGTGACTCAAATGAAACTCATTTACCTTACAATAAATTGCTTGATGCTTTTAATTATTTATTTGATGAATTTAAATTTATTAGTAAAAATTATAAATTTTTAAACAAGGATCATGCCTCTCTCTATAGTAATTTTAAAAAAATTAAAAAATGAGCATGAGCATGATAATTGCATGTTAACTCATTGCACTAAATGTAAAGAGTTATACTTAGTTAAGAATGAAAATGTATTACTAAAATAAACATTAGATTTAAAATTGGTAGCAAATATTTAAGCATGATTCTTGCCAATAAGAATGATGTTTATAGAAAAGAATGAATTAACTTTATGAGTAACACTCAACAAAAGTCAACTATCTTTATTAAAGGACCCACATTACATGTTTCACATGAAAATAAATGTAATTTTTATGGTAACTTTAGACATTATGCCTATAAATGTTCATTTAAAAAGTACGGCTCACATAAATTGGTTTGGGTTCCTAAAGGAACCATAAATGATCTTATATCAAAAAATAAGATAGGTAGATCTAAACATGAGGGACTCAAAGTCAAATTGATACCTATAGTAAACCCACCTTTCTTGTAGACAACTCTATAATCGAAAGCTATGAGCAAAAGTAAAATTTTGATAGTGGATGCTCAAGACTTATGATTGGAGATCCAATACACTTTAGAAAGCTCACTAGCCGAAACAAAATGATTTTGATTAAAATTACTTTATATTTAAAAAAATCATGCTTGATGATTTAATGATTTAATTATGCATGATGATTTGAAGTAATGATGATTTTTTTGATTTATGATGATTTTTATAATGAAATTTACTTTTTCGGTTTTAAACAATGATGCATGTTTTTATTTGGCATAAAAGACAAAGGCATACTTGTGTGAAATAAATCACTTAAATTGAAACACATAAAAAGGGAATATATTTTTTTTTAATTTCTCTATCTCTATCTTATAGATTTTTTAATAAGAGACTGATAAATCTATTTATGTTATTTTAAATCTCTTGAAAGTGATTTTGATGATTTGACAATTTGAATTTGAATGAGTTTTATCTATATCATGATCTTGAATTCTAATCATAACTTGAGATTTTCTTTATATGAATCAAGATCCCTTACTTTTTATTCTTGTATGTTTTTTATATTTTATTAAAAAGAATATTTATCCAAATGAATGATGATTTTTTTCTCTTAATTTCTCAGAATTCATGACTTAAATTTTTTTTTTTGAAGATCTTTTATTATTTGATCTCCTAAGATTTCCTTTTGATTATTTTAGAGGAGATTTATTAAAATGAATCATGTCTTTTGGTATTTACATGATCTTTCATGATATAATTTTTATTATATATAATTCCTTTTTATTCATGAATTGTATATCTCATCATCAAATTGATTTTTCTTGATATTTTTCATGTGATGACTTAAACATTTACACCATTGTATTTTTCCCTTCTTCTTTTTGACAATGACAAAGGGGAGAAAGAAAATTGCTAGTATCTCAAGAGAATCAAAATTACTAGCTTGAATGTTAAACTTAGGCATACTAAATCTTTCAAATGCATAAATTCTTCTTATACATTTTTCGGATCACGATCTTGATTTCTCGATTTTTATGACTTGAGTTTTCTTTTTAAATCAAGATTGTTTTCTATTATTTCTTCTATTTACAAAAGAAGAGATTTGTCAAAAATGACACATGGTCTTCTGATATTCATGACTTGATCTTTCATTTTTTATTATTAAAATATTGATATAAATTTATCTTTGTTATTTATCTTTTTCATGATTTGAAAATTGATATAAAGGGAAAAGAATTAAAATATTGTATTCTTCCCTTCTTTTTGACAATGACAAATGGGGAGTAAAACTTGCTCACTTGCTCATATCAAAAGAGAAGCAAAGATTGCTAACTTGCACATTTCAAAGAGAGAAAAACTTGCTTGCTTACACATCTAAAGAAAAGCAAAAATTATAAACTTGCACATCACAAAGAGAGGCAAAACTTGCTAGTTTACTTTATCTCAAAAGAGAAGCAAGTCTTGCACATCTCAAGAGAAGCAAAATTTTTACTAACTTACATATCTCAAAAACTTGCTAGCTTGCATGTTCTAAAATGATGTAAAACTTACTAATTTACTTGCTTACATTCTTTTTCAAAAATTTGCTAGTTGCACATTTCTCCTTTTTGTTGATGATAAAGAGGGAGAAATTATGAAATTATGATTATACATAAAATACTCATGAATCTAAGATACATGCAATGATGTGATTAATTGATTCTTTCAATATTCATGATGCATACAATGATGAAACACTTATGATACTCATGAATTCAAATGTTCTATCAATATGACATATTGATAGGGGGAGTTTAGTTAAACTCTGTCATCAATTCGTTGTCATCATCAAAAAGGGAGAGATTGTTGAATCTCAAACTTTCATGGTGAAACCAATTGATAAAGTTATGATCTAATATGCATTTAAGTGAAGCAGGACTAGCTTCAATCAGAAAAAAAACAAATACATTAAAGTAGTAGAATCGGATGTTGGGTCAGAATGGAACATGTCAAAAGATTAGACGTCGGATTAGAGGACAAATCGACAAGTCGACAGAAGGCTTCGTTCCATGAGTTCGGGCATTAGGCCAGAAGGATCAAATATTGTTCCAAAGAGATCAGATGTTGTAGAGGTCAACATGCCGATTGGACAATAGATCGAAGGGAGGACAATGCACCAAAAGGTCGGACGAAGCACTGGATAAACCAATAACAAGACGACCAACATGTGATTTATGCTTATAATCAATTATGTCTTGATTGAAGTAGTCTAGATTATAATTGAGTTGGTTTTGAACATAATTAGGCCAACTCAATTGGGGATATATTAGGCTTGATCTAAGGTTGATTTAGGCCCATTAGGAGGTCCATTTAATGACCTAAAAGTTGGGTCAAGCAGTGGCACCACTAGGCCAAGTGGTAGAACCACCAGAGGCTCAGTCTCCAAGAGCCTAGTCTTTGAGGTTGTTAGGCGATAGTATCACTAGACTAGGCAGTGATACCGCCCGGTGTTAGTCTGTAAGTGATAGTACCGCTAGTATCTCAAAAACCTAGGATGAGATCGTTTTGGCTCAAAATTTGAATCCATTTAGGGCCATAAATACCTTAATCTTTTTTGCTTGATATAGCAAGAAAAGAGAATGAAAACTTGGGGTTAGAGTATAAAATCTCTATGAGAAAGTTGAGTCCCTTCTCCTTGAGCTTAGAGGTTGTTCTAAGGGAGATATATGAGGGATACCTTATAAAAGAGGGGTATAAATATTCTCTCATGAGTCTGTAAAAAGGAGAAAGAGTTGTAATAATAGTTGATCTTCGTTCATCGGAAAAAAGATAGGTAGTAGAAGCCGATGGTCTCGAGTGAAGAGCAATTGAGAGTGATTGTAGATCATGACGATAACCGAACCACTATAAATCGAGTGTACTCTTTTACTATATTATTTATATTTATTACAAATCGTTTTACTTGCTCATTACGAATATTTTGAAATTAAACATCTTTGAGCTTTATCGAATGAAAATTTTGAATGGGTGTAATTTTTTTGAAAGTACTAATTCACCCCTCCCTCTTAGTACCGATACAGTCCTAATAATTTTCTCATATGGAGATTCTAAATTGGAATCGATCTCCGTGGAAGATCTATTAAGAATTTTTTTACTAATTGTGTTAGATCTAATAATTTGGATTCGATCGACACGCAGAAAACACACCTATCTAAAATGGGTGTTGAGGAGTGTGTTTATGCCTTTGGTGGCGTAAATAAGCTATTGAGGTCATGGGCACTTTTGATGGGATTCTGATTACTTAAAAAATGTGAATAGCTTCGTCGTCCGTATGTTATCATCCTATAATTCTTAAATTATGCACTCTATTCTATGGAACAATCTCACAGGGGTAGTTATTTTATATGATAGTATTACTTTGCCCATTCAAAATCAACTGTGGAATTATTACCTTGCTTCTCTTGATTTTCATGATTTACCGGTTTATGATGGGTGATTTCAACTATACTCTAAACATATGTGATAAGAGAGGAGGTCGTAGGTTTCATGTTTTTAGCTCGGTTGTATGCTTTCAAAATTTTATTAAATCGGTTTTGCTGAATTGAGTTTGCTCGTATATGAGTTTGCTTAAACAAGACTTTTGCTATTATTTGTTGGCTTGATATATTTGGTAATTCTTTTTGTTGTGCATTGTCCACATTTTGTTTAGTCTTTGATCACAGTCCCCTTATTGTCTTTGGTCATGGTAGCAAGCTTTTTTTTATTTTTAAAATTTTTAAATAGAATATCATCTTGAGGTCAAAGGCTTAGTTAGGGACAATAGGGATGATGGTAATAGGTGGTACAATTGACTCTTCTAATCTTTGTAATATGCGTGGGATTCTTTCTCGTCGAAACAAACACAACTTGTCTTAATAGAATTGAAGACCTTCGCAACTCTACTTAGTAGCAAATTGCCAAGTTTGATTGAGGCCAATGATTGTTCCGATGGTCTCTCTGGTCTTGAATTAATAAACTTGACTTGTTTGCAAAAGAAATTAACTAACTGTCCTTTCTCATTAGATCAACTTGAAGTAGTGGGGCCAAGTCCAAATGGATTGCAAAAGGTATTACCATAGCCTTATATCGATTCACTATATGCCCAATCTGATCAATCAATTATCTTTACCTAATGGACCCTGATGGGGATATAGACAGGAATAACCTTTGTATAGGAACAAATACTAGAAGACCAAAATACGCAGCGGAATAAAATGGAAACACAATCAAACAGAACACCAAGATATACGTGGAAAACCCCTTCAATGTGAAGGGTAAAAACCACGGGGCAAACTAGAGATAATTCACTATGAGAATAATGAATATACAAATCTCAATCTCTTGCCCAAAACCCAAGCAACAACCACAAGAGAATAACTGGGATACAAGGATCACGTTACTACCCACAATATCTAAAACCTCCCAAGTAATCACAGCAAGAGACTACTGTAGATTTGATCTAACCTGAGATGAGAATACTGCTAGATGATTGTGAACAGTCTCTCTGCGTTGTCCTTGTCTTCTTCCCTTTCTTTCTCTTCCTTTTCTGCCTTGTTCTCCTTCTTCTCTTTGGAATCTCGTGGCACCAAAGATCTGCCTCGTTGTTGCCTTTTTATAGCTTTAATCTACCTCTAAAACGCAGCCACCACACCCCCCTAATCTTAATTAGGGTTAGGTTAAGAGGGGGTGTGAGCTGTGGGCTGAATATGGGCCATCAGCCCAACAAACCCATCACTCATTAGATCAATTATTTGGTCTACAACGGATGGTTGGGTCCTCGGTACAATTGAGGCTAATTTGTTTATTAAATCCTTTAGTGATGATGATATATATACTTCCTGCCTTTTTCTCTCTTGGATTTGGTAAAAGCCCCAACTCTCTCTAATGGCTTTACAGTTTGAATTCTATAAAACTTATTAGGGATCCAATAATGTCTAAGGCCTTTTAATAATTCTATCATACTACCTTCTTGCCTTCAGCAATATAATAGAAATTTTAGGCTTGTCTCTCTATGTAGTGTGAACTATAAGATCTTTACCAAGCTTTTTACTAATTAAATGAAATATTTTCTTAACTCCCTAATTTCTATGGAACAATCTATCTTCTTAACCTAAACATAATATACATGATAATATTCTAGTCACCCAAGATATTACACATTTAATATATGATTTTAAAGATAAAAATCCTTATGTTAATATATGCTTGTTTAATCAATAGTAAAACCTCTCACTTCTTTAAAAGACAAGGATATTAGCCAAGGGGACCCTCCTCTATCCCCTTATTTTTTTATCTTTATTTTTTAATTTTATCTTACATATTATATATGTTGTGTCATCTCATGTAAGCTGATGACATCCTTCTATGCTTTGCAAGTAACAAAACCTCTTACGAAAGTGTTTAAAATTTTTTTCAGCTTTATGAATCCCTTACTAACCCTAAGATTAATGTCTTGAAATCTAGTGTATACTTCTCCTGAACTACTCATTCAGATATGAAGAAATAAGTATACAATCGGTTTAACATCCAAGAAGGTAGCTTTCATTTTAAGTATCTTAGAACTATAGTAGCTCCTAGAAGGGTGTGTTAGGATCGGAGCGGCACTAAGAGAGGGGTGAATTAGTGTAGCGGAAGTGTGATAAAAGTAAGATTTTAACTTGAAGAGATAAGTAAGATGGAGACAAAACAGTATAGCATTAAAGTGCAAATGATTTGCAGTAATATAAATGACAATAAGTAAATGCAAACCAGAGATCACGCCGATTTTACTGTGGTTCGGTCAAATGACCTACATCCACTTGCGAGGCCCCTCTTCGATGAGGCTCCCACCTTCCACTAGCAAATCTCTTGAAAGGAATGGGTAAATACCCCTCTTACAACTTTTACAAGCGGTTCACTCTCTTGAACACTAGCAAAGACTCTTCTAAGACTTTTCTCTCAATCAATTGCTTCTCAAAAAGTTGTGTTCTCGGTTGAGATTTGAGGGATATTTATAGGCCTCAAGAGGATTCAAATTTGGGCTCCAAAATTTGAATTCTCTTTGGGTTCCCGATGCTGGCGATGCCACCGCCTATCAGTGGCGGTGCCATCGCCTGTCAGTTTCTAACACTGACAGTGGCTGGCAGTGCCACCGCCTAGGCCAATTCAGCTCACTGGTTCGGCTCCAAACTTGGCCCAAACCAGTCCGAACTCGGGCCCAATTGGCCCCTACTTGGGTTATAGGATTAACACACAATCTTAACCCTAATTAACGTACTAACTACGAATTTAAAGATATTTTCTAAGCTATTACAAAGTTCGTAAGTCAAGACTTCTTCCGGCGAGCTTCCGACGAACTTCCGACAGTCTTCCGATAAACTCTCGGAAACCATTCGGCGGACTCCCGGCAAGCTCCTAGACTTCACGATTTGATCTTGGCGAGTTCCAACGAGCTTCTTCGGCAAGCTCCGATCTTTCTCGGCAAGCTCCGCGAACTTCCAACGAACCTTCTGGCGAGCTTCCGAAAAACCCTTCGGCAAGCTCCCTACTCATTCTCGGCTAGTTCCGGCAGCATTCCGGATGAACCTTCGGACTTCCGTCGAACTCTCGAACTCGCAACAAATCCTTTGCGCTTGACTCCGACACTTTGTTTCGCTTTATGTCTTCATCATTATCGTAGTTAATCCTGCACACATAAGCCAAAACTCTACTCCGATCTAGACAATTATTACAACGTGAATTGACATTCTGTTGCCCGGCACGTTATTGGTTAGCGCTTTGTCCGATTCTTCAGTGCATCGTCCTCTTTTGCGACTTGTTGCCCAATCGACGGTTGACCTCCGCAACCCCGATATCCTTGGCACAATTCCGCTCTCCTTGGCCCGATGCCCGACGTCCGAAGCCTTCTGCCGTCCAATATCCTAACGTGATCTCCTCCGGCGCAACGTCCTGCGTTAACTGTCTAATCCTGATCGAGTAGACCTGCATCACTCAAAATGCAGTTTAAATTATAAACACATATCAAGTGGTTTCATCATCAAAATACGAGATTCAACATAGTGCCTTTTCACGTCGATGAGCAAATTGTAACCAAGATCACCAATATATTTAAGGCTCGGCAAGGATCTATTAAGCTAGTTGAATCGTTCTTATTAGTTCAATCTTGAACACTATGTCTCTATACTTGCTCTCTTTGGAGGTGGTCATAGCCCCTAAAATATATGGCTTGGGATTAGAAACATTCGGACCTTCAAATTTTCTTTACAAGCCAAACACAAAGCGATTTAGTAATAATGAGGATATTGTTTAGGTGCATATAGTAAGAGCCAGTAATATCTGGATCAATAAATAGACTCGTAGCGAACGAGAGATTCTTCTTAAAAGCCCTAGTCCAAATCAAATTTTTTTTATTGTTTTAGGAATAGTTTCTTCTCAGTTGATGTCTTTAAGCATCCATGAATTTTTTATTCTTTAATAAATTTTAAACCTATATTTATGAATGAATGTTTCCTTATGGTTTTTTTAAAATATGTTAAATGGGTTTTCGATGGATGATGCTTGGAAAAATGATGAGCTTGAGAATGTATGTATTTCGAGAACATAAGATTGCTCGGTTTCATTTACCCCTTGAGAATCTTATGATGAGTATTGGAAACCCCCTTTGAAGGGTTGGTTGGTGTCAGCTCAATTGTAATGTCAAGTATATTGGTGGACTGTAGGTTAACAATTTTGGTCCTGGCAAAATTGTAAGCTCAATCGCAAATTAATTTCAGAAATAAGCCATGTTTAATTATCGACATTAAGCTTATTACTAAGGCAATTATCCATTTCTGCCTCTTCTTGCATCGTCATTTTTCTGTAAAGACAAGATAGAGATATCTCTACTATCCGTTCGATAAGTCTAGTACTCGATGATAATTGATATATCAAGTTACTTGACTTGTCAACTTTTTTTTTATTTTAGAGATATATGCAGTAGTCGTCTTGTAAATATGGACATACTTATCCATAAAAGTGTCTGCTAATTAAACATCTTTCATCGTAAAGAAAATGATAGAGATTATTCATTTCGACTATTATCAGTTTCAGCAATGCATGATCAAGAATCGTACAAAATTCGACATTGTGAGTACGACGAACTGCTTAATTTCCAATTCACAAACCTAAAAAGAAAACATACAATATGTCAAGAATCATGTGAGTTATCGAACAAAATTTGATGTTACTAATCTTATATCTTAAAATTTAGTCTGAGTTTCATGGATACAAGACTCCTCTTTCTTGCGGCCGTGGGAGGTTCGTTTATAGTTCAACCACTTACTTGGTTCGATGGGTTCAAAGATGGATCTTTTCTCCACGGATTTTATCTCCGACTACACATAATGCTTGTCGAGGTTTTTTTGGCTTAATTTGTTGAATGCCTTCTCTTTAGATTTTTTGGGGAAATTTTTTTGTTCGTGGAATCAGTGATGGAGAGGTCTGAAATTGATGGACCTTTTTAAGTTCGAAAGTGACTTGAAATTAGCATGCTCCTCCTCGTATTGGCTTTCAATCCGGTCTTGATAGGTTCGTTCATCAGCATAAATTAGCATAATAGCTCCTCCTTGTTACTGTATTCTCTTCACCTGCTGTTGCTTCATCTTTTTCATTTTTCGCTTATTTCATAAACAAGTTGCAAGTCTGTATCTTATCGTTTGTCCTTCTTTCAGAAACAAACATACATGTGCTCCCATTGCATGTGTGTTTGTAGCCTTCTTATTAGTTTAGTTTACTGGTGCCAGAGAAGGATTTTATTTTATAGCAAGGTTTGGTAATAATAAAACACTAATTCCCTTTGGCAATTTGTGCCTCTTTTTATTTTTTTCTTTTTTCACATAATGTTTCCCCTTCGTATAATAGATTTGATCTCCGTACCTTTCAAATATTTTTTTGGAAGGGATTTGGTATGGACATTGTCTATTAAATACTTAATTCACTCTAATTTTCGCTATTTATTTCCTAATCAATATTCTCTTATTAGGAACTTAAATTTCAGCAATTAATACTTATTTCCTACCTCGAATACCCAAAATAAGGAATAATTAATTATTTTCAATTAAAAATAATGAAAAAATAAAAATAAAATTATTCCTTATTAGAAAATATTCTCATCTCTATGAGATACTCCTTTTTCATCCATTTTGACCTTGTGGACAGATTAGTGGAGATCATTGGCTCTAGGTAGGTTCTTCTTTTTTTAATTTGTTTAATTTAAATTCTAGAATATTTTATTGATATTTTAGTTGTTTAATTTCTTTTCTTTTTTTTTTTTATTAACAAATGGGTATGCTGTATGCTTTAGATTCGATTAATTGTTTTATTTTTTAACATAACATATAAATTAGTAAACACATTTAATGATGTCCATGCCTTCTTCACGAATTAATTTAAATTGTTGATTAATGCTAACTTAATTATTTGAATCATGACACTGAATGATTTTCATGATGTTCATGCTTCATATGTTTAAATTAGATTATTGCTCATATTAAGATTATCCATCCTATCAAAAGATTTTTCATGTCTGTCTCGAGACCATATTTATAAATTTTTATGCCTTCACTTCTTCTGGTCGCCGATGAGCTTCAATGATGGGAATAAACACAATATTAATCCACTATTATAGCATGTTTTGGTTGCAGGAATTATCATGAACTGCGAAGAAGTAGATGCCGAGGTAGTTAGTTAGGTATATCGGATTAGTTCTAATCATCTGAAATGGATTGTTGGAATTATGTTCGACATGGATAAATTAAGTTCTAAGTTATGCTTCTCAGCTAATTAATTGATATCGGTTCAATTTGAAACAAACATTTTAAGAACCCATAGATTCACAACTCAATTAGTTAAGTTTGAGTTGAAATTATTTATTAATTTAAAGGTGGTTTGTCAGTTATGATTAAGCAATGATAGAACCATAATTTAAATTCAGGATTCATATCGATTTAATTTTGAGGAGTATTTATTTCTTTTTATCTTAAGGAAAATCGAATTTGGGAATCAAAGGACTTAATAGGGGAGAAATGGTAATCGCTCTAATTTTTGTTTCATAACTAAAATGATAATATTTATTTCTTAATTTACATCCCATTAAGTGGAATTTTATTTTGGTAGTTAATACATATTTCCTACCTTGAATACCAACTTAGTTGTTGTCAACTAAAATAATCACAAAAATAAAATAAATTATTATCTTATTAGAAATCGTTTTCATCCTCTTTATAAATTAAATTGTCTGAGCTCCTCCCTTTTCATCTATCGTGGCTAAGGGATAGATTCAATCGTGAGAAGGAACTTACGGCGATCATCAACTCCAGGTAGATTCAATCCTGATATTCTATTGACTATTTAATTATTCTTAAAATTTTGATATTAATTAATTTCGAAATTTCAATATGAAAAAAGGATACAATGCATTCTTTTTATTCAATTAGTTGTTTTGAACTTCGTACCGTGACATATAAATTAGTTATTTAATTATGTTCGTGCATTCATTTATTAGTTTAAATTAGTGATTAATATTAATTTAATTATTTGGTTCATCATATTAGAACCTTTAAACCATATTTAATGATTTTTCATGATATTCCTATCATTCTGTATTTAAATTTGTCTTGAGAGAAAAGGTTTTGAATGTTATAAGCCATTATACATCAGTTGGATTAGAGGATCAAATCAAAAGAGTATTTTTAGAAGACTTGATGATATTATTTTTACAATCTTTTCTTTACCTTTTCTTGCATAATTTAAAAGAACATTAAAAAATGTTGCAATAGGAGATTATTTTTAATTATTTGGTTCATCATATTAAACCTTTAAACCATATTTAATGATTTTTCATGATATTCCTATCATTCTGTATTTAAATTTGTCTTGAGAGAAAAGGTTTTGAATGTTATAAGCCATTATACATCAGTTGGATTAGAGGATCAAATCAAAAGAGTATTTTTAGAAGACTTGATGATATTATTTTTACAATCTTTTCTTTACCTTTTTCTTGCTTAAGTCACCAAAATGAACATGATGAGAATAAACCAAATGTTGCAATAGGATAAATGAACATTATTTTTAAAAAATTCATATGCATATGTTATTTAAGTCATGACAACTATATCGAATACCTTTTTTATTATGTTGAACAATCTATTTTGAGTTTGATTAATCAAATTACCTTTTAGATATTGTCACTTGTTATTTAATTTGGATAAAAGTTTACGTCTATAATTTTTATTTTTATCATATTGTATGATGCAATCGAAGTTTCGTTTTCATTTGTCTAAGGATTGATATTTTTTAATAATGTTAATATTTTATATGTTTTATATAATTTTTTAAATAATTTTATATATTTAAAAATATTTTAGATTAAATAAGGGGTTCGACTAATTGACCCACAAGTCCTACTAGTGACCCAAGGCTTGGTTGGGTGGCTCACTTTTTGATTCGATTTGGATAACTTGTATAGATTTAAATCAAATCAAGTTGGATATCAAATGATTTCTGACTAATTCTAGCCAAATTTAAATGATTCAAATAGTATGTTTAAAATTGAATTTGATTTATTTCTGTTCGATTCAAATAGGATTTGGCTAATTTAGCTAGTTTAGGCCAATCTCTGAGCTAGTAGGCTTGATACCCGTTTATCTTTATAGGAAATTTAAAGGATTTTATTTGATGTTGTATGATAAATTTTTATAGTTAAGGTATCTTTCATCAAGGTTGATATTATTTTTACCATGCATATGACACATGTGGTATGATGGAGGAGCAATTTGAGTTGGATCAATACCCGTGAAAAGAGCTAGGATGATGATTTTATTTGATGTTGTATGATAAATTTTTATAGTTAAGGTATCTTTCATTAAGGTTGATATTATTTTTACCATGCATATGACACATGTGGCTACGATGGAGGACCAATTTTAGTTGGATCAACACCCCCGTAAAAAGAGCTAGGGCCTATCACAGTGAGGAGCTGCAACTAGATTGAGTCTCCCATGCCATAAACTCATAAAGAAAGCATGATCTACAAGCATTAATGGAAGAATTACAAATAAATGAATAAAATATATAATGATATATTTGAGAACGTTTATTATTCAACCCGTGCAAGCATGCTAGTACTGGTAGGCAAATCATTTTGAGAATATGCAAACCTTTTGAGGATTTATGAGCTGTCAGATATAAGCTAGATGGTTTCTCCATCATCGTGAGGAAATATATGTCCTCACCTCACCATGAAAGACACCACTCTGTCTCCTAAATGATGAAGCCTAGTATGAGTTCCTTTTGTTAGCTACTGGGAGAATATAGAACTATCATGTCGAGTAATATAGAACAATCTTTATGCCTCTGTACTTTTTGGATGTCATTCCATAATAATTGTGTTTGTTTAAGTTATGTTCCATAAGACTAACATATGATGATTACTTTCTTGAAAGAATTTTGAATAATTCTTGTGTTTTTTATTTCATACATGATTTTCAAAAGAACTGGATTTATGTTCTTTTGCGAGTATTCATGGCATATGAAATTTTTAGTAAAAGATGATTGACAATGTTACATGAGTACTGAATCTTGTCTGTATGATTCTGAAATTTTTGACAAGATCCTCCTACTCATTATGATTTATTTATTTGTTCCTTTTTTTTATTTTTAGATGGAGGAAACTCAAAAGATTAAGTTGGAATGATGATTTGACACCAAGAATTAATATATTCCAATAACTTTTTTACTTTACCTATATAAATGATTTGATCTATGTTGTAATAAATATGTAAGATATTGAGGAAATATATTAAAACAAAGGGCTCTATAGTTGTAGATTTTTAAAGAGATGTTTATGCATGAATGAATTTTCTCATTGTCATATGTAAACAATTATAAAACTAGATATCTTTGTACAGTTGCAGGTCTTTATACTCATTCTCTCATCTTTTTTCCTTTCTTTCTGTTTTCATTCCTTCCATAATTTCTTTCTTCATTTTCTTTTTGCATTTGTCTCTTACTCTCTTCCATCTGGAATAAAGGATTGATGACAAAATTGGGTCATTCAAGTTTAACCAAATGGCAACTGAAGCCCTAATTAATTTTTGTTCAAGTTAGTCTATGAATGTTAATGGGTTATGCACCATTTGGCCAGCCAATTAAACCCTACCTAGTTGTGAAACATTTCATGCATAATGTTAAGTACCACTCATGTGCCATTAGTCCTCAATAAATGATCAACAGATCAAGAATAGATCATTTTTTTTATTGATTTAGTTTACCTTAAGTTTATTCTCTCTCCCTCCTATACAGCAAGATACATTATGAGTCTACTTTTAGTCTTACAAACATTAGTTCTAAGGATTAAAGGTTGCAGCTAGGCTCTGAATCATTGGAAACAACCTCCCTATATTTAAAAATAAGGTTGTGTATATTGACTCAAACCCCCCTGACCACCCTGTATTACGGGAGTCTTATACACCGAGAGTATGCCAACATCAGTCCTAAGGTATTATTTATTTCCCTTTCTAATAAGCATCAATCTCTTGTAATTTGTACAATAAATGCAAAATATTGCACTACTTTATAAAACTTATGACTCCTTTTCTTAGCTGCAGATTTGCATAACAAAATCACCCTTCCAACCTCATCACAATCCGATGATGACTGAAAAGGCAATGGATAAGGATTCATCAGTCTCAGTAAATCCAAATGCAAAAGATGGTATGAAGAAGCATTCCACTGGGGCAATGATTACTAGAGGTTCATCAATTCCTTCAACCAGCAAGGAAAAGCCTCTACCTAATTATCTAAGAGCTTCTACCAACTCGTGCCATGATTTTTGCAAGTGTGGATGGAAAGAACCTCTTAAGACTGACACAAAGCTTCCTTCAGTTCTTCCCAAATCGAATGACACTTTGAAGGAGCATTCAACTGGAGGAATGATTACTACAGGTTCATCACTTCCTTCGACCAGCAAGAAAAAGGCTCTGCCTCATTATCTAAGAACTTGTACCAACTCCTGCCATAATTTTTGCAAGGATGGATGGAAACAAGCTTTTGAGACTGACACAAAGCCTCTTTCAGTTCTTCGCAAATCGAACAACAATTTGGAGAAGCATTCAACTGGGGGAAGGATTACTACAGGCTCATCACATCCTTCGACCGGCAAAGTAAAGCCTCTACCTCGTTATCTAAGAGCCTCTTCTAATGCCTGCCATGATTTTTGCAAGCGTGCAAGGAAACAAGTTTTTGAGGCTGAGAGAAAGCATCCTTCATTTCTTCTCGAGTTAAACAACAAATCAAAGAAGCTTTCAACTGGGGGAAGGATTACTACCGGTGTATCACTTCCTTCAACCAGCAAGGTAAAGATTCTACCTCGTTATCTAAGAGCTTCTACTAACTCCTGCCATGATTTTTGCAAGTATGGGTGGAAATATGATTTCATGGCTGAGACAAAGCCTTTGTTTTTTCCCAATTCGATCGACAAGTTGACTCTGAGAGATGAGTCATATCAAGTAAACAAATTAAATGTACAAGAGAGAAACCCTTGTGCGATCAAGCTGAAGCCCTCATCTCATAGAAAAGCCAAATTTCCTGATAAACCAGCTGTCGATAAGGAAAAGTTTTCTTCAAAGAACATCAAGGATGGATTTTTAGAGTTCCCTGTCAAGATTAAGTTGCAATCACCAATATCAACACAAACAAGCAGTATATCTAATGATCATATAGTTATTCCAATTTTGACGAATGAAGAATCTCAGGTGAGATACAATAATCCAAGGGATCAAAAGACGAAACAAGTTATCAAATCAAAGAATCTGATCGAGTCACATTCATTTTCTTACCATCATAAAGTTGGTGAACAATCTACTGACGATGGATTTGATGCACGACAGAAGACTGGTATCATCAAGAAGAGGACTTTATCTCTATGGGAAGCCAGTTCATCTTTTAAACCTAAACTTGTTAAGCAAACATCTTTGAAGAGCAACATCACACATAAGATACCAGTTCCTAGTAAGATCACTCCTGTTAGTGCTGCATCTAAGAAGGTCAGTGAGATAACAACTGTAGCATCAAGATTTGTGCTTTCTCCTTCACATGAACCAACTGGACGAAGAAATGGGAAAGTAGTTCTTGCTAAGAGTGGTGAAAAGAAAGATATGCTAGAAAAGAAGATGTTGAAACCATCCACAGCTTCTCCATCTCTCACGTATAACGGTGATGGTGTCTTGAGTTTGAACCACAGGAAACACAAGCATGGAAAGGAAGTGATCCCTGACAAGAATCAACAAGTTGGAAAAGCCCAATATGATAGTGAGAACAATGAGGAGGAGAAAACATTGTATGTTACTAAGAGACCTGAGAAAGCTGGTTTGGATTCTACAGAGCAGAAATCATCAAAAACAGGGAATGTTGTCTGTGATTCCTCAAAGCAACCACTACTGAAATGTGAAAATAGTGATATGGATTTCCCACTGCAGGAAATGCTCGAGCCGGAAAATGCTGACATAGAGAACATCAATCTTCATTCCTTTGAACTGAATCTTGATCATCAGAAATTGATTGAACAAACGAGTGTTGATATAAACTTTCCAGAGAAGAAATTGTTGAACCCAGAGAACTCAGAGAATGTCATTATAGTGAAGCCAGAAAATGCTGACATGGGTATCCTAGGGAAGAATTTTCTGGAACTAGAGAATGGTAATTTTGATTCCTTTGATTTGGATCTTGATGATCAGAAATTGCTTGAACAAAAGAATGCCGACATCGATTTCCTAAAGCAAAAATTAATGAACCCAGAGAACCTAGAGAATGTCGATATACTCAAGTCAGGGAATACTAACACGAGTGTCGTAGGGCAAAAATTGCTAGAACTAGATAACATTAATCGTCATTTGTTTGGACTGAATCCTGATGATCAAGAACAAAAGAATGACGATATGGATTTCTTAGAGAAGAATTTGTTGAACCCAGAAAAGATAGAGAATATCAATATGCTCAAGCCCGAGAATGCTAACATCATGGGTGTCCTAGGGCAAAAAAAATTGCTGGAACTAGAGAACACTAACTTTGATTGCTTCAAATTAAATCCTGGTGATCAGAAATTGCTTGAACAAAAGAATTTCGATTTAAATTCACTAGAGAAGAAATTTGTAAACTCAGATGACCCAAATAACTCAGCGTATATTGATTTGTTTAAGCCAGAGAACGCTGACATGGATGTTTTAGGGCAAAATTTACTGGAACTAGAGAACATTGATGTTGATGCTTTGGAACTGAATCCTGATAATAAGAAATTGTTTGAACAAAATAATATCGATATGGATTTGCTAGATGATTCCTCAGAACTGAAACATGATGAGGATTGGAAAATGGTCAAATTAAAAACTGTTGATATGAGTTTTCTAGAGCAAGATTGGTTGATGCCAGAGGAAATAGATTTCGAGTACCTGGAAACAGAACCTACCAACCAGAAATTGCTCGAGCTAGGCAAGGATTACATGGATTCCCCAGAGCTGAAATTGCTGAAACCAGGGGACATCAATCTTGTTGACACCTTGGAACTGAAATCTGATGGCGCCGATGTGAATTTTCTACAAGAGAAATTGTTGAAATCAGAGAACATCGATGTTGATGCTCTGGAACTGAAACCTAGTGATGACCAACCATCCCAATCTGCTACAGATGATGTGGAAGAGATCGAGGAATCAAAGTCTGCTTCTTCCGAAACAACTGGATTGGACTCGCAGAATGAGATTAAGGAAGACAATGAGATGGATTTCATGGACTCCCCAGAGCTGAAATTGCTGAAACCAGAGGACATCAATCTTGTTGACACCTTGGAACTGAAATCTGATGGCGCCGATGTGAATTTTCTACAGGAGAAATTGTTGAAATCAGAGAACATCGATGTTGATGCTCTGGAACTGAAACCTAGTGATGACCAACCATCCCAATCTGCTACAGATGATGTGGAAGAGATCGAGGAATCAAAGTCTGCTTCTTCCGAAACAACTGGATTGGACTCGCAGAATGAGATTAAGGAAGACAATGAGATGGATTTCATGGACTCCCCAGAGCTGAAATTGCTGAAACCAGAGGACATCAATCTTGTTGACACCTTGGAAGTGAAATCTGATGGCGCCGATGTGAATTTTCTACAGGAGAAATTGTTGAAATCAAAGAACATCGATGTTGATGCTCTGGAACTGAAACCTAGTGATGACCAACCATCCCAATCTGCTACAGATGATGTGGAAGAGATCGAGGAATCAAAGTCTGCTTCTTCCGAAACAACTGGATTGGACTCGCAGAATGAGATTAAGGAAGACAATGAGATGGATTTCATGGACTCCCCAGAGCTGAAATTGCTGAAACCAGAGGACATCAATCTTGTTGACACCTTGGAAGTGAAATCTGATGGCGCCGATGTGAATTTTCTACAGGAGAAATTGTTGAAATCAAAGAACATCGATGTTGATGCTCTGGAACTGAAACCTAGTGATGACCAACCATCCCAATCTGCTACAGATGATGTGGAAGAGATTGAGGAATTAAAGTCTGCTTCTTCCGAAACAACTGAATCGGACTCCTCTGAGTATGAGATTAACGAAGACAGTGACAATCGTGAATCTTTAAAAAGTGAACAGAAGAGAATAGTCAGAAGAGATGCGATTGTTCATCATCGGGAAGATGAGTTTTCCATACCACACAAATTAAAGTTTACGACAGGTAAGGCAATCGAACATTTTCCTGAAAACAATGGTCCAAAAAGGCTAAGATTCAGGAGAGGAAGAATGGTGGGTAGAAATGTCAACAGCAGTCGCTTAGAGAGGGAGAACTTCCAAAGGAGTAAGATGGCCGACGTGGTAACTGACTCAAAACCAGAAACTCAAAGCATTGTGCTAAAACACCGAGATACACAGGAGAAGGATGTGCGAGGCTTATTCAACAATGTGATAGAAGAAACCACGAATAAACTAGTGGAGACTAGGAAGAGCAAGGTGAAGGCTTTGATCGGTGCATTCGAAATTGTGATCTCTCTCCAATAGAGCAAACTAGAATCTACAATGACATTCTTTTTCTGATAACTGACTCAATGCTAGTAGTAGAACTGTCGGTGTTCACTTCATCCATTGTTGATCAAGTGAAACAAAATTGTATCATAGAGTAGTAGTGTGGATATACAAAGTATACATGAACTTGGATACGGGAAGATGCTCGTCTAAATTTGTCAACATGTTCAGGGAAGTTGGCTCATTCGAAAAGTTCTCGTGGGGTGGGTGGTACAAGTGATTCCTGTCATGGAACCTATTCCTGTAATGGTACTTATGTAGTCAGTAAGTGCACTGTTCTCTTTGGCGGGACATATTTTCATACTTGTATAGAGTAGTTGTCTTTGGTTTGAGATTCCACTCGATAAGAGGTGCTTTTTCTTTGTTCAAAATATTTGTTACATTGGTTTCGAGTTTGAGATTAATTTAGGATTAGAGCAGGAGTGTAAAGAATTCATATTGAATCTGACTGACTGCTGCGTCTCTTATCGATGTATGAGAAAAGAAGATACTTTTCCTCATTGCTTAGTCGCTTCTGAATATACAATAAAGATATTTTAAAATACTTGGAATGTTCTATTGAAGTCAAAAAGTATAGGATTTTTGGGGAAGATAATAGAGTTATAAATTGGTTAGCTAATCGTTGTTGGGATCTCCAAATCCCAACATCATTTGGAGTTGTTTGATTTACAAATCAAAGACACCAATCATCAATGCTACCACACCAGCTCTGCTTTAGAAATTTATGGATAATGAGTATTTAGGGAGTGATGGCCGCTCCTACTCGTAATAACAAGACAAAATGATCATTCTATTTATCTTCGTAATGGCATCTTTGAAAGAGCAAAAATATTGGCAATGAGAACATATTTTTTAACTTGTCTAAATTTGCAGATATTAGTTTCAAAGGTCAAAATTAGTTCAGTGTGACAATGACCAATAAATTATCTTTTGCCGATAGCAGAGAATAACCAATAAATTACCCTTCTGATTGTTTTTTTTTTTCCAACACAGTCACCATTATGAGGTGTTTCAATAGAGTTACGGTGATTCACTCTGCTGGACTACACAAATACTGAAACAAACCATCAACACTTACCAACTGCACACCCAATGCAAACATGAAAATCCATGACTATCCATCCATTGTAACTTGCAAGAAACTTCTTATATGGCTCAAACCAGATGGACAACGCGCCCCTCGTAAACTCTTATCAGGAATTTGCTCAATAATGTAACACTTCAAAAAGTCAATCAAACAGGTACACTATGATGCCTTTGGGCAACTCATGCACAAGTTCAGGTGAATCTCATGCACGAAATACAAAACTAGCCATTACTCTTAAGACATTGTACTGAAAGAAAGAACAAAGGATTTGCTTTTCTAATTAATGATCCATATAACATAAAAGACAAAATCAGCTTCACATGTAGATCACTCAAAATCAGAAAACAACTGCATGAAAGGTCTGATAAATTCTCTCGGAAACATGTGTTCTCTAAGAAGCTTGATTTTCATCAGCAGCAGCTTCAAATGTCTCGCCAGGCACCAGCTCAGGGACATCATCATCGTCATCCTGTTTCGCAGGTGCACCTGCACCAGGTGCCTGTTTCTGCAAGTGCTCCGCAAGCCTCTTCAGGTTTTCTAAATTATCAGGTCCTGGGAAAAAAGAAAATATCATCAAAAATTCATGTACTACATACAAAACAACCAGAGACATAATATCTTGCAAGATGCCAACTACCAGGTTCAGCCATGGCACTAGTTACCCCATATAGCAATGCAAACACAGTAGAAAGTAGAAACAACCACATTTGGTAAGCAACAAAATATTTGACACCAGTAGCATTCAACATTTGGGAACAGCAATGAAACATAATCAACATGAATCTAGATGATTGAGCAAGACAAAATGAAAACTAATCAGCATGCACATATTGTAAAGAAGCTACACACTCAAGACCACCATAATGTACAATTGCAAGTTAGTAACTTGGCAGTGACAAAAATGCCATAATGAAAGCTAAAAACAATGTCCAAACTATAATAACATTAAATGAGAATACCTAGTTGGTTAATGATCCCAGGTAGCAGATCTTGAAGTTCTGTCACAAGAAAATCGTGTGTGAGTTGTCTTAGCTAAGTAAGGGATTCCAGAAAAGATGACAACTAAAATCCAAAAGAAAATTTTCATGAATCATCTCATATTTATCAACACCAGGCCAATCTAACAGATACTCGTCAAGTCACATACTCTTTGTCTGAGGAGACCCACTAACAACCCATGTATTGGCTGCAATTGAAGCTTGCACTGAGAAAATGTGGAAAAATTCAGTAAATCATTTAGCAATGATTTAGTGTTTCTTTTAATGAATGTGATGTGCTTTACCCTTAGGGTTAACAAATTGAATAACAAGATCATCCTTAAAAATGTTAACTTCTTCTATAGCTGGAATGGCATTCACGCCTATTCTCTTCAAGGTGCTTTGAAGCCTCTTATCATCAGTTGTTGTAGTCTTGTGAACTGCCTTCTTCTTCCTGATCAAAATGCAGACAAACAAAATAAGGCACTTAAAAGTGTTTGATTTAACTGACCTCTAAAGGGTACTAGCATAAATTGCACATTGACAAAATATTTAGCCTCTAATCATTACCACAGATAATCAAACTGGTCATGGTACTAGTATCTCAAAATTGGCAATAGAATAAAAATAAACCTGCGCATACTGCCCTTTCCCCCAGTGCGAACAGCACCAGCCATCTTCATGAGCTTCTCTACATTCATCTGCATGGAAAAGGAACATCATGTGAAATGAATTAGAAGGTACCTTTGTCAAGCATGACTAGATCACATTCTAACTAAATACTTCAGTTATCAGAACCAGTAAAAATAAAAAATAGAATAAGTCAAGGATTTCAAAATTTAAACACTAATGACAGTTGCAAGAATTTAGCAATGCGATGAAGTAACACATGCAATCCCGACAATCTAATTAATTTGGCCAAAGATTAAATCAGAATAAACCAAATATTAGGTTTTACTCAATACTTTAAAGAGTGAGTCCTAACAGAAGACCCCAACACATGCACTATTTTAATGAAGATATCAAATTGGCTCAAACTAGAAACCCTCAGTAACAAGGACTAGATAAGAATGGCAATCATAACATCTTTGTTTTCCTCGACTTCATCACAGAAGATAAAGAAATCACAAATATGAGGATCTCAGCTGGTGACTCATCATTCTTAGATCTATTTTTTTGTTTCAACAAACAGAGACAAAATTCTCTAAAATTTCCATTGTTATTTTCGTTAGGTTAATGTCTGACAGGAATAATATTCTATGACTAACAACTCAATTATTTTCAAACTGATCCATTTACTATCTATTATTTCGTTTACTACTAGTCTATATTGAAATGGGCAAAAAGTTAAATGTTCTGGCAATTCCTCATGGCGGGACAAAGGATAACAAAATATATATAAAATAAACAAGGCCTATGACTAGATGTATGATATATACTATGCATTTTTATTACAGTAGTGTATATCAATAATAATATTGTTGTATTTAAAGAACAATGGCTTTTTGCTCAAGTGAAAAAAGATTTGTGGTAAGGGGGTCACTGGGTCTTTAAATATCCATGATTACCTCCTGTAAAAATATTCAGATTTTATCTTTCAACGAAAGAGAGGAGAACGATTTCACCGTTGCCTAGAACATAAGTTCAGGAGCCCATCAAAACCCCAACCACCATAAGCTTGAAAGTCATCTCATTTATGCTAACATTCTTACAGTAGGATTAGTGTCTTATTTAAGACGATCATTATTAGAAGTATTACTTGAAAGAACAATTACACACAAAAAAATACAACAAAGTAACATCTATATAACAACACATAGCTAAACCTCTACAACAAAGCAGCCCAACCCATCTAAGATTCAGCATTTCCGATTGAGCTTATGATCAGAGTTAAGGCATAGTGGAGTGCCAAACACAAAGATCAGCATGAACCACAGCAGAACAGACCGTGGAGGCTAAACCCTTTCCGAATGGTCAGATACTCTTCCATATTCAGAGAAACGGACAAAAACCTTAAAGCTTGACGAATCCAATCCTTAAAACCCTTTCTAACGGAGATCAGATCCAGCGTGATGAAGAAATGAATAGAAAGAAGCGGAATTACCTTTGCAACGGTAAGACGGGAACCCACGCCGGAAGAAGAGAAGAAGGAGGAGTGCGCCGACAACGCAACTTCGCTACGAGAAAAGATTGGGTAGGGCGGAGATGACATTGATGCCGCATGGCATGACTAAATTACTGAAGCAACCCCGGAAATGATAGGAATTACGAGATTGGTGACTACCACTTTTTGGGCATGTTGGTGGACCCGAAGTCTAAAACCCAATAAGGAACCACCACGTAATTAACGGGTATGGATTTTGGCTCTGCACCCGTTTGTCTACTGCTTTGATTTGAGCTGAGTCATTAACATAAAAAAGAAAGAAAAAAAAAAATCGAACTCCTTAGCTCTCACTATTCTTTATTTTTAATGGTATGATTAAAAACTGTGAAGAAAGTCATAATATGAACAGTTGGTATTTTCCATGCGACGGGAGAAACAAAAGTGGCTGAAATTGTAGTCGGTACATCCTAATCTGCTTTATTGGGCACATATTTATTTATACAATTTTTTCCCAAAATAATAAGATATCAATTAAGATCTTCAAGTTAACCTCTCGAGTGTCATTATATATATATAAAAAAAAAGGAATCCATCCAATTCCTTCCTTCAAAACAATAATAATAATAATAATAATTATTATTATTATTATTATTAATTTATCTATCTACTCTGGTGGTTTTTGAGAATCCAATTCCCTAGTTGATTACACATTTGGGAAGCCAATGTGTCACGTCTAAAGATGTTGGGTGTGGATATAATATTAGCTAGCGATGATATGGACCAAAGGTGGATTGTTTTCATCTTCATCATTAGCAGCATTGTCAAGGATAATAATTAGGGGGTGGGTGGGTAGTTTAAATCAAAATTTATTTGTTGTTAAATATTTCCTCCTTGAAAATAAATCGCATTCTATGTCAAAGAAGATCCATCCATCTAACTCCTCATCTCCCAGCTAGGTTTTTCTCATAAGTTGTGATCCTTCAGATATGATAAATCTAGAATGATAACAAAGTTATCTTGCAGATAAATCTAAGTAACTTAATAACTAGTGTGACCAACCAAAGAGCCTCGGCTCAAAATCTCTAAAAGGGGACCTCCGCCATGAAAAAGATCATTTTGAGCCTTCCCTATAGATCATAACTAACAATTCAACAACTCCTGAGTGTTAGCCATCTTTCAACTAATTATCTGAAGCCATAAGGTAGCTTTCCTTTGAAAACTGACAGATGGATTGATCTTCCACTATTCCTAAGTTCTTTTAGAGAAAGAACGATTAAAATAAAAATATATGATCATAGATTCAACATTTTGTTGGGCAAATAAGTTGGGGTCTTTGATTTTTATATTATTCAATCTATTAAATGTAAAAAGTATTTTAACATTAATTTCCTTCCATCTAGTAAAACAAAAATTGGATTCAAAGAGCCAGAGGGATTTTCCAAGGGTAGGATGATCACAAGCCAACAATCTTAACGACCTTAACCAATATCCAATAGTGTGTAGATTGGATGAGTGTGTCAACATTGAAATCAACCAAAAGAATAATAAGTCAATAGAGGCAATCGTTTAATGGCATGACAAAGATTTAACTATCATCATTAATGATACTACTCGATCAATTACTAACTTGTTTCAAAAGTCCATCTCCAAGCTGGAATGTGGAATGGAAGAACTTTTAGCTTCCACTAATATTTCTAGGCTCGAGTAGGTTCCAAGGATGAATATCCTCTCGTATCAGTATGTGTACCAATATTTTTTAGGTTTATGTATAGCAAATATTTAAGCTTGCAGGCTATGCCTAGTAACTCTAAGATCCCCCTTATCTTACTAACCATGTCCTAAACGATTATATGAATAATTTAATATTAATAGAATTTTGCAAAAGAAAACTTGTAATAAAAAATTTTAATACTATATGGTATTAGAATATAATACATTGCCAGTTGGCCAACTTAGTTCTAATTTTGTTGAGCATAAGCAAATATTTTTCTAAGGGCAATAGTAGCATAAACTCATATATATTTTTTCTAAAAAGAACTTTTTTTTTTATTTTTGTCTTCATATAGTAAATCTTAACCAAAGCGCAACCGTCGCCGGACATACATTGGTCGGACTTTATGATGTCTGGGCACTAATTTAGTATTAGTAAAATTTTAGAAAAGAAAACTTTAAATCAAAATCTTAATATTATATTATTAAGCTAGATAGATTTTAGTTGTTCGAGATGATAGCTAATTCAGATCCAATATGATCCTTTTTCTTTAGTCAATCTCAAGTTAAACTTTACTGATCCATTCTAAGCTCTATAAAAACTATGTAAAGGAAGGGTTAGCAAATTAATTGAATAACTCACAGACTATATGTGTTCAAAATATATTTATTGGACCTTATTTTATGGTAAGTTCTAGGAGTCATTATTTTTGTATAATCGCTTTGTTGCGTTCAATCTAAGATAAGATTATAGTTGGACATGTGACACCTATCAAATAATAAAGGGAAGATTGATTAGTTGATCGGACTTATGTCAAGGTGTTGGTCACTTAGTGCTATGGTGTTAGGCCACCTAGTGCCGAGGTATCGACCACCTTATTTTGCTTCCTAACACTTACTCCTCACTTCTCAAGTTGGAGTTAGGTCGGGAAGTGCTTTTTAGCTGATCCGATCTTAATTGTTACTGCTTTGCCGGTTATAATGATGATCGATGGGTTATCACGGTCTTGTATGGTAGCACTCCATGAGCTAATATGGCCTCACAAGATGAGCCAATATGACCGCCTCACACGATGGTGCCTAATGGGCTAACATGACTTACTAGTTTGACACAACTATACGATGGTACAACTTCATACAAGTGGTTGATGTTAGACTAAATAAAGTATCTTCTAGAACTTTGTTCACCATACTTGAACCATCATAGGGTGACTAAATTTCATAATTAGATTAATCTTCATTATAACAGAAAAGATTATCCTTTATACACAAATGTTGTCTCCATGATGCTTCAGCCGACGTTAATGAAGTTCCGAAATCGAGTCCACCACGATGTTTCTATTTGATACAGTTTGAGAACGTACGCCATGAAGTTCTTTTTAGTTAATTTTTTTTAGTGCTATTTATTCTGTTGTCCTTCTTCGGCAAATTGTACTTTTTTTTTGTTTTTGGCCTTATAACTTTTGTTGCTAAACTAATGCATAATAGGTTCCAGTCCTTGAGCTCATAGTTTGATTTAATTTAATGCATAGTTAATCTACCAACTTCTTGATTTAATTTAATGTAGCAACTGGTGATTTCTATTAGGGGAATGATTGGAATTTCCGTGGGTAATGATTAAACTTTTCCAGTTTGAGATGAACATTAGCTAAGATAAAGTTCATTAATTTCAGAGGAATGCTTGTCATATTTGCAACTTTGTGATGGTTTCATGAAATTATAGGTGAGCGGTGGGGCATGTGTGAAAATTTCCCATTATGTACACGTAAGTACAGGTACACATAACTTATATGTTTGTATTATGATTTTGAAACCAAAGAACTAGTTCTCTAACATACTGTCACCTTTATATTCTTGGAGACACTTCACAGCTCCACCACGGTTGGCATTATTTGATCAACTTTGTGCCAAGATATAATTGACAAATTACTGCAAAGCCAAGTGACATTTTTCTAAGTCTCTTTCACGTAGATATACAAAACATAACGTCCCGTCCTAAAATAACAGATGATGATGGCTAGTGAGCTTGCTACTCTTGCATGTTACGATCGATTATAAGTATAAAATCTGTTATATGCTATATGTAATACGGAAACAATCTTTTATGTTAAGATTAAAATCGAATAATATTAGATCTATTTTACAATGTATATCTTTTGATGTTATCTGAAAGAGGTCTCTTTGTGTGACCTATAAAGGCATCGTCATTTGTAAAGGCATTATCTTTAGATTTAAAATCGTTATCAATATATATATATATAGAACTAGATTATCATTCTTTTCTCTTTCTATCATTTCACGTGATCGTTTAGATTGATGGTTCAGGAAAATTAAGAAAGAAACCGTAACATATCTCATCCGGTCCCAAAAGATCTTGTCTATTTATAGGTGAGAGCAGAGGGTCCAGAATAAATTATTATAAGAGTTCCTCCCATCAAGGACATTCCCTAAAAACTTCTACTATAATATAGACTTATTTTCTATTGATCAATATCTCATAATCCAATTAATTCTAGTATATATATTATTCAATTATAAAGAGTCACAAAATCTAATAAAAGCCTATACTAATTTCATTTGTCACCTTTCTAATATGTTATTGTTTTTTAGTTGTAATTTTCTTTGCACTTAAATATGCATACTTCATCTTAGAAATTGAAGAATAAAACTGTCTTTCTCACCCAAACATGTCTTCTCTTCGGTCGGAAAAATCTCAGGCAGGGTGTGTGTGGTTCATTATCATCCTGAGCTGCCTGACGAACTGGATAAGCCTAGATTCAATTTGAATAGTCAGATGTTTGTTATTCTGTGTGTAGTTCATTATCCTGAGCGTATGAACCGGAAAAATCTCATACAGAGTATGCTTCTGTGTTAGTATCCGTACATGATGTTAGTTATTCAAAAAAAAAATTTATTCTTCCTTTTTTTTAATTCCATCGTCCTTAGATATCCTTATTGACCAGGGACGATCACATCAAAATTCAAGTGCACAGTTACCTCCAGAGATTCTTCCACTCGTTTCTGTAATATGTATCCTTCGATTTGCAACCGTCGACATCTCAGGTTCTTTTCGGAGAAGCATGCACCATTCTTCTGCCACTCCACTGTTCAGAAAAGACGGATCTTCTCATGCTACCTCAACTTCCACACACAGTCGCGAAGAAGGAAGCACGAAAAATTCACACAAGTCCAGGATAGCATGGTCACCCCAGAGATAACCGTGAGGTCTGACGAACATTCATCCCACGTTTCTGGTTTAGGCAGTGAGACGTCTAATGTTTCACTGACATCTGAGAAATCTCATAGAGAGAAATCAAAGAAGAAAAAGGTCAAATTTGAGTAGTAGTTTATGCTTGTGTGTTCTCGTAATGATGCAAAGCATTGAGATTTCTGCAAATTTTTGCTGAAGACACCCACCCCCAAGATTTATTATTTTCTGTTTTACAATGATACGAAGGTTTCCTGTGAACATCGATGTTTTATTTCAGGAAAATATTTGTTGCGATATTAATTGTACTATTAAAAACACTAAAATCTTTGTTACCCGGATGAGTTATCTGCCGTAATTCTCTGTTCCACTGCCTCCCGGTTTTCTGCTCTTTTTATATTCATAATAAGAACGATCATATGAATTGGTCACGTCAATTGGTCTTTTTATATCCAAGTCATGTCAATCGTTTAATTGGTCATGGCAAATTAATTTCAGACTATAGACATGATAGCTAACTCCAATCCAATGATGTGGACAAGCACCTATTTTCCATTATCACTTGTTTATACAAGCGCACATTCATAATAGTGAAGAGTTATTAATTATCTCTCTATCACTGTTTCTGCAACTCTTTTCTCTCTCTTTTTTTTTTTTTTTTTTTTTTTTTTCTACAAAGACAGAAGAGCTAATGATCTACCTCTTCTCTTCTCTTCTGATACACAACTCATTTATCCGTCGTTCTAAAACACTCGTGCATGCCTCAATAGACATGGGAAGTACGTCAGTGAGAAAGATGAGATGAAAAGGAGGTTGGAGAAGATGATGAGGGGATCGCCTTAAAAGGCTGTGAACTGTGAAGTTTAGGAACAGTTTTCTTCTCTTATTATATTTCTGGCAGAAGACTGACAACTGTGTCAAAAGTATTGATTCATTCTTCTTCCTAATAGTGTGTGTATATAATTTCTAAGGCTTGCTTTCACTGAATTCTTCCTAGTCTTTGGTTTGGAGTTGTGGTGTTTTATTTGCAAGTCTTCATTAGATAGTCATCAGTCAAACCATGCGATTGAGTAGAACCAGTGGAGCTCAAAAGGTGCGCGAAAAATTTGTAATATCATTTTACTTATCCAACCAAACGGAAAGCAGCATTAGCTTTTGATGATTTATAGTAGTCGACTTGGAACGGCTTTGGTTTTATAGCCTAGACTTGAACCTTGATCATAATAGAGTTGCCACTCGTCCATGTCGAGCATTCAACCCATCTCTTATAATCGTCACTACCAAATGTAGTCCGTCTTTTTTCAAAGTTTTTAGCAAATTTTAGAAGCAAGGACGGGGGGTTTCATTGACCATTCTACTAAGCATCAATATCTTTATCTAAAATGGTAACGGTAGTTATAACTTGGCCTAATTGCCCCCTCTCTCTTCCAGCAATTATGCAAAGATACACCAATATGATAGAAACACATGAGAGAAGATTATGATAAAGAAAATCAATCAAATCAATTATTCAAATTTATGATTGATCGTCAAATCATGAGTTGATGATTTTCTAATCTTCTATCCACATCACCCCTCACCCTGATATAGTTCCCTTGGCATTCATAACCCCTCGGCCTCCCTTCCTCCCGATTCTCTTGTAAATACGGTGGTAACATATCCTCCGAACCACTCACCAAAGGATGCCAATGACTCCTCTTCCCAATTATAATCTATATCATCAAAACCTCGTAACCTACCTTTTGGATATTTCTCTCATAGAGATATTATTATATGAAAATTTTTAATATTAAAAATTAAAATTAAATAATAATAAATTAAATTTATGATGTGTATCTTTCGATTATACTAAAAAAAAACCTTTATTTGGTTTGTAAGCATATCGTTATTGAATTCGAAAACTATAGTGATGACAATCCGTAAGGAAAACTAAACTTGTCTTTTTGTCTCTTTTTATATTTCGCATGACTATTATGAGCGATGGATTATGGATAAGGGGAAGATAAGTGAAGATCTGTAATCTTTAAATGACTAGTTCACATGACTAAGGAGTGATGAGAGAAGATTTATAATTTTTCAATAATATCATATGTCTACGTTAAGCCCTAAGAGGTCCTGTCTATTTATAGATAAGAGCAAATGATCTACAATAATTAACTAAAAGAGTATCTCTTATCAAAGTTATCTCCTAATAAATCCTATAATAATTGGACTTCCTTTGTATTGATCAATAACCACGATCAAAATTTAATCATATCTGTAATATATTTTACATAGTTAGATAGGACCATATAATCTAACATTTTTTCACTTGGCCCATTAATTATAAGATATAAAAAATAAAATCAAAGTAAATAAAATAAAATTTGTTTAAAAATAATTTTATTTAATTAGATTTTAAAACTTTCAAAAAATTTTTACACCTATGCATGAATTTTTATAAAATAGGCCAATAAATCTAATAGACATAATATCATATTAAGTATGACTACCAATACAAGTCATAATAATTACATGTCATCAATATCATATTTTCTTCTATGTACCATAACATTATTAATTCTTCCTAATTAATCCAAAATGATCCCTATAATTTATCTTGTCAAGACAATCCTATTATATACATTCAACCATAATATGTACATACATAAATATGAATAGGATAATAAAAATAAATAATTTTAAGTATATAAATAAGAATATCAATTATAATATCTACATATATTTTATAGGTTGCTCATAAGCCCAATTAAAAAAACATGTTCTTTCAACACTTTGTTGGGAAATCATGGGGGGCGACATCATATGCGCAGCGGAAGAACAAGAAAACAAAAATCCCCGATTCCCAAAAAGATGTTCGTTGTCGTGCGAAGATTGGTGCACAAAAATCCGCAAAACACAAAACTGCATATAGAGATTGTGTTACCTAGGGAGATCGTATATCCCTGTTTCCTTGCAGATCCTTAGGAGAGGGTGAAGGAGGTCAAGCGTCCTCCTCTCTAGCGGTGATCCACACAGCAGGGTTGCGACGACCCTCCTCAAAACTCCAGGCCTCTGAGGTGGAGAGGGAGAGGAGAATAGGAAAGGCAAGCAAAGACTCTAGCCTATGAGGCTGTGAATCCCTCCTATTTATAGAGATCCCGTGTCAAACCCTAATGGGTCCTTCCCTAGTGGGTATTGGATCTGCATCCAATAAGACAAGGGCTCAAATGGGATATCTCATATCCAACCTCTACTCATCATAATGCCTACCATATGTGTGTGACCCTCTAGGCCCAATATCGAGCTGGCCGTGAGTCATACCTGTCGAACTCCTTCTAACTTCGGTGAATTATTATCTCTCTGTAATAATTCACTTGACTCATCGACTACTTTTTGTGCTAGGCCACTACGTCAGTAGTCCCCGAACGATCTGAGGGGAATCCAATCCATTGGACCTGTCTCCTCTCATTACCATGTGCCTATAGTTCCTCATCCATCTAATATCCCGAGACCATATATCGAGCATGGTGTTGTCGGACCCATATGGTTTCTACTTTCCCGGTCTCGCTCTAATCGGATTCTCCCGGAGAACTCTTTCTCTCTCAACCCAAATGACCCCGGCCGTGGATTTGTCCGAAAGCAAGAACACATGGGATATTCCTCTCATGGCCCGAGAGTGGATGATCCTCTATCGACACTCAATAGCTCTCGTAGGTCGACTACCACTCCCAATGACCAACATTACTAGACACGGGACAGCCAAACCTATAAGTCACGGTATCAAAGAGTGGAGCACTCATACAGGGACATCCTTGGTGTCTCAAGTCTAAGGACCAGATACACCACTAGGACTACTGGAATCATTGTTTGACAATAAGGCATCATCAACCATTCAAAGATTCTCAGTAAAGCGGATCAATCGGTGAACTCATTCTCCAATGAGCACTTGATCTGTATCCCTAGTGTCCCTACACGAGCAGCTATGAGACCAGCTACATCCATCATATGGACGGGTATACAAAGACACACTAGTCTATCCGGTTATCACGATGTCCCTCTCGAAAATAACCTATGACCGGGATTATTTAGGATATGTGTTTAAAGGTGAATCGATCTCATTATCGTGATCTCATCACGATCCGATTCCCATTGCACAAATCCAAGGACATCACAATATATATATGCATTTATGCAATAGTTATAAAGTGATATACGTCAAAATATAATAAGCAAAAAGATTCTGTATCAAGTCACACGTGCCATCACTTACGTGATTGGCTTGCTGGGCACCTATGACTAGCACACTTTAGACTATAAATTATAGTGAATATATTAATAATCAATATAATAGAACTCAAGTTATTAATTGACATTAATTATTTTTATATTATTTTTTCTAACATTAAGTACTTTATACTATAATGCATAGAATTACTAGAGTAATTTTTATTCGTACAAAAAACTATTACGATATATCATAAAATATTTTCAGCAACTTAATAATTGAGTCTAATCCCATCAAGTCCTAGGATAAAATTTTATAGTCATAAAGCTTAATTAGTGATATTAAATAATATCATGAAATCAACCTTTATTATTGATAATGCAATAATACATTGCTTAATATTTTTTCTATCCCCTTCAACTAAAAAATATAAAATGTGAAGTGAACCTATTATTATTAAGGTAATTTATGGAAACAACACCTGAAAATATAATAATTTCAAGCTGATATAATTTCATATATGTGAACATATAATTTTTTATTCCTTTTAGATATCTTGTTACATTCTTTATAGCCTTTTAGTATTTTATTCTTGAGTAACTTTAATATATATATATAGTATCTCGACTACAAATTTAATATATGATCTAATATAAGCGTGAGCATGTAATAGAGTTCCAATTGTGCATACATAATGAATAATTTTTTATTTGATTCTATTCTAAGTTATTTTAAAAATACTTGTTTTGGCTAAAATTTTTATTTATGTCATTTGTTGAACAAAGCTCTATAGTAAATCTGTTGGAAACTCGATTAATATTCATTTATGAAATAATCTCAGTAATATTTAAGATATATTCTTAAATATCTCAATGTCAATAATATAAGATGCTTTATTTATATCAATCATCCTAAAATTCTTAATAAGAAATTCCTTAGTTTGGTATAATAAACTAATATCACAATTAGCAAGCAAAATATTATCCAAATATAGATCAATATAATAAATTAGTTCCCATTGACTTTCAAATATAAATTCTAATCAATATTTTTTTTTAAATATGAAGGAAGTAATGGTATAAAAAAAAATTATATATCATTATTTGAAGGCTTGTTTAAGGTCCTAAATAGATTTCTTAAATTTACATACCAAATTTTATTTTTTTTATTTTTTTACAAAAATATTTAGGTTAATCCAAATAAATCTTGATCCTCAATCAAAAACTTATTTTTATATCCATAAAAAATAATATAAAATCATAATGAATCATAAATATCATGATGATTCTTAATTAGTTCATTTAAAAAATTAGAAAAATTTCTCGTTTTGGTCAATATTATTGAATCTATAATGAAGTCAATTGTAATTTATTTGATCTAATCTATATATTGAGAATAGTGTGCAGGATTAACTACGATAGCAGTAAGACATAAAGCAGGTGTTGTGCCAGAGTCAAGATTGAGATCACGTTAGGAGTTCGAGAGTTTGTCGGAAGTCCGGGCGTTTTGTCACGGACTTAGCTGGTTTTGCTTAAGTCGTGCGGCACCCTTGCGTATCCGTCCGCAAGGGTCAGCCTCCTTGAAGCCTCCCATGGTCCATTAGGTCCCACAAAAGAGAGAACAGGACAGAGAAAAGGCCTCACTCGGGATCCACAAGCAAACATCCGAAAAACACTTTATAGACAATGCAAATTACAAACAGACTTTACAAGCCTGAACAGTTGCACAACAAAGGGTAAAATGGTCCATTACAGACCGAGAATCTCTCACACGTGTCCACATGACACAACCTTTATTTACAAGCCTAAAGCGGCCACCGACCCAACTAAAATGGGACTATCAAGCCTTCGGTCGTCCCCCTACATGTTGTACAATGCATGAACATACCAAAAGACACGGACATACATAAGCATTACATCAAACCCCCTGTTTAGAAGTTTGTCCGTGACATTCTCCCCCACTTATCCCTTCGACGTCCTCGTTGAAGCCTTTGTCGACACTGTAACTCCTCGCCTTTGTTGAGTCTTCAATCTTCTGTTCCAGCTACAATGTGCCTTTTGACTTCCAGCTGCTCTCCGCTGTTGTTTTTGAGTAGTCGAATCTTTTGATCCGCCATGCTGCTTCAACTCACCAATGACTCTGACTCCGGTGTGGGGTTGGCTGAGTTGTGTTGATCCTTGTTGATTTCTGCGGATCCCCAGATGAAGGAAAAGACCATCCTTACTGCGCCAGTCTCTCAAAATGTCTCATGCTGCTTGAATTGGGTGGATGCTTGTTGAAGCTTTTAACGAGCATCGTCTCGCAAACTTATGAAGATTTGGGTCCTTCCTCCACAAAATTTGCTCATTGACTCTTCTTTCACTTAGTTGTCACATCCAAGTAGGTTCGCATCACTTCCGCTTTTCGATTGGCATTTCGTTTGGGAAATGAAGCGGACAATCTACTCTCAAGAACAATCATCACCATTGGTGAGGATTTGACAACTATTGTCTTCCATTATCTTCGAAGGGTCTTTGAACTTTTTTGCGAGCTCCTCTCTTCGGATAGATAAGAGAATTGGGGTACTTTCGGTTTCGCCCATTCTCTTAAGGGTTGAGAAGGCAAAGGTTACTTGACTTCGCCGCCTCCTCGAGGTTGTACTCCATGCATCGAAGCTGGTTCGCGGCCTTCGCCGCTCTTTGCTCACACTTCAAGCACTTGAAGTGTTTGCACTCCTTGCGTTGATTTAGCTCTGTGATTCACCTTCTCAATGCCATTGAACTTCTGGAATGCGTGAAGTTTTCACCCCAACTTGGAGTAATTCTCTAATAGATTTGGTCGCCTCGGGATTGTACCGTCTTCTCCATCAACCACATGCCTACTCCCTCGAGTAGCGAAGGTACAAAGACCGCCAGCGTCGACTACCGTTCCTTAGTCGCGTGCACTCTTGCATGACCCAAGTCCTTCACTTTCGACTATCTTGATGAGAAACTCATTGACACCGGTCTTCTTACGAGTTCCTTGGCCTCTCCCCTTGACCTTGTCACGGTGCTTGAGTTTGCCTCTGCAATGCTCCACCTCCTCGGCCCCCTTTTACGACCAAGCACTCTCCCTCCATGAGAGCAAGGGATCAATGACTTTCACGGAAGTCCCTCCTCTTACCACCATGGCGCCGCCATGCCCATGGCACTACTATCCGTCGCCTGATCAGTATCCCTTTTCTTCACAATCAGAGATATGCCTCTGTGGCACTCCTCCGAGTCCACCTCCATTCTAACCGATGCTTGATTTTGGGTAGCTAAGTCCTCGGACTCGTCGTCGCTTCCTCGCCCCTTTCGACCCCCTGCTTCAACACCTCTGTGTTCTCCAAGCAGTCCGTCTGGTCGATGGAGAGACAGACTGCAACTCCCATGCATGGCCTCTGCCATCACGTTGTAGGGTTTGCACTGATTCTGTTCTCCTTAGCTTCCTTGGTAGCAACGTTCGCTTACTCGACCTTGTCCTCTGACTTGTCGGGCTCCCTTAAGCGAATATGAGCTCTGGAGCAGTCCAACTCTCCAGCTGCTTCGATCATACCGCTGTATGATCAAGTCCCTCCCATGGGACTCACTGGTACTTGCATTCGAACTTTTCCCTTGGTGGAACACAGCCCCCATATGCTAATGACCAAGGCTTTCATCCGATGCAAAATTCGATGCACGCACGGAAGACCCGCCTCTGCGGTACCATGGCCTTCACTCCTTGAATCCATAGCACTTCTCGCCGTCGTGTTGTTCACCGAAGTGGAGCTTCCAAGGCTCTCGATCATACCTCCTCAGATGATCTAGTCCCTCACGGGGCAAAGTCGTGTGTATCGCATTGCCACGAAACTGTTCCACCACGATCCGGCGCACCATGTCGCCTCCCCGGTGACTTCTCCATTGCATTCTGATCCTTGTGGAAAAACTCGAATTGTGAACCCTCCATGTGGCCTCTGCCAATACATCACAGGGTCTCCTCTACCTTCGATTTTGTTAAGCTCCTCGGCAATCGACCTTCATCCACCCACTCTTGGGTCACACCACGATGAAGCACCGCTCTAGGATAGTCCGTCGCCTAGTAGCTCCCAAAGTCCCCCGACTTCGCTGCAATTAGTGCACAATTGTCTGGATCCTGGGTCTCTACCCCTACCAAGCACAATCTTCGCTTTCACCGCCTCCTTTATAGCAACTTGAATGACAACACTGTGGCATATTCTTCAAGAGTACCCGCCTCTGCGTCCTCTTGCCCCGTGCTAAGGCCTTCTGATCCCAACTTCACCTCCGCAAATTGAGTCGCCTTAGTTCCTCCATCAAATGCTCCTCCGAGATACGGTGCATGTGCCCCGAAGCTCCCTTCGTCTTTGGCACCATGCAAGATGAGTCCGCTCCATCAGAATGAAGGACCCATGGAACAACATGATCTTACTCTTGCCTCTACAAGAGTTCATGTCCTTGACCTCTGTCTAAGGAAAGCACTGTGTCTCTGCTCCATGTTCCAACTTTTATGCTGGCTCCCTTCAAGCGGCTTGGGTACTTCACTAAGTTACACCCAAGTTGCTCCGCTCCTCGCTTTTGCATTGAGTTGATGGTGGCCCTCGCCCACCATTCCACGGGTCAGCCCCTCCCTTGAGTCCCATCTCCGTGATCGACTCCAAGTGTGCCTTCATTTGTGTTGCCTTGGGTTACTCCCCACTTGATCTCGCAATGCATCCACCAATGCATTCTCTCAAGCGAGATCATCGCGACGACTCCTCCGCTTGCTTTCAGCCCATTGAGCTTCGTGGAGTTGTTGTTTGTTGAGGTACTCCTCAACTTGTGAGGTCCGTCCCACATGATTCTCCCTCTGGAGAGCCGGGACTTATCCCTCCTGGATAACTGTCCCATTGGAGCAACATCTCTCTTCTTTTCGGAGACCACCATCCCCTTGGACTACTCCGATCTGCTGAACAAACTGTGCATTGTTCTGCCTCTTGCAAACACACTTGCTAGATTGCGACTCCACGTCAATACAACCCCCGTTACACCCCTCAGGGCCTAGCAACCTGCTGAACTAGTTGCACCATTCAGCCTCCTACAGATGTATCCTTTGCATGCCGAAGAGAAAGTTTCAATGCTCCATGGCACCGAGTTTCGGTCGCCTTGTGATGGCCACGAACATTCCGTCGTCCGCATACAAGCCTATGTATGAGTACCAAATTCTTTGAGCTAGCAATTCTCCTCACCTCTGTGAGCTTTTGCATAACTCTTTTGGTCGTTGAGCAACTCATTCCACCTTGCATGGTCTCATCCTTTACCAAGCGCCTCGCTTGCCTTGAGCACCATCAAGTATAGTTGTCAACGTTGAGCCGTAGCTCAAACTCAACCATCCCAACCTTTGTGCGCTTCACATTCTTCCAAGCTTATCTGTTCTCGTGGTGCCTCTTGCGCGAAGGGTTGGCCATTCCTCTGAATGCCAATCTCAGATGCCCGCTCCTCTGAGCGACTCCTCTTCCCAACATCTCCATGCCCGTTTTCCCCCAAACGGTCGCGCGTGTGCTGACTGCCCTCAACGCAGCCCTGCTAGGTCCCCCACGTTTGCATGCTAAGTGTTTCTATGAGTGCTTGTCCCGCTCTGATACCATCTGTCACGGACTTAGCTGGTTTTGCCTAAGTCGTGCGGCACCCTTGCGTGTCCGTCCGCAAGGGTCAGCCTCCCCGAAGCCTCCCATGGTCCCTTAGGTCCCACAAAAGAGAGAACAGGACAGAGAAAAGGCCTCACTCGGGATCCACAAGCAAACATCTCCGAAAAACACTTTATAGACAATGCAAATTACAAACAGACTTTACAAGCTCTGAACAGTTGCACAACAAAGGGTAAAATGGTCCATTATAGACCGAGAATCTCTCACACGTGTCCACATGACACAACCTTTATTTACAAGCCTAAAGCGGCCACCGACCCAACTAAAATGGGACTATCAAGCCTTCAGCCGTCCCCCTATATGCTGTACAATGCATGAACATACCAAAAGACACGGACATACATAAGCATTACATCAAACCCCCTGTTTAGAAGTTTGTCTGTGACAGTTCGTTGGAAGTTCTACTGGAACCAACCGAAAAGTCTAGGAGCTTGTCAAAGAAGCTTATCGGAACTTGCCAAGAAGATCGTCGTAAAGTCCAGGAGCTTGCCGAGAGTCCGCCAGAGAATTGTCGAGAGTTCGTCGAATGTTCGCCAGAAGTACACCGGAAGCTCGTCGGAAGAGCAATTGACGCACCGGAACAAGAAGAGTCGTGATCATATCTTAATTATTATAGTTAAAGCATAAATTAAGTTAGGATTGGGTGATAATCCCACTAACTTAATTAGGGGCCAATTGGGCCCTTAATAGGGCTGATTTGGGTCGGGTTGAATAGTCTAATCAGCCCATGAAAACATGGCCGACGGTGGTACCGCTCAGAAGACCCAATCTCCCAGGTGGTTTGGGTGGTGGTACCGCCGGCAGTTATTGTTGCCAGCAGTGGTACCGCACCTGTTAGGCGGTGTTTCTACCAGAGCTCGATCTTCGAGCTTTGGTAGGCAATGGTACCACCCAGACTGAGCGGTAGTACCACCCAATGTCAAGTGTCAAGCGGTGGTACTGTCAGGACCCCGAAAATCCGGGATTAGATACTTTTTGGCTCCATTTTTTAAGTCATTGGGGCCTATAAAAATCCCACCCTTTTCTGCATAAAAGGGCACGAAAACATTGAGATAATCTTGAGTTGTTGGGGTGTAAAAGTGTTGTAAACAAGTACTAGAATCCTCCTCATCCCTTTCTAAGTTTTGAAATCATTCAAGAGAGCTGTGAGATTTGTAAGAGTTCTCTCCTAAATCTGTGAAAAGGAGAAAGCGCTTTAAAAGATAGTTGGTCTTCACCTATTGAAGGAAGGCCTTTAGTGGATGCCGAAGACCTCGTTGGAGGAGGAATCCGAAAGTGGATATAGGTCACGTTGACCAAACCACTCTAAATTCTAGTTTGCTTTTCATTAGTGTAATTTACTTTAACTGCAAATCATTTCATAGCAAATTGCTTCTCCTCCTCATTTTGCTTACGCTCTCATACGTTTCAAGTTGCTATCATTCCAATTCGATTTTCATCGAATGTACTAAATATTTTATATGAAAATTGAAGAATTTTCTACCGCACTAATTCACCCCCACTCTTAGTGCTGCTCTTGATCCTAATAGTTGGTATCAGAGCAAAGTTTACTCTTATTTGGTTTTAAACTCAAGAAAGATGGCATTTGCCGACAACCTAGAGGGCCATTCAATTACACATCCACCCATATTTAATGGGATAGATTACATATATTAGAAGACTAGAATGAGGATCTTCTTAATTTCAATGGATTTTGAGCTTTGGAACGTTGTCGAAAATGGTTTTCAAAAGTCTTCTCTTCCAATAAACGATTGGAATGAGTTGGAGAAGAAGACTTTTACTTTAAATGCTAAGGCTATGAATGCCTTGTTTTGTGCATTAGATAAAAATGAGTTTAATCGAGTATCAATTTGTGAAACTGACTTTTGACATTTGGCACATACTCGAAGTGACTCATGAAGGCACTAGTAGAGTGAATGAGTTAAAAATTAATCTTTTAATGCATTCTTATAAGTTGTTTCGAATGAAACTGAGTGAGACCATTGGAGACATGTACACCCGATTTACGGATGTAGTCAACGGTCTAAAAGGACTTGGTAAATGTTTCTTAGATTTTGAACTCGTTACTAAGATTTTAAGATCCCTTCTAAAAAGTTGGGATCCTAAAGTAACGGTCATTTAAGAGGCCAAAGATCTAAATAATTTTCCTTTTGAAGAACTAATTGGGTTACTAATGACCTATGAAATAACATGTAAAGCTCATGAAGAGCTTGCGGACATCCTTCCAAAGAACATAAAGGATATAACACTGAGAACAATAAGAAGACCACTTGAAAGAAAACTCAAGTGATAAGGACTTCGATGATGATGTGGCACTTTTAACAAAGAAGTTTAAAAGATTCATAAAAAGAAATAAATTTAAAAATGATATTAAAAATAAATTTGAACCTAAGAAAGAATAAGTGATATGTTATGAATGCAAAAAGTCGGGACACTTCAAGAGTGAATGTCCCCAAGCAAAGAGGAAGCAACCAAAGAAGAAGGCTCTCAAAGCTACATGGGATGACTCAAGTGCATCCGAAGAAGAGGAGCCTACCATCACTGAGCAATTGCTCACTATGCACTAATGGCCATTGGAGATGAGGTAATAAGTTCATTTGATGTAAATTTATCCTTTGATGAACTATTAAATACTTTTCATGACTTATTTGATGAATGTAAATTAATTAGTAAAAAATATAAATTATTAAAAAAGGAGTATACTTCTCTTGTTAATGATTTCGATAGTTTAAAAGTTGAGCACAATAATAGTTTAGCTCCATATACGAAATGTGATGAACTAGAAATACTTAGAAAGGACAACTTGCTACTCAAGAAAACCTTAAAAAAATTTGAGGTTAGTAGCAATTCCTTGAATATGATCCTTGCCAATAAGTGTCACGTTCATAGAAAATGTATAATTGGATTTGTGAGTAGCTCTCACCAAAATCCAACCACCTTTGTTAAAGGCCCTACTTTGCATATCTCACCCCGAAACAAATGTAACTTTTGTTACAAATTTGGGTATGTAGCTTATCATTATCCATTCAAGAAATGTTGTCCACGTAGATTGATTTAGTTCCTAAAAGAACCTCAAGTGACTCAATGCAACATGATAAACTATATAGATCGATTTTTGAGGCACACAAGGTCAAATGGGTACCTAAAAATCATCTTTTTGTAAAAAAATGTATCATCACAAGCTAGGAGCAAGAGATGATATATTGATAGTGGATGCTCAAGGCACATGACCAGAGATTCATCTTATTTCTCGAAGCTCACCAGCCTAGATAAAGGATATGTCACCTTCAAAGACAACAACAAGGGTAAAATCAATGGCAAAGGAACCATAGGTAATAAATCCAACCTTCTTATTATAGATGTATTGTTAGTTAATGGTTTAAAGCATAACCTTTTGAGTATTAGTCAATTATGTGATAAAGGATATATCATAAGATTTAAATCTAATGTTTGTATTATTGAAAAACCATACAAAAATACATCTATGATTGCCCTAAAATAAAATAATGTATACACTATCGAGATTAATGATCTTTGTAATTAAATGTGCATTTCGATTCTGAATGACGATGCTTGGCTTTGACATAGGAGATTAGGTCATGCTAGCATAAAACTAATATCTCAAATTATTGAATCTCGTATTTTGATGATGAAACCAATTGATAATTGTGTTTATGTTTTAATATGTGTTTTGAGTGATGCAGGATGCTTCGATCAGGATGAAACAATTAAAGCAGGAAAAATCATGTTGTGCTAGAGAAACATGTCAGAAGATTGGACGTCGGGCCGATGGATCGGTCGACGTATCGACAGAAGGCTTCGGGCCGTGGACTTGGGCATCGGACCAAGAAGAGCAGGTATTACGCCAAGGATATCGGAGTTACGGAGTCAACTGGCCGATTGGGCAATAGGCCGCAGGAGAGGACGATGCGCCGAAGAATCAAACGAAGCGTCGAGGGACCAATGACATGCCGGACAACTTGATTAATTGCTTAGGATTAATTATCTCGATCAAAGTTTTGTTTTAATTATGCAAGATTAACTATGATAATGATGAAGAGATAAAGCGAAACAAAGTGTCGGAGTCAAGCGCGAAGGATTCGTTGCGAGTTCGAGAGTTCGACAGAAGTCCGAAGGTTCGTCGGGAATGCTACCGGAACTAGCCGAGAATGAGTTGGGAGCTTGCCGAAGGGTTTTTCAGAAGCTCACCGGAAGGTTCATTGGAAGTTCGCAGAGCTCACCGAGAAAGATCAGAGCTTGCCGAAGAAGCTCGTTGGAACTCGCTAAGATCAAATCGTGAAGTCTATGAGCTTGCCGGGAGTCCGCAGAATGGTTTCCGAGAGTTCATCGGAAGACCATCGGAAGTTTGCCGGAAGCTCGCCAGAAGAAGTCTTGACTTACGAACTTTGTAAATAGCTTAGAAAATATCTTTAAATTCTTAGTTAGCACATTAATTAGGGTTAAGATTAGGTGTTAATCCTATAACCCAAGTAGGGGCCAATTGGGCCCAAGTTTGGACTGGTTTGGGCCAAGTTTGGAGCCCAACCAAGTGAGCTGAAATAGTATAGGAGGTGGCACCACCAGGGTCGGTGGTGGCACCGCCCAGGAGAGGATCTCCCAGCGAAGCTGAGCGGTGCAACCGCCCTAGGCAGGCGGTGGCACCGCTAGGGCTCAGTCTCCGAGCGAGACTGGGCGGTGCAACCGCCTCTGACAGCGGTGCAACCGCCTGAGCTCGGTCTTCGAGCTCTGCCAGGCGGTGCAACCGCCCCTGACAAGCGGTGGCACCGCCCAGAGGCTCAGTCTCCGAGCTCTACCAATCGGTGCAACCACCAGACCCCGGAATTCCTGGAGATTATAGATTTGAGCTCCAAATTCAAACTGGTTTGAAGCCTATAAATACCCCTCCAATCCCTGGGTAAAACACACAAGCACAGAGAGATTAAAAGAGAGAAAACACTACTGCAATCTCTAGAATTCCCCTCCTCTAGCTTAAGTGTTAGAATTCTATTTAAGAGAGGAGAGTAAGTGCTTGTAAGGGTTGTCTCCTAAACCCAGTAAAAGGAGAAGAGGGGTGTAAGAAGGAGGTTGATCTTCGCCTAGTAAAGGAAGATCGTTAGTGGATGCCGGTGGCCTCGACGAAAGAGGAATCGGAGGAGTGGATGTAGGTCACGATTGACCGAACCACTGTAAACTCCTGTCTTCTCTGGTTTACATTTACTTTGAGCTTATTATCCTTACTACAAACCTCCTTCATAGCTTACTGCCTTCTGCGCTTTTACGATTACGTTTCTAAGCTCAATATTTTTTGAATCGTGTTTAGACGTAAATCGTTTTTCTCGTACGAACATCATATTTCAGTTTGTTCTTACATTCTGATTTCCAGCACAATAGCAAACTGCCTTAACAGATTTGTTTTAACTGCTTCTTGCCTAATCACAAGTTAAAGTGATTTACGAATCGACTTTTCTACTGAAATCAGCATTGTTGTACGAACGCAGTTTTAAACGTTGAAAGTTTTCCACTGCACTAATTCACCCCCCCCCTCTTAGTGCTCTTGATCCTAACAATTGGTATCAGAGCCCGGTATTTCTCATTTCGGATTTACACCTGAGAGAAATAGCTCTTCATGGCTTTAAAGAGGGTTTTTCGGTTTTTCGTCGACCATTGTTTAACGGATTGGACTTCACTTATTGGAAAACTCGAATGAGAGTTTTCTTGATTTCTATGAATTTGGATTTATGAAATATTGTTGAAAACAGTTTTCAACTTCCCTATAAACCGATGAACGAATAGTCGGATTTGGAGAAGAAGTATTTTTCTTTAAACGCAAAGGCTATGAATGCCTTGTTTTGTGCACTTGACAAAAATGAATTTAATCGCATTTCAATGTGTGATTCAGCTTTTGATATTTGGAGAACTCTTGAGTGTTAGGATCAAGAGCACTAAGAGGGGGGGGGTGAATTAGTGCAGCGGAAAACTTTCTGCGATTAAAATCGAAAGCTGCGTTTGAACGACAAAAACGATTTCGATATAAAATCCGATTTTAAGACTACTTTAGCTTAAGATTAAGCGAGACGACGTTAAAGTAAATCTACAAAGGCAGTTTGCAGTTTATGATAAAAATCATAATGCAAGCGCAAATTGAAATGCGACGTTCGTACGATAAAACCGGTTTACGTCTAAACATCAACTTTGAAGATACTGAACTTTGAGATATGTTTTGTAAATGCGCAGAAGGCAGTTTGTAGTTATAATTGGAGTCAAAACGTACACGTAAACTGAAATGTAATGATCGTATGAAAATGCCGATTTACGTCTAAACGCAGATTCGGAAAGTTCTGAACTTAGAAACTCGTTCGTAAAAGCGTAGAAGGCAGTAGCTATTTAGGAGGTTTGCAATAATGATAAAATGCTCAAAGTAAATGCAAACCGAGATTTAGAGTGGTTCGGTCAATCTTGACCTACTCCACTTTTGGCTTCCTCCACCGACGAGGTCACCAACGTCAACTAGCGGCCTTCCTTCAATAGGCGAAGGCCAACTGCCCTTTTACAGTTTCACTCCTTTTGACGGGCTTAGCAGACAACCCTTACAGAAAATTTCTCTCCTCTCTTTACAAATCAGAATTTGGAAGAAAAGAGGGAGAAAATCTTTTGGACTTTACAACAATTTTGAGCTCCAAGATGCTAGTCATAGGTGCCCAGCAAGCCAATCACGTGAGTGATGGCACGTGTGACTTGATACAGAATCTTTTTGCTTATTATATTTTGGCGTATATCACTTTATAACTATTGCATAAATGCATATATATATTGTGATGTCCTTGGATTTGTGCAATGGGAATCAGATCGTGATGAGATCACGATAATGAGATCGATTCACCTTTAAACACATCCTAAATAATCCCGGTCATAGGTTACTCGAGAGGGACATCATGATAACCGGATAGACTGGTGTGTCAGTATACCCGTCCATATGATGGATGCAGCTGGTCTCATAGCTGCTGTAATGGGACACTAGGGATACAATATGTGCTCATTGGAGAATGAGTTCACTCGATTGATCCGCTTTACGAATGCTTTGGATGGTTGATGATGCCTTATTGTTAGACAAATGATTCCAAGTAGTCCTAGTGGTGTATCTGGTCCTTAGACTTGAGACACCAAGGATGTCCCATATGAGTGCTCCACTCTTTGATACTAGACTTATAGGTTTGGCTGTCCTAGATCTAGTACAAATGGTCATTGGGAGTGGTAGTCGACCTTTACGAGGGCTATTGAGTGTCGATAGAGGATCATCCACTCTCGGCCATGAGAGGAATATCCCATGTGTTCTTGCTCGGACAAATCCCGGCCAGGGTCATTTGGGTTAAGAGAGAAAGAGTTCTCCCGAGAATCTGATTAGAGCGAGACTCGAGTAGAAACCGTATGGGTCCGACAACACCATGCTCGATATACGGTCTCTTGGATATTAGATGGATGAGGGACTATAGGTACATGGTAACGAGGACGCATTCAAGGTTCAATGGATTGGATTCCCCTCAGATCGTTTGGGGACTACGGCATAGTGGCCTAGTATGTCCGTAGATCGATGAGTCGAGTGAATTATTACGAGATAATAATTCACCGAAGTTAGAAGGAGTTCTGACAGGTATGACTCACGGCCAGCTTGATATTGGGCCTAGAGGGTCACACACATATGGTAGGCATTGCGATGAGTAGAGGTTCGGATATGAGATATCCGACGGAGCCCTTGTCTTATTGGATGCATCCAATACCCACTAGGGAAGGACCCATTAGGGTTTGACACGGGATCTCTATAAATAGGAGGGATTCACAGACCTCATAGGCTAGAGTCTTTGCTTGCCCTTTCCTATTCTCCTCTCCCTCTCCACCTCGAGAGGTCCGGAGTTTTGAGGAGGGTCGTCCGCAACCCTCGCTGTGTGGATCACCGCTAGAGAGGAGGACGCTTGACCTCCTTCACTCTCTCCCAAGGATCTGCAAGGAAACAGGGATATCTGATCTCCCTAGGTAACACAATCTCTATCACGCAGTTTTGTGTTTTGCGGATTTTTTAGCACCAATCTTCGCGATACGACGGCGAACATCTTTTTTTGGAATCGGGGATTTTTGTTTTCTTGTTCTTCCATTGCAAGATATGATGTTGCCCCCATGATTTCCCAAACAAAGGGTATCGAGCCGTTGTTCGTGTGAATGATTGGTTTTGAACTGCGTGTGTTGTGTTTAGGAAGAATATTGACGTCAAAATCGTTGACGAAAATGCGAGGAAGGGCAGCAACAAAGTTGCCCCTCGACCACATGCTGCCAATCACCGCAAGAATAACCGGCCGGCCCAGCCAGGCGAGACAGGGCCAAGATGCAATAGCCAGCCGTACTGCAAAGCAGCCGGCCGGCGGTCTGCTTGCAGCAGGCTTTGCTGCCGGGAGGGGCTGGCAGCCCACGCGGCGAGGCGCCAGGGCGGCGGCCCCGCCAATCGCGGCGGCGCGCCGCCCCAGGAGGGCGGCGACGCCACCGCCACGCCCTCCAGGGCTAAAACCCCATACAAAGGCGGTCGCCGGGGACAGCAGCACCGCCATGAGGGAGGCGGCGGCCGGGGGCCCCGCACGGCCAGCGCGCCCACGCACCGTCGCAGCGACAACAAGATTACTTTTCCTCGCCGCCCGGGTGGCGGGGCGGCGGGGCAAAAGAAAGAAAATTAGGGTTTTGGGCAAAATGATAGTTTTGCCCCTGTGAATTTGAGAAATTCAAATTTCTGTCTTTTGTCCAAATTACGAAAATACCCTTAGGAATTGAGAAATTCCCTACATGTCCCTGATTTCAGAAAAATATTAATTAATTAAAAGGTTTAGTTGATTATTATTTTTTATTATTATCTAGTAGTCCTACATGATGATGATTATTTATACATGTGATGTATGATGTGTGGGCGGATGATCATGGACCGTGTGATGTGTGTACTTGTGATTATTATTATTGAGGTCTGCGAACCTCCATTATATTTCTCGTTTATTGTCGGGCCTGCGTGCCTATGATTAAGTTGTAATCATATGAGGAGGCGGGCGGGAGCGTGGATCTGCGATAAGCGGGACCCACGAGATCGACGATCGTGATGCATGGAGATGCATCAAGATGTCGGCACGGAACCGACGAGGCGAGATGGACGATCACGGGCATGGAGATGCACCGTTGCACACATAGATCTTGATGTGAGTGATTAGGCCCCTACTGGCTCGGGCCTAATCATATTAGGTTGTGGTCCATGATCATCCGATGTGATTGCTTATACACATACTAGATATGTATATATATTTGCATGCGATGTAGATATATATTAAATATGTATATGTGTGACATGTCATATTAGGAGACCAAATTAAAGAAACATCTCTCGATAATATTAAATTCGGTAAACGTGAGGCAATTAGATTGACCCACGTGGCCTTCCATCGTTATGAGTAGGAACCGATTCCCCCGTGTAGGTTGAGTTGGTCGAGTCCCTCGAGACTCACCTATATCGCGATTCGCTATCTTGCTTACGACATAGAGATGTCACCGGTGACCCGAGGACATGGTATGCTTGGTCGAGTCCCTCGAGGGTATATCATCAAATCGACTCATCTTGTAACGAAGGTGTTGACTTAACCGAAAGCATCATGATTGGTCGAGTCCCTCGAGGTTACACTAAGACGCCGATTGGATCCCCGATCCCCACTAGAAGTCTGCTGGAGACTTCCGTTTCACGTCTTTGAGGGTGTCGCGTGACTTCGTTAGTAAAATAGTGGGGAGCATATTAAGATAGAAGTCCATATCTTGATAGTTTATTTCTTGCAAAATCTGCATGTTATTCATTTCTCGCTACATCTTTATTTTCTAAAAATGTCGCTTTCAAATCCCTTACGTGGCATACTTGATGTCAACCGCCTTTACTTGGTCCAAATTATATGGATTGGCTCCAAGTAACTTGAGAATTATTCTCACAGCGGAGAAAATCATGTACGCCCTGATACAATGATGCCTACACCAAGAAGGGGCAAGCGAGGATGAGATCGCTCGCTACGTGAAGTACATTGATGACTCCACTCTTGCTCAGTGCTATATGTTGGGCTCTATGACTCCAGAGTTACAGAGACAACATGAAAAAGATGGATGCCAGATCCATTCTCATACATGTCCGAAAATTGTTTGAGGAACAGGGAAGGACTCAACGATATGAGATATCCAAGAGCCTTTTCCGCGCTAGGATGACTGAGGGGACACCGGTTCAGAACCATGTCCTAAAGATGATTGAGTGGATAGAGAAACTCACAGGTCTAGGAATGGTCCTAGAGGATAACTTGTGTGTGGACATTGTGCTCCAGTCCCTACCAGATTCCTTTTCACAGTTCATAATGAATTTTAATATGAACAAGCTTGAGGTGACTCTCCCAGAGCTCCTCAATATGTTGAGGGAGGCAGAGAGTACTATTAAGAAAGAGAAGCCAGTTCTCTACACTGGTGAGACCAGAAAGAAAAAGGAAAGCAGAAAGGTCCCTTAAGAAGGGAAAGGGCAAGGGCAAACAAGGTAAAGCAAAGGTTGCTAAGAAAGACCCAGCAAAGGACAAAGCCCAGTGCTTCCACTGTGGTAAAGATGGGCATTGGAAGAGAAACTGCAAAGAGTACCTTGCAGAAAGGGCGAAACAAAAGCTTGATGAAGCTTCAGGTACATTCATGATCAGTCTCCATTTGTCAGACTCTTATGATAACACGTGGGTATTGGATACCCAGTAGTGCTTATCATATATGCAATTGCTGCGTGTTACGCAAGGCCTAGGAGACTACTCTGAGAGGCGAGATGGACCTCAAGATGGGTAATGGAGCAAAAGTTGCTTTGTATTAGCTGTTGGCAGGTCGCCCCTACATCCGCCTAGTGGAGCTTTTTTTTATTGCATTAGATGCATGTTATTTTGTTCCTTCTATTATCAAAAAACATTATCTCCATTTCATGTTTAACAGTTAGTGGATATAAATTTGTTTTTGAGAACAATGGTTGTTCGATATTATTAGATGATAAGATCATCACGAAAAGGAACATTGCATAATGGTTTATTTATGTTTAGACACCACTCCACATATCATGAATGTAAATGTGTCCAAAAGGAAATGAGATGAGTTGAACAAGGCATACCTGTGGCATTGTATGCGCCAGGTCACATCCATGAAAGAAGGATTCAAAAAGTTGCTAAATGATGGATATCTAGATCCATTCGACTATGTGTCATATGCGACTTGTGGCGTTGCATTAAGTGGAAAACCGACCAAATCTCCATTTAGTAGAACTGGAGAGAGCCAATGAGTTGTTGGAACTCATACATAGTGATGTATGTGGACCCATGTCAACTCATGCCATTGAATGTTACTCCTACTTCATTACATTTACTGATGATTTCTCAAGGTATGGATATGTGTACTTAATGAAGTACAAGTCCGAGGCCTTTGAGAAATTCAGAGAGTATAAGAATGAGGTGGAGAACCGGGCTGAAAGAGTATCAAAACTCTTTCGATCGGTCGAGGAGGTGAATACTTAAGTCTGAGTTTACTCAGTTCCTCAAGGACCATGGGATATTATCCCAATGGACACCTCCTTATACACCTCATCTCAATGGTGTCTCTCGAAAGGAGAAATCGTACATTATTAGATATGGTACGGTCCATGATGAGTTTTGCTTTGACCTACCCATCTCATTCGGGGATATGCCCTAGAAACCGTAAGCCACCTTTCGAACAGAGTTCCAACTAAGTCGGTAGTGTCTACACCATATGAGATATGGAAAGGGAAGAAGCCTGATCTTAAGGTTGTTAAGATCCGGGGCTGCCCTGCCCATGTTAGAAGACACAACCCCAGATAAGTTAGAATAAAGGACGAGCGATGCAAATTTGTGGGATACCCCAAGGAAACTTGTGGGTATTATTTCTATCATCTCGAGGACCAAAAGGTCTTTGTAGCTAAGAGAGCAGTGTTCCTTGAGAAGGAACACATTCTTGACGGAGACAAAGTGGGAGAATGATAGAATTGAAGCGAGGTTGGAGAACCAAGCTCAAGCACCACTCTGACCAGGAAATCTGTCGGTACCTAATACACAAGTATAAACTTTTACGCAGTCTGATAGAGTATCCCATCCTCCCGAGAGATATGTGGGACATATTAGAGCAGAGGATGTAGAGGATATTGATCCTCGGACCTACGAGGAGGCTATTATGAGTATAGACTCCGGGAAGTGGAAAAGAAGCCATGAATTCGAGATGGATTCTATGTACTCCAATAAGGTTTGGAACCTAGTTGATGCTTGAAGGTATTGTACCCATCGGTTGCAAGTGGATCTTTAAGAAAAGATCGGAGTAGATAGAAAGGTAGAGACCTATAAAGCAAGGCTAGTGGCTAAGGGTATCGTCAAAGGCAAGGTGTTAACTACTTACGAAACTTTCTCACCAGTAGCAATGCTAAAATCCATCAAATTCTATTGGCTATTGTAGCACACTATGATTATCGATCTGGCGATCGATGTGAAAACCGCATTCCTCAACGGGAACCTCGAGGAGGAGGTGTATATGATGCAACCCGAGGGATTCATGTCCAAGAACTGCCCAGATAAGGTGTGTAGGTTGCTTAGATCCATTTATGGACTAAAGCAAGCTTCCCGAGTTGGAACATAAGATTTGATGAGGCAATCAGATCTTATGACTTCAAGTAAAAACGAAGATGAGCCTTGTGTATACGTGAAAGGTAAGTGGGAGCTATCACCTTTTTAGTGTTATATGTGGATGACATCCTCATCATTGGGAATGACATAGGAATGCTATCCACAGCAAAGGCTTGGTTATCTAGACACTTCTCCATGAAGGCCTTAGGGGAAGCATCTTATATCTTGGGGATTAGAATCTATAGAGATAGATCCAAGAGGATGCTTGGCTTATCCCAGTCCAGGTACATAGAAACTATTGTCAAAAGGTTTGGCATGGAAAATTCCAAGAGAGGTCTCATACCGATGAGACATGGGATATCGCTTTCTACGAGTATGTCCCCAAAGACTCCAGAAGAAAGGGCGAACATGGATAAGATACCTTATGCCTCAGCAATAGGGTCTATCATGTATGCCATGCTATGTACTAGGCCTGATATAGTGCATGCTCTCGAAAGTGTCCTGAAAGCGGTATCCCAAGGATCCGTGCTTGGAGCACCGAAAAACAAGAAAGTGTATCCTTAAGTACTTGAGAAGGACTAAGGATCTTTTACTAGTATATGGAGGTAATAGCCTTAAGGTTGAAGGCTACACCGACTCAAGTTTTTCATCGATGTCGATGATAGCAAAGTCGAATTCAAGGTATGTGTACACCTTGAATGGAGGAGTAGTATGCTAGAAGAGTTCCAAGCAAGATACCACCGCAAGACTCGACCACGAGGCGGAGGCACATTGCTGCATTAGATGCAGCAAAAGGAGGGAGTCCGGGTGAAGAAGTTCATCACAGATTTGGGAGTCGATCTGAGATAGCGACAAGTCGACTTCCTTATATTGCGACAACTATGGGGTGATTACTCAAATAAGGGAACCCGGTCCGATCGAAGTGTTCGAGGAGGTTCCACTTATAAGAGAGATCGATAACCCGAGGAGATGTAGCAGTGGAAAGAGTTCCATCCGAAGATAACATTGCAGATCCACTGACAAAGCCGTTGTCTCATTTTGTCTTTGAAGCGTCACGTGGGTCCGATGGGGATCGAACACATAGGTGATTGGCTTTAGGTCAAGTGGGAGATTGCTAGTCATAGGTGCCCAATAAGCCAATCACGTGAGTGATGGCACGTGTGACTTGATACGTAATCTTTTGCTTATTATATTTTTTGCGTATATCACTTTATAACTATTGCATAAATGCATATATATATTGTGATGTCCTTGGATTTGTGCAATGGGAATCGGATCGTGATGAGATCACGATAATGAGATCGATTCACCTTTAAACACATATCCTAAATAATCCCGTCATAGGTTACTCGAGAGGGACATCGTGATAACCGGATAGACCGGTGTCTTTATACCCGTCCATATGATGGATGCAAAATGGTCTCATAGCGCTTTCGTGTAGGGACACTAAGGATACAATGCAGTGCTTATTGAGAATGAGTTCATTTGATTGATCCGCTTACGGAATGCTTTGGATGGTTGATGATGCCTTATTGTCAAACAAATGATTCCGTAGTCCCTAGTAGTGTATCCGGTCCTTAGACTTGAGATACCAAGGATGTCCCAGTATGAGTGCTCCACTCTTTGATACCGCATTTTATAGGTTTGGCTGTCCTAGATCTAGTACAAATGGGGTCATTGGGAGTGGTAGTCGACCTTACGAGGGCTATTGAGTGTTGATAGAGGATCATCCACTCTCCGGCGTCATGAGAGGAATATCCCATGTGTTCTTGCTCGGACAAAATCCCCGGCCGGGGTCATTCGGGTTGAGAGAAAAGAGTTCTCCGGGAGAATCCGATTAGAGCGAGACTTCGGTAGAAACCGTATGGGTCCGACAACACCATGCTCGATATACCTGGTCTCCGGGATATTAGATGGATGAGGGACTATAGGTACATGGTAATCGAGGACGATGTGTCCAATGGATTGGATTCCCCTCAGATCGCCTGGGGGACTACGACGTAGTGGCCTAGTACATCCGTGTAGATCGATGAGTCGAGTGAATTATTGCGAGATAATAATTCACCGAAGTTAGAAGGAGTTCGACAGGTATGACTCACGGCCAGCTCGATATTGGGCCTAGAGGGTCACACACATATGGTAGGCATTGCGATGAGTAGAGGTTCGGATATGAGATATCCCATCCAGACCCTTTGTCTTATTGGATGCAGATCCAATACCCACTAGGGAAGGACCCATTAGGGTTTGACACGGGATCTCTATAAATAGGAGGGATTCACAGCCTCATAGGCTAGAGTCTTTGCTTGCCCTTTCCTATTCTCCTCTCCCTCTCCACCTCAGAGGTCTGGAGTTTTGAGGAGGATCGTCGCAACCTTGCTGTGTGGATCACCGCTAGAGAGGAGGACGCTTGACCTCCTTCACCCTCTCCTAAGGATCTGCAAGGAAACAGGGATATACGATCTCCTTAGGTAACAAAATCTCTATACGCAGTTTTGTGTTTTGCGGATTTTTGCGCACCAATCTTCGCACGACGACGAACATCTTTTTGGGAATCGGGGATTTTTGTTTTCTTGTTCTTCCGCTGCGCATATGATGTCGCCCCCCATGATTTCCCAACATAAGAATCATAGAAAAAGATCAAGATTTTGGTGTATGTCTGTATCCTTTCAGTGCTGAATGGGTGGGGTATTTATAGGCCCAAACCCAATTCAAATTTGGAGCTCAAAACTATCAAATCCCGGAATTCCGGGATCAGGCGGTTGCACCTCCTGACTGGAGCGGTTGCACCGCCTGGCAGAGCTCGAAGACTGAGCCCAAGCGGTTGCACCTCCTGATTGAGGCGGTTGCACCGCTTGCCAGAGCTCGAAGACCGAGCTCAGGCGGTGCTACCTCTCTGTCAGGGGAGGTTGCACCGCCCAATCTCTTCGGGAGGCGAGATCGAGCCCAGCGTGCCACCTCCCCGGCCGGGTGGTTGCCCGCCGTCTCCTCCTGGAGACTTAGCCCAGGAGGTGCTACCTCCTGGCTTGGGCGGTTGCACCTCCCACAGCAATCACCTCCTGGCGGTGATTGCACCGCCCAATCTCGCTCGGAGACTGAGCCCAGGCGGTGCCACCTCCTGGCTGGGGTGGTTGCACCGCCCAGTCTCCCTGGGAGACTTAGCCCAGGAGGTTGCGACCTCCCGAATGGGTAGCTCCATTCGGCCCAATTTTGGTTTTTTAGGGGCCCAATTGCCCCAAGATTAAGCTAATGGGATCACCTCCCATTTCCAACTTAATCAATGTGCTAACTATGATAAATCCTAAGACAATCTCTGCAGCTTGCTCCGGTGCGTCAATCGCTTCTTCCGGCGAGTTTCTGGTGAACTTCCGTCGATCATCCGATGAACCCTCGGTGATACTCCTGCAGACTTCCGGCAAACTCCTGGACTTGCGACGATCCACTTAGCGAGTTCCGACGAGGTTCTTTTGGCAAGCTCCTGGACTTCTCGGATTTGTTCCCGCAGAACCTCCGACGACTGTCCGAACTTCCGTCGAACTCTCGAACTCCCAACGTGATCATTTTCTTGACTCCGGCACAACTCCTGCTGCATGTCTTTCTTCCATCGTAGTTAATCCTGCACACTTAAAACAAAACTTCGATCGAGACAATTAATCCTAAGCAATTAACCAAGTTGTCCGGCATGTCATTGGTCCCTCGACGCTTCGTCCGATTCTTCGGCGCATCGTCCTCTCCTGCAGCCTATTGCCCAATCGGCCAATTGACTCCGCAACTCCGATATCCTTGGCACAATACCCGCTCTTCTTGGCCCGATGCCCGATTCCACGGCCCGAAGCCTTCTGTCGATACGTCGACCGATCCATCGGCCCGACGTCCAATCTTCTGACATGTTCCTTCGGCAAAACATGATTTTCCTGCTTTAATTATCTCATCCTGATCGAAGCATCCTGCGTCACTCAAAACGCAGATTAAATCATAAACATATATCAAGTAGTTTCATCATCAAAATACGAGATTCATCATTGAGGTCACTTATGAAGGCACTAGCCTAGTGAAAGAGTCCAAAATCAACATTCTTGTGCATTCTTACGAACTTTTTCAAATGAAGCCTTGCGAAACCATTGTTGACATGTACACCTATTTCACGGATGTCGTCAATGGTTTAAGAGCTCTTGGCAAATGTTTTTCGGATTTTGAACTCGTAAATAAGATTTTACGTTCTCTTTCTAAGAAGTGGGATTCAAAAGTAATTGTAATACAAGAAGCTAAAAACCTAAACAACTTACCACTTGAAGAACTAATTGGTTCATTGATGACATATGAAATGATGCATAATGCATATGATGAATATGATGAACAAAATAACCTTCTAAAGAACAGGAAGGATTTGGAACCCCGGACAAATGAATACCACTTGAGCGATGACTCAAGTGATGAAGACAATGATGAACTTGAACTTCGAACACTAAATCTTAATAAGTTTATTAAACAAAAATCTAAAATAAATAATGAACTTGAACGGAGGAAGAGGCCAAAGAAGAAGAACACAAAGTGGGATGAATCGAGCTCCTCCAAAGACGAGGAGAAAATCAAGAAAGGCGAGGTGGCAAACTACGCCTTAATTGTCTTCAATGAAAAGGTAATCGAAATCCCCCTGATTTATTTTGAAATTACTTGATGCTTTTATGATGTATATATTTTTTAGTTTAGAATTAATTTTCTTGAAAATTACATGTTTAAAAATACAAAAATTATGATCATGCTAGTAATTTCAAAAATGATAACATTGCATATTTTTTTATAAACAAATAAAATGATTTTGATTGAAAATATGAAATCATGGTTAAGAAGTAATAATGTGTATCATGTTTGATTAACATTGTTGAATGAAATCATGTTTGATTTGAAGTAATGCATAATGATATAATTAAATATTTTTGATACAATGATTGACAATTTTATGTATGAGATTTTAAGTTATACATGATGATAAGCATGTGTTATTCTTATGAGTATATATGGTAAAACCATGTCCGAATGCATGAAAGTGTTAAATTTTATTTTCGGATTTTCTTGACCATAACAATTCATTTTTGAAAATCTATTGATCTTAATGGTTCTATGATGAAATTCATTTTTGGATCCTAAATGTTGATGCATGTTTTTGTTTAACATAAAGGTAAAGGCATGCTTATAAGAAGGAACTAAATGTGATCCTAAAAATTTATAAATGTGATCCTCTATCTTATCGACTTTTCAATAAATCTATATTTGTCATATATGAATTTATTGAATGTGACTTTGAGGATGATTTCAGATTTCACAAATGCTTGATTCATACTTATGACATGAGATAATTGAATCCTTGACTTACTCTTTACATGGCTTGAAAATAGATGTTTAAAATCTTGCTTGATGAGTTGTTTTATAAGATTTTGCCTTTACGTCTTGAACTTTCATGCTTATCTTGATTTGACTTATAATGCTTAGATGAAAAAGAATCATTTAAAAAATACTTTTCCCATATAATCGAGATTAATGATTTCATGATATTTTGTGAATCTCGAAATTGATTTTGATGACTTGATTATGAATTTCAAGTTAATGATTTGATTTGAATAAGTTTTATCTAAATCATAATCTTGATATTGTAAAATTGAAGTCACAAATAATATCTTTTGGTATTCATGAATTGATACTCATAATATGAAAGTATTGGTATTCATGATTTGAATTGGATTGAAACATTGCATGCTTAAATTAATCATTCTCCTATGTTTCAAAAATTCTTTAAATGCCTTATGTGATGATTGAAAATTAACTTGCTTTATGATAAATCTATATATACAATTTTGATGATGAGATTTTTGATGAATTTGACGATTTGAATTTGAATGAGTTTATATTCAAATTATGATCTTGATTTCTTGGATATACTACTTGAGATTTTTTTTAATCACAATCTCTTCTTTGTACACCTACAATTTTTGTTATTTATAAAAGGAAGAGATTTGATAAAATGAATCATGTCTTTTGGCATTCAAATGGTCTTATCTTTGATGATATGATTTCTTTGTATCTATGATATAAATGCCTTGAAATGATTGAAATATTTTACACTTTTATGCTCTTCCCTACTTCTTTCTTGTTTTCAATGATAAAACAGGGAGAAGTTTTGATCATGCATGGTAGGATATAATTTGACAAAATTGATACCATCATGATATGAAACATTTATGATGTGCAATTATGCATGCAATACTTGTGCTTTCTAATTATGATGTGTTGTATTGCATATGATGTAAATCATGATTTAAAATGCTATGAGTGCTAAGTTACACATTTTGAGAAGAAATTGCTATATTGAAACATTAATATAATTATGAATGATGATATGATATTATGCATGTAATACTTCAACTTATGATAATGATGCATGCAATGATAAAATATTCATGATGAAAAATTGTCTTGACTATTCATCTTTTGTCATGATTTTGAAATCGTTGTAAAAGGAAAAAGAACTACAAAATTGTATTCTTCCTTTCTTTTTGACAATGACAAAGGGGGAGATAGCTAGCTTGTACAAGTCAAGAAGATGCAAAAACTTGATTGCTAGCTTGCCTATCTTAAGTAGCAAAGATTGCTAACTTGCTTATTTCAAGAAGCAAAAATTATCTTCTTGAACATCACTATCTTGAATATCTCAAGAAGCAAAACTTGCAACTTGCACATTGCAATAGAAAGCAAGAATCATGAGCTTACACAAGAAAGCTATCTTGCATTTACTTTCGAAATTTTTGCTAGCTTATATATTGTGAAACTTATATATCGTAAAAATTGCTAGCTTGTGGTCTAAAGAGAAGCAAAAAATTGCTATCTCAAAAGAAGCAAATGTGCTATCTTGCCTATCTCAAGAGGCAAAAATGCTAACTTGCACATCTAGCAAAACTTGACAAATTTGCATATATCAAGAAGCAAGAGTTACTTTCTTGAACATCTCAAAACTGCTAGCTTGCATGTTCTAAAATGTTATAATATTACTAGCTTGCATGATGTAGAACTTGCTATCTTGAACATTACCAAAAGTGCTATCTTGTATGCTGTAAAACTTGCATATCTGAAACTTGATAGCTTAAATGTTCTAAGCTTGATGTAATACTTGCTAAATTATCTGGCTTCAAAATTGCATGATAATAAAACTTGAAATTATGTTTTTCATGTAATGAGTTGAACTTATATTCCAAATACTTGATTGTGGTACTTCTCCTTTTTGTTGATGACAAAGGGGGAGAAGTATGTTGATGAAAGTATGTTGATGATGGTATGACATGTTATGCATAAGTTCATGATGTAGTGTTGCAAGTATTCATGATGAATATTGCAATGACTTGAATTTAGTTAGAATTCAAGATTCTATCAATATGGCATATTGATAGGTGAAGTTTGTTTAAACTCCGGGAGTTAAGTTTAACTCCGACATCAATTGGTTGTCATCATCAAAAAGGGAGAGATTGTTGAATCTCGTATTTTTATGATGAAACCAATTGATAATTGTGTTTATGTTTTAATATGCGTTTTGAGTGACGCAGGATGCTTCGATCAGGATGAGACAATTAAAGCAGGAAAAATCATGTTGTGTCGGAGAAATATGTCAGAAGATTGGACGTCGGGCCGATGGATCGGTCGACGTATCGACAGAAGGCTTCGGGCCGTGGACTTGGGCATCGGGCCAAGAAGAGCGGGTATTGCGCCAAGGATATCGGAGTTGCGGAGTCAACTGGCCGATTGGGCAATAGGTCGCAGGAGAGGATGATGCGCCGAAGAATCGAACGAAGCGTCGAGGGACCAATGACATGCCGGACAACTTGGTTAATTGCTTAGGATTAATTATCTCGATCGAAATTTTGTTTTAATTGTGCAGGATTAACTATGATAACGATGAAGACATAAAGCGAAATAAAGTGTCGGAGTCAAGCACGAAGGATTCGTTGCGAGTTCGAGAGTTTGACGGAAGTCCGAAGGTTCGTCGGGAATGCTACCGGAGCTAGCCGAGAATAAGTTGGGAGCTTGCCGAAGGGTTTTTCGGAAGCTCGCCGGAAGGTTCATTGGAAGTTCACGGAGCTCGCCGAGAAAGATCGAAGCTTGCCGAAGAAACTCGTTGGAACTCGCTAAGATCAAATCGTGAAGTCTAGGAGCTTGCCGGGAGTCCGCAGAATGGTTTCCGAGAATTCATCGGAAGACCGTCGGAAGTTTGCCGGAAGCTCGCCAGAAAAAGTCTTGACTTGCGGACTTTGTAAATAGCTTAGAAAATGTCTTTAAATTCATAGTTAGTATGTTAATTAGGGTTAGGATTAGGTGTTAATCCTATAACTCAAGTAGGGGCCAATTGGGCCCAAGTTCGGACTGGTTTGGGCCAAGTTTGGAGCCCAACCAAGTGAGCTGAAATAGTGTAGGAGGTGGCACCGCCCAGGAGAGGATCTCCCAGCTAAGCTGGGCGGTGCAACTGCCGCAAGCAGGCGGTGGCACTGCCAGGGCTCAGTCTCCGAGCGAGACTAGGCGGTGCAACCGCCCCAGTCAGGCGGTGGCACCGCCTGAGCTCGGTCTTCGAGCTCTGCCAGGCGGTGCAACCGCCCTGACAAGCGGTGGCACCGCTCAGAGGCTAAGTCTCCGAGCTCTACTAGGCGGTGCAACCGCCCCAGTCAAGCGGTGCAACCGCCAGACCCCAGAATTCCAGGAGATGACAGATTTGAGCTCCAAATTCAAACTGGTTTGGAGCCTATAAATACCCCTCCAATCCCTGGGTAAAACACACAAGCACAGAGAGATTAAAAGAGAGAAAACACTGCTGCAATCTCTAGAATTCCCCTCCTCTAGCTTAAGTGTTAGAATTCTATTTAAGAGAGGAGAGTGAGTGCTTGTGAGGGTTGTCTCCTAAACCCAGTAAAAGGTGAAGAGGGGTTTAAGAAGTAGGTTGATCTTCGCTTAGTCAAGGAAGATCGTTAGTGGATGCCGGTGGCCTCGACGAAAGAGGAATCGGAGGAGTGGATGTAGGTCACGATTGACCGAACCACTGTAAACTCCCGTCTTCTCTGGTTTGCATTTACTTTGAGCTTATTATCCTTACTGCAAACCTCCTTCATAGCTTACTGCCTTCTGCGCTTTTACGATTGCGTTTCCAAGCTTAATATTTTCCTAATCGTGTTTAGACGTAAATCATTTTTCTCGTACAAACATCGTATTTCAGTTTGTACTTACATTCTGATTTCCTTCACAACAGCAAACTGCCTTAACAGATTCGTTTTAATTGCTTCTTGCCTAATCACAAGTTAAAGTGATTTACAAATCGGCTTTTCTACTGAAATCGGCTTTGTCGTACGAACGTAGTTTTAAACGTTGAAAGTTTTTCGCTGCACTAATTCACCCCCCCCCCCCTCTTAGTGCTCTTGATCCTAACACAAATTTCATCTAAAGAACTTGTAAGAGGAATTCCTCATATCAAGTTCGTCAAAGATAATGTGTGTGATGCATGTCAACTAGGAAAACAAATAAAAAGTAGCTTTAAACTTAAGAACCAAATAAGTACCTCTAGACCTTTGCAATTGATCCATATGGACTTATTCGGACCAATTGCTATATCAAGCCTAGGAGGTAGCAAATACGCATTTGTTCTCGTGGATGATTATAGTAGATACACATGAACTTATTTTTTGGCACATAAAAGTGAATGCTTTAGGTATTTCTCTAAGTTATGTAAACTTGTTCAAAATGAAAAGGGTTTTATGATTTCATCAATTTGAAGTGATCACGATGATGAATTTCAAAACCGAGATTTCCAAGAATTTTGTGAATCTAATGGATATAATCGTAACTTCTCTATTCCAAGAAATCCTCAACAAAATGGAGTAGAAAGAAAGAATAAAAACTTACAAAAAATGGCAAGAACCGTGTTAAACAAACATAGCCTACCCAAATATTTCTGGGCCGAAGCCGTAAATACGACATGCTATGTTATGAATAGGGTTCTAGTAAGACCACTACTTTTCAAGACTCCTTATGAGTTGTGGAACAACAAAAAACCCAACATTTTATACTTTAAAGTTTTCGGATGTAAATGTTTTATTTTGAATGAAAAAGATGCCTTAAGTAAATTTGATGCAAAATCCGATGAATGAATTTTTCTTGGCTATTCCTTTGTTTGTAAAGCATTTCATATCTTTAACAAAAGAACTTTGATTATAGAAGAATCTATTCATGTTATTTTTAATGAAATTTTCGAAGTTAAGAAAAATGAACTTGATGATGATGTTGATTTTGACGCTTTGAATTTAAATGAAATCCCTTCTCCAAATAGCAATTTGGATGCATCTTCTTCCGAACATTCTTTACCAAAGGAATGAAAGTATGTAGATGCTCATCCTAAGGAGCTAATTATAGGAGAAACATCGAAAGGGCTTCAAACTCGTTCTTCTCCTAAAAATTTTTGTGCCAACATCACTTTTCTCTCCCAAATTGAACTTAAATGCATTGACGAGGTCATGAAAGATGATTCATGGGTCATTACAATACAAGAAGAGTTAAATCAATTTGAGAGAAATGAGGTGTGAAAGCTTGTTCCTAGACCAAATGACTATTTAGTTATTGTTACTAAATGGGTCTTTAGAAACAAACAAGATAAATTTGGTATCGTGGTTCGAAACAAGGCTAGATTAGTAGCCAAAAGTTTCAACCAAGAAGAAGGTATCGATTATGAAGAGACCTTCGCTCCTGTGGCTCGATTAAAAGTCATAAGGATGCTCCTTGCCTATGCTAATAGTAATAATTTTAAGTTGTTTCAAATGAATGTTAAAAGTACTTTTCTTAATGACTTTATTTCCGAAGAAGTTTATGTTGAACAACCTCCCGGATTTGAGAATGATAGTCTCTCTAATCATGTATTTAAATTGACTAAATCTCTCTCTATGGTTTAAAACAAGCCCCAAGGGCTTGGCATGAGAGATTTAATTCATTTCTTATTAAAAATAATTTCTCTAAAGACAAGGTCGATACGACATTGTTTATAAAATTTTTTGAAAATAATTTTCTTATTGTTCAAATTTATGTTGATGATATTATTTTTGGTTCCACGAATGAATCTCTTTGTGAATCATTTATTAAAAGTATGAGTCTTGAATTTGAAATGAGTTTGATGGGAGAATTAACCTTCTTTTTAGGCTTACAAATCAAACAATTGAGTAATGACATCTTTCTTAGTAAAAAAAAAAAATACTTTAAATTTGCTAAAAAGGTTTAATATAGATAGCTCAAAAGCTATCAATACTCCCATGAGTACCTCCACTAAGTTAGACATTGATGAAAGTGGAGAAAGCTTTGATCAAAAAGTCTATAGGGGTATGATAGGAAGTCTATTATATCTCATCGCAACTAGACCAGATATCATGTTTAGTGTAGGTCTTTATGCTATGTTTCAATCTAATCCTAAGATATCTCATCTTAAAGTAGTTAATAGAATTCTTAGATATCTTAAAGGTACCACTAATCTAGGATTATGGTATCCAAAATCCGAGAACTTTGAACTAATTATATATACTGATGTGGATTTTGCTAGATGTAGATTAGATAGAAAAAGCACATTCAGAACATGTCAGTTTTTAGGACACGTATTTGTTTCTTGATCATCCAAAAAACAAAACTCGATTACACTATCTACAACCGAAGTTGAGTACATTATAGCTAGTGCATGCTGTGCACAAGTTATGTAGATGAAAAATACTTTAGAGGATTATAAGATTTATCTTAAAAATATTCCCATAAAATATAATAATATAAGTGCAATATGTTTAACAAAAAATCCCATTCAACACTTTGGAACTAAACATATTGAATATTAGGAATCACTTTATACGAGATCGTGTTAATAATCATGATATAATCCTAAAGTTTATTAATACAAAACATCAGTTAGCTGATGTTTTTATAAAACCTTTAAGTGAAGAATAATTTGATTTTATTAGAAGAGAATTAGGAATGTTAATTTGTCTGAATGCATGAATTTAATCTTTTCCGAACAATCTTTTACTTAATGTATTCCTTAAATGGAGCTTTCATGAGTCTATGCCATATCAAGTTTATTTCATATCATTGCTCCATCACTTAATGATTTTTTATACACTCAACCACTCCATGGATTTCATTGACAAATGCATCTCTCTTGGGTTTATCTCTTGTGAATTTTTAATGAGAAATAGATTTGATGTGATCATTCATGGAATTTCTTTTATCCTTCATATGATGATTCTTTCACATGAATTCTTTCTTAATGAAGGAAGAATTTTTATGAATTTTTTAGTATGAGATGAACACTTGCAAGAGTGAGGATTTGATTTCACATGAATAACTCGATCCTTGTGAAAATTAAAGCATAATTTAATGAAACTCTTTTATCATTTTTGACTTAATTCAAATCATTTCACAAAGTTGGCTCTCAATGGATTTTCTTCCTTACTCTCCTTCTTCATGCGAAGTTTTGATGAAAAATAAAAGAGGAGAAGTTGATAGAAGCTATATCTTTAATATTTATAACTTTTAATGTTGAGAACTTTTGAATAATACCATATCATGAATGATTGAAATATGATTGGTAAGAAATTTTACACATTGAAATGTGGCATGAATTTTTACCACACTTATATTGTTGAAATTGTTCTCTTTTTTGTTGATGACAAAGAGGGAGAAATAATACCAAAATATGGTAAATTGATGACAAATGTTTGTAATGTATTTCATCATAGATACTTGAAATGTTTGCTTGATAGATTTCTTTCATAAGATATCTAGAGCTTAACTTGCTATTTTATAAATTGATATCTTGACATAGAATGATGAATTGCTATCTTTGTCATCTTTTATATTTGAAATATCATACTTGAAAATGGATGTCATGCCTTAACATCATTTTGAGAATGTTAGATCATGATAGGAATCATGACGTGTGCATTAATAAGTTTAAATGAACTTAACTTATTAATTTGTTTCTTGAATTCAAAGACATTTAATTCAAGAATATTTTTTCTCAAGTATGACATAAAGATACGAGGAGTTAAGGTTAACTCCGTCATCAATTGATTGTCATTATCAAAAAGGGGAAGATTGTTGAATCTCGGATTTTGATGATGAAGTCAATTGTAATTTGTTTGATCTAATCTATATGTTGAGAAAAGTGTGTAAGATTAACTACGATAACAGTAAGACACAATGCAAGTGTTGTGCTAGAGTCAAGATTATGATTACGTTGGGAGTTCGAGAGTTTGTCGGAAGTCCAAACGTTCGTCGAAAGTTCTGTCGGAACCAACCGAGAAGTCCAGAAGCTTGCCAAAGAAGCTCGTCCGAACTTGCTAAGAAGATCGTTATAAAGTCCAAGAGCTTGCCAGGAGTCTGCCAGAGCATTGCCGAGAGTTCATCGGATGTTTGCCGGAAGTACGCCGAAAGCTCGCCGGAAGAGCAATTGACGCACCGGAACAAGAAGAGCTATGATCATGTCTTAATTATTATAGTTAGAGCGTAAATTAAGTTAGAATTGGGATGTAATCTCACTAACTTAATTAGGGGCCAACTAGGCTTTTAACATTGCTGATTTGGGCCAGATTGAACAGCCCAATCAACCCCTAGAAACATGGCCAGTGGTGGCACTTCCCAGAAGATCCAGTCTTCCAGGTGGTCTAGTCGGTGGTACCGTCCAGACTGGGCGGTGGTACAATTGGCAGTTATTGCTACTAGTGATGGTACCGCCCCTATCAGGCGATGGTATCGCCATAGCTCGGTCTCTGAGCTCTGTCAGGTGGTGGTACCACCTAGACTGAGCGGTAGGACCGTCCAGTGTCAGGTGTCAGGCGGTGGTACTACCCAGTAATGGCAGTGGTACCGTCAGGACTCCGGAAATCTGGGATTAGACACTTTTTTGCTTAATTTTTGAAGCCATTGGGGCCTATAAAAACCCCATCTTTTTCTGCATGAAAGGGCACAAAAGCATTAAGATAATCTTGAGTTGTTGGGGTGTAAAAGTGTTGTAAACAAGTGCTAGAGTCCTCTTCCTCCCTTTTTAAGTTTTAAGATCATTCAAGAGAGGTGTGAGACTTGTAAGGGTTCTCTCCTAAACCCGTGAAAAGGAGAAAGCGCCGTAAAAGGTGGTTGGTCTTCACCTATTGAAGGAAGGCCTTTAGTGGACATCGGAGACCTCGACGGAGGAGGAATCCGAAAGTAGATGTAAGTCACGTTGACCGAACCACTCTAAATTTTGGTTTGCTTTTCATTAGTGCAATTTACTTTAACTGCAAATCATTTCATAGCAAACTGCTTCTCCTCCTCATCTTGCTTACGCTCTTATATGTTTCAAGTTGCTATCCTTCGGATTTGGTTTTCATCGAACGAACGAAATATTTTATATGAAAATCGAAGAATTTTTCGCTATACTAATTCACCCCCCTTCTTAGTGTCGCTCTTGATCCTAACAAATATATTGCTTATGAATAAAATATTTGACCATAAATCTGGCCATTATATCATTAGAAATTATCCTAAATAGATAAATATCTTAAGTTGGGTTGCCTACTAATCCATAACTTAAAATAAGTTGATGGAATTGACTTAGTAGGTGTTAGTCATAAGTGCCCTATAAACCAATCGTATGAGTGATGACACATATGACACGATACATAATTTTTTTAATTATTATTATCTATTGATATTTTTCTCACTTTATGTTGCATGTTGCATATATTGCGATAGTCATGGATATGTGCAATAGGAATCGGATCGTGATGAGATCTCGATAATAAGATTGATTTGCCTTTAAAAACAAATCCTAAAAAATCCTAGTCATAGGTTACTCGAGAGGGATATTGAGATAACTGGATAAACTAGTGTGTACCCATCCATATGATAGAGGTGACTAATCTCATAGCTGTTTATATGTGGACACCAGAGGTACAGTGTAGGTGCTCATTGGAGAATGAGTTCACCGATTGATCTACTTACGAAATATTGGATGATTGATGATACCTCATTATCAGATAGTAATCCTGTCATCCTAACTGTGTATCTGGTCTTTAGACTTGAGATACTAAGGATGTCCTATATGAGTACTCCACTCTTTGATCTGGCATAATCGGTCATCAGGAGTGGTAGCTAACCTTATAAGGGTAATTGAGTGTCGATAAAGGGTCATCCGCACTTGGTGTCATGAGAGAAATATCCTATATGTTTTGCTCAAGCAAATCTCAAATTATGATCATTCGGATTGAGAGAGAAAGAGTTCTTTGAAAGACTCCGATTAGAGCAAGACTCGAGTAGATTTTGTATGGGCCTGACAGCACCATGCTCGGTATATGGTCTTTGGAATATTAGATGAATGAGGTGTTGAATCTCGAATTTTGATGATGAAACCAATTGATAGTGTTTATGATTTAAAGTGTATTTAAGTGATGCAAGACTAGCTTCGATCAGAAAAGACAAATCGATTAAAGCAAGAGGAATCCAACGTTGGGCTAGAGCAAACATGTTAGAAGATTGGACGTCGGGCTAGAGGATCAATCGATGTGTCGGCAGAAGGCTTCGGTTCATGAATTCGGGCATCAGGCCAAGAGGATCGGATATTGCACTAAGGAGATCAGATGTTACAAGAAGACAACATGATGATTGGGTAATACACTGAACGAGAGGATAATGTGCCGAAGGATCAAACGAAGCGCTGGAAGAACCAATGACATGTCATACAACATAAGATTCACTTATAATCGATTATGTCTAGATCGAGTTAGCTTAGAGTCTAATTGAGTCGGTTTAGAATGTAATTAAGCCAAGTCAATTATGGGCCAACTAGGCCCAAGTTTTGGTTGTGTTGGGCTAAGTGAAAGGCCCAAACAATGACCCAACAGGTGGAACCATCGTGGCACAGTCTTCGAGACCGTGTCAGCTGGTGGTACCACCTAAACATAGTCTCCAAGAAATCATGATCATGATTTGGATAAAACTCATTCAAATTCAAATAATTAAATTATCAACATTACTTTTAAGAGATTCAAAATGGTATAAATAATTTTATTAATCTCTTAGTGAAAAATTGATAAGATAGAGAAAAAGAAATTTTCAAGAAACATGCCTTCCTCGTTTTAGTTGTTTCAATTTAAGTGATTTGATTTCTTACAAGCATGCCCAAGTTTTTATGCCAAATCAAAACATGAATCATCATTTACACTCGAAAAATAATTTTTATCATCAAAATCATCATGATAAAAAATATAACACATTAAACATAAGGCTTCTTTAAATAAGAGATTTAATTTATCATTTTAATTCCAATGATAATACATTTTCATTTTTATGTGTTTCATTTTATGTGATTGATTTTATATAAATATGTTCAAGTTTTTCGTATAAAAACTATCTATCATGTTTAAAACCGAAAAGCAATACAAAATCATCAAAATCATTTTCATAGTTCAAGAGATTCATACAAATAGATTCATCAATCTCTTTTTGAAAACTCAATAAGATAGGGATTGAGAAGTTTTCAAGAAAAATGTATTTTCGTTTTATTTCATATAAGCATGCCTTTATCAATTATGCCAAATCAAAAACATGCATCATATTTAAAACCGAAAAAAATAACTTTCATTGCGGCAAAGATCAATAAGCCATAAATTCCAAGACTCGTTATGCATAATTTCGAAATATAAACTCATTAAGCATGATCATTATGCATTATTACCTTGGACATGATACTAAAACATGGTTTCATGTTTTGAACGTATAACATGCATAATTTTAAACTATAAACTCATTAAGCATGATATCAAACTTCTTAACATTTTCATTAAAACATCAAGCATGGTTTCATTGAACATAAGGCATCTTTAATCAAAATCGAAAAGCAATATGGAAATCAACATGATACACACTATTGCTTCTTAAAAACATACATAAGATTAATCTTATTAGGTGTACAAGCATTAGATTTATATTTAATATTTTATTGTATTTTCATAAAACATGCAATTGTCATTATAATTTTTAAAATTACTAGCATGATCCTAATTTTTTATTTTTTATTTACTAACTAATTTAAAAACAACTCATGAAAAAGCATCATGTAATTTCAAAATAAATTAAAGGAGTTTCGTTTGAGTTGTTTACCTCATTGTTAAGAGTCACCAAAGCGAAGTTTGCCATTTCGTCTTCATCGATTTGCTCCTCATCTTCGGATGTGCTCGATTCATCTTTTGACAACTTCTTATTCAGTTTATATACTCATCTTTGGAGTGATCTGGCTTCTTGCATTCGTAGCAAGTAGTTGTGTACTTTTTAAGTTTGTTTTTATTCTTTGATTCTTGTTTTAAGAACTTTTTAAGCTTTATTACGAGAAGTTCAAGTTCATCATCACTTGAGTTTTCGCTTGAGTGGTCTTCTTTTATTCTAAATGCAAAATCCTTCATATTCTTTAGAAGGTTGTTCTCAAGTTCATCATATACCACATAAGTTATTTCGTAAGTCATCAATGACCTAATAAGTTCTTCAATTGGAAAATAGTTCAAATCCTTGGCCTCTTGAATAACTATTACTTTAGAGTCCTAACTCTTTAGAAGGGATCTCAATGTTTTATTAACGAGTTCAAAATTTGAAAAATATTTACTAAGAGCGTTTAGACTATTGATGACATCCGTAAAATGGGTGTACATGTCTCTAATAATCTCGCTTGGTTTCATACAAAATAATTTAAAATCATGCATCAAAATATTTATTTTAGAGTCTTTAAATCTACTAGTTCCTTCGTGTGTGATTTTGAGTTTGTGCCAAATGTCAAAAGCCGTTTCACAAGTAGAAACTCGATTGAATTCATTTTTGTCTAAGTCACAAAATAGAGCATTCATAGTTTTAGCATTTAAAGAAAATATTTTCTTCTCCAAATCATTCTATTCGTTCATTGGAGTAGAAGACTTTTGAAAACCATTTTCAATAATATTCTATAAATCAAAGTTCAAGGAAAGTAAGAAAACTCTCATCCGAGTTTTCCAATAAGTGTAGTCCGTCCCATTAAATATAGAAGGACGAACAATAAAAAAGCCCTCTTGAAAGCCGAAAAGAGCCATTTCTCTTGAGTGTTAAACCAAAAGAGAAATAATGTGACTCTGATATCAACTGTTAGGAATGAATATTAAGAGGGGTGAATTAGTACAGTAGATAAAAATCACTTCAGTTCAAAATTTTGTTTCGATTAAAATCGATCTTGGAAGATGTTAACTTGAAAGCATATAGTGAAAGTAAGAAATCAGTTTGCAAGTAAAGTAGATTGCAATAAAGGTAAATAGCAAAACAGAAATGCAAACCAATTTATAATGGTTCGGTTGTCGTGACCTACATCACCTAGCCGATTCCCTTTCGTCGAGGCCACCAGCATCTACTAACGATATTCTTTCAATGAGCAAAGATCAACTACCCTTTTACAACTCGATTCTCTGTTTGACATATTGAAGAGAGAACCTTTATACCCCCACTTACTCCTCTCTTAGACCATACTAACACTTAGAGCTTGAGAGGAGTTCTCACAATATTACAATAGTATTTGTTTGCTTTTTTGCTCTCAAATCTTATGTGTGTTAATCAGGGATGAGATGGGTATTTATAAGCCTTAAGTGTATTCAAACTTGGAGCCTAAAAGAGTCTCATCCCGGGTTTCCCGGGTCATAGCGGCACCACCGCTTGCAGCACTAACATTGGGTGGTAGCATTGCCTAGTCTAGCGGTACCATCGCCTGACACCTAGCCACTGGGTGGTACCGCTGCTTGATAGTCTCTTGGAGACTGTGTTTGGGTGGTACCACCATCCAGACCGACGGTACCACCGCCTAACATAGTCTCGGAGACTAAGCTACAAAGATTTCACTTATTTGGTCACTATTTGGGCCTTTTCACTTGGCCCAACATGCTCAAAACTTGGGCCCAATTATCCCCTAATTGAGTTAGCCCAATTCCAACCCAATTGTCTGCTAACTACGAATTTTAAGGCATACACTAAGCTAAATAAGTCTGTAAGTTTTGGTTTCTTCCGCGAGCTTCTAGCAAGCTTTTGGTGAACTTCTGACGATCTCTCGGTAATGTTCCAGTGGACTCCCGACAAGCTCATGGACTTCACGACGATCTTCTTGGTGAGTTTTGACGAGCTTCTTTAGCAAGCTTCTGGACTTTTTGGTCAATTCCGACAGAACTCTCGATGAACGTTTAGACTTCCGACGAAATCTCGAACTCCTAACGAAGTCTCGTTCTTGACTCCGGGACTTTATTTTGCTTTATATCTTGATCATTATTATAGTTAATCCTGTACACTTAAATCCTACTTCAATCTAGATAATTATTATAAAGCAAATCAAATGTTTTATGGTATGTTATTGGTTCATTGGCGCTTCGTCCGAATCTTTGGCGCATTGTCCTCTCTTGCGGTCTATTGCCCAATTGGCTAGTTGACCTCTGCAACTCCGATATCCTTGGTGTAATTTTCGCTCTTCTTGGCCTGATGTCTGAACTAATGGCCTGAAACCTTCTGCCAATACATCGACCGATCCTCTGGCTCAACTTCCAATCTTCTACCATATTCTACTCTGGCCCAATATGATTCTTCTTGCTTTTAATTGTCTTTCTTTAATCGAAGCTTCCTGCATCACTCAAAATGCAGATCAAATTATAAACACTATTAATTGGTTTAATCATCAAAATATGAGATTCAATAATGACAAGAAACCTTTTTCTATGGGAAATTTATAATTTTTATTTTCTATTCTTCTACTGTGTATATGATGCTGCCCTAGGTTTCCCAACAGTGGTATTGGAGCCAGATTGATTCATGTGATGATTGATTTTTAAACTATATGTGTTGTTGAATCATATAGAATTGTTTCTCCGTGATTGCTATGATTTTTTATCGTAGAATTGTTTTAGAGAGGCATTTTGACATCAAAATTATTGACGCAAAAGAGGGAGAAAGGATAGCAACTATTGTTGCCCTATAGATCGGCCAAAGGTTGCTTGTAGCTACTTGGCCGAGAGCCCTAGAAAAGGCTCTTAGCCTGGCCACCTACAACAAACCAAGAGAAGGCATGCTGCTCTTGGCTAGGCAAAGGAGAACCCCCTACAGCTAGGGATTAGTAGCTACAAGGGGAACCCCTAGCGGCTAAGTGTTTCCTAGATGCCTAGGAGTCCTTCCAACTAGGGATTCCTCATCGCATGGGGCAAGCTGGCGGCTAGGGTTTCTTGGCCGCCCATGGATGCCCTATAGCCAGAGTTTCCTAGCTGCAAAAGGTGTTGGGAAACAACCCTGGTTGCCTATGGATGCCCTACAACTAGGGTTTCATATCTGTAGAAGATGTTGGAAAACCTAGGGCAGAATCATATGGGCAGCAAAAGAATAGAAACTAAAAATCCCAGATTTCCCATAGAATAAGATTTCTCATTGTCATGTGTGTTGGAAAATCTTGAGGGCGACATCACATATGCAGTGGAAGAACATAAAACAAAATCCCCAATTCCCAAAGATATGTTCGTCGTCATGTGAAGATTGGTGCGCAAAAATCCCCAAAAATTAAAATTGTGTATAGAATAGATTGTGTTACGTAGAGAGATTGTATATCCCTGAATCCCTACAGATCTCTAGCAGAGGGTGAAGGAGGTCAAGCACCCTCCTCTCTAGCGGTGATCCACACAACAAGGCTGCGGCGACGCTCCTCAAAACTCTAGGCCTGCTCTGAGGTGGAGAGGGAGAGGAGAATAGGAGAGGTAAGCAAAGGCTCTAGCCTATGAACCACTAAATCTCTCCTATTTATAGAGGTCCCCTATCAACTTAACCATAATGGAACCTCTCCTTTTGGGTATTGGATCTCCATCCAACTACCAAAGCCTCTTAGAGTAGTGGATCTCTATCCAATAATCTCTATCCAATAATCTCTCATGGGTTCTTATTGGATCTCGTCCATGAGATCCAATAATTCAGGGGCTTATTGGATACCCAATAAAATAGGGGTTTCGGTGGATATCTCATATCAGAACCTCTACTCATCGCAACGCCTACCATATATGTGTGACTCTCTAGGCCCAATATCAAGCTGGCCATGAGTCATACCTATCAGAACTCCTTTTAGCTCAGTGAATTATTAATAATCTCCATAATAATTCACTCGACTCATCGACTGTGGACGTACTAGGCCACTACGCTACAGTCCCCAAACAATATAGGGAAATCTAATTCATTGGACTTGTTTGTCCTCAGTTAGTAGGTACCTATAGTCCCTCATCCTTCTAATATCCCAAAGATCATACCGGGCATGGTGCTGTCAGACTCATATGGTTTCTACTTGAGTCATATTCTAATCGGATTCTCCCAGATAACTTTTTCTCTCTTAATCCGAATGACCCTGACCAAAGATTTGTCTGAGTAAGAACATATAAGACATTCCTCTTATGACACCAAGAGTGGATGGTCCTCTATCGACACTTAATAGCCCTCGTAAGGTTGACTATCACTCTCGAAGACCAGTTGTGTTAGATTTAGGATGTAAGGGTTATCCCCTAAACCCGGTAAAAGGAGAAAGAGCTGTTAAAGGTTGTTGGTCTTCGCCTAATGAAGGAAGACTGATAGTAGATGCCGGTGGCCTCGACAGAAGAGAAATCAATGGTGTGGATGTAGGTCACGACGATCGAACCACTATAAAAATTTGGTTTACTTTTCTTTTGTGCAATTTACCTTACTGCAAACCTCCTTATTTGCTCATTATACTCTTATGAATGCTTTAAAGTTTAATATCTTTTCGGAATCGATTTTAATCGAAATGAAACGATTTGAATCAGTGATTTTACTACTGCACTAATTCACCCCCCCCCCCCCCTTTCGTGCCGACTCATTCTTAATAAGAGTCTCTTCCATGCTATGATGATTAAGGAGACACTAGTTTAATACCATATTTTTAAGATAATTGATTGAATAGAGAAGCTCACGGGCCTATGAATGGTCCTAGAGGATAATTTATGTATGGATCTTTTGCTTCAGTCCCTACTAGACTCCTTTTCTCGATTCATTATGAATTTTAACATGAACAAGCTTTAGATGACTTTCTCTAAGCTCCTCAATATGTTGAGGGAGGCTGTGAGCACCATCAAGAAAGAGAAGTTAGTTCTCTATACTAGTGAGACCAAGAAGAAAAGGAAGGCAAAAAAATACCTTAAGAAGGGGAAGGATAAGGGCAAATCGGGCAAAGCAAAGGTTGTTAAGAAGGACCAGGCAAAGGACAAAGGCTAGTACTTCCATTATGATAAAGATGAGTACTAGAAGAGGAATTTCAAAGAGTACCTTGCAGAAAAGGTAAAATAAAAGCTTAAAGAAGCTTTAGGTATATTCATGATTAGTCTCCATTTGTTAGACTTTTATGATAACATATGGGTATTGGATATTGGTAGTGCTTATTATATATGCAATTTATTACAAGTTTTGGTAAGACTTAAGGGATGTGTGTTATATAGGGAGATTATATATCCCTAAAAACCTATAGATCTAAAGAAGAGGATGAAGGAGGTCAATTGTCCTCCACTCTAGCGATGATCCACATAGTAGGGGCTATGAAGATGCTCATCAAATCACTATTCAAATCTCCTCGCTACGCACACCACACATTCAAGAAGGGGTCAGCCCTTCTTGCTATACACACACCACAAATAGAGGCTACTGGCCGAGGAGGAGAGGAGAATAGGAGGTGATAGTCAAATGGGATCTAGCCGATAGCCCTTTGGTTCCCTTCTATTATAGAGACCCCTATCAACTTAACCCTAATGGATCCTACCATATTGGGTAATGGATATCCATCTAACTATCCAAGCCTATTAGATTAGTGGATCTTTATCCAATAATCTCTCATTGGCTATTCTTGGATATCATCTATAGGATCCAATAATTCATGTGATAATTGGATATCCAATAAGATAGGGGCTCCAGAGGATATCTCATATCCGAACCTGTACTCGTTGAATACTAACCATATATGTATGACCTTCTAGGCCTAATATCAAGCTGGCCGTAAGTCATATATGTCAGAACTCCTTTTGGCTCAATGAATTATTATCTTCATAATAATTCACTCGACTCATCGATTGCGGACGTACTAGGCCACTATACCACAGTCCCTAGATGATATAGAAAATTTTAATTTATTAGACCTGTTTGTCCTCAATTGTCATGTATCTATTGTCCTCAGTTGCATGGTGCTGTCAGGCTCATATAGTTTCTACTCAAGTCTTGCTCTAATCAGATTCTTCTAGAAAACTCTTTCTCTCAATTTGAATGTCCATAACTAGTGATTTGCCTGAGTAAGAACACATAAGATATTTCTCTCAAAACACCGAGAGTGGATGATCCTCTATCAACACTCAATAGCCCTCGTAAGCTTGGTTGCCATTTTCGATAACCGGTTGTGATAGATTTAAAATTTTCATACCTATAAGTCTAGTATCAAAGAGTGAAGTACTCATATAGGACATCCTTGGTGCCTCAAGTCTAAGGACTAGACATATAATTGTAATGATAAAATCACTATTTAACAATGAGGTATCATCAACCATCCAATATTCCATGAGCAGATCAATTAATGAACTTATTCTCCAATGAACGCTTGCACTATATCCCTGGTGTCCCCACATGAGCAGTTATGAGACCAGCCGCTTATATCATATGGATGAGTATATAGCACACCAGTATATTCAGTTATCTTAATGTCTCTTTTAAGTAACATACGATCGGAATTTTGAGGGTCTATGTTTAAAGACGAATTGGTCTTATTATCGAGATCTCATCATGATTTAGCACAAATTCATGGACATCACAATATATGCAACTTGCAACATAAAGTGATAAAAATGCCAATGGATAATAATAAGCCAAAAAAAGTGTATATCATGTCACATAATAAGTAACAAAAGGGTGTATCGTGTCACACATGCCATCACTCACGTAATTGGCTTACAAGGCACCTATGACTTGCAATCTCCCACTAGACCTAAAGCCAATCACCTATATCTGATCCCCATCAGACTACTATGACACTCAAAGACAATATGAGGCAACAACATTATTAGTGGATTTGTGATGTTATCTTCGGATAAAACCCTTTTCACTACTACATTTCCTTGGGCCACGATCTCTATGATAAGGTGGAACCTCCTTAGAGCATGATTAGACTTTTGATGAGACTTGGGTTTCTTCGCTTGAGCAATCGCCCTATTGTTGTCACAATATAAGGGAATCGACTCCTCATTGCCCAGCACGACTCCTAGATCTGTGATGAACTTCTTCATCCAGATTCCCTCCTTTGTTGTCTTTACCACAACAATGTACTCTACCTTTATGATTGAGTCAGTATTAGTATCTTGCTTGGAACTCTTTCAACATACTGCTTCTCCATTCAGGGTGAACACATACCCTGAATTAGACTTGATATCATTGATATCAGATTGGAAACTCAAGTCTATGTAGCCCTCAACTTTGAGGTTGCTTCCTTCATATGCCAATAAAAGATCCTTATACTTTCTTCTGAATTAGACTTGATATCATTGACATCAGATTGGAAACTCAAGTCTATGTAGCCCTCAACTTTGAGGTTGCTTCCTTCATATGCCAATAAAGATCCTTATACTTTCTTAAGTGCTTAAGGATATACTTTATTACTTTCTAATGCTCCAAGCTTGAATCCGCCTAATATCTACTAGTGACACTCAGAGCCTGTGTTATATCAAGCCTGGTATATTATATAGCATACATGATAGACCCTATTGTTGAGGCATAGGGTATCACATATATGTTTATCCTTTCTTCAGGAGTTTTTTGGGACATATTCTTAGAAAGCAACATCCCATATCTCATCAGTATGAGATCTCTTGAAACTTTTGATATCAAATATTTTGATAATGGTGTCTATGTATCTGGACTAGGACAAACTAAGCATTCTCTTGGATTTATCTCTGTAGATCCGCATCCCCAAGATATAGGATGAGGTTGCCATTGAGGAATATAATTTTTAAATTTATCTGCCAAATCTCATAATCATCGTGTGCTACAATAGCTAATAGAATTCAAATAGATTTAGCATGGTTTTAGGTGAGAATGTTTCGTCCTAGTCAACACCTTTCTTTTGATGATACTCTTTAGCCACTAGCCTTGCTTTATAGGACTCTACCTTTCCATCTACTCCGATCTTCTTCTTTAAGATCCACTTATAACCAATGGGTATGATACCCTCAAGTACATCAACTATGTTCCAAACCTTATTGGAATACATGGAATCTATATCAGAATTCATGACTTCTTATCACTTCTTTAAGTATATTCTCGTAATAGCCTCCTCGTAGGTTTGAGGATCAATATCCTAAATATCCTCTCCTATAATATGTCTCACATATCTCTTAGGAGGATGAAGTACTCTACCGAACCTATATAAAGTCGGAACTTGTATGCTAAATACCTAAATAGAATCGAGTTATGGAATAGTGCTTGAGCTACATTCTTCAACCTTGCTCAACTCTATCATACTCCCACTATCTCCACTAAGAATGTGTTTCTTCTCAAGGAACACTGTCCTCTTGGCTATAAAGACCATTTGGTCGTTAGGGTGATAAAAAAGTTAGAAAATCTAGGGTGACATCATACGCATAGTGGAAGAATAGAAAACAAAAATCCCAAAATTTTCTCCAAAAAAGAAGGTTTCATCATCATATGAAGATTGGTGTGTAAAAATCTCCAAAACCCAAAAACTATGTGTGTTAATGGATATGTATTACCTAGGGGGATCATATATCCCAAAAAACCTATAGATTTATAAGAGAGGATAAAGGAGGTTAACTATCCTCCTCATTAGTGGTAATCCATGAGATCAAGAAAGGGCTGACCCTTTTTGTTGTCCACATGCCCCAAACAGAGGGGGTGAATCTAAGGTGGTGGCTAAGGGGTCTAGCTAATGGCCCTTTGGTTTCTTTCTATTTTTAGAGGCCCATTGTTAATTTAACCATAATGGATCCTACTCTATTGGATACTAGTGTTGAATCTTGGATTTTGATGATGAAATCAATTGGTAAATTGTTTGATCCAATATATATGTTGAGAAAAGTATACAGGATTAACTATGATAGTGATTAAGGCATAAACCAAAATGAAGTGACGAAGTCAAGATTGAGAATTCGTTAGGAGTTCGAGAGTTCATCAGGACTCCGGAGGTTCATCGGAAGTGCTGTCGGAATTGGCTAAGAAGCTCATCGGAACTCACCAAGAAGATTATTGTAAAGTCCAAGAGCTTGCCGGGAGTCCATAGGAAGATTGCCGAGAAATCATCAAATGTCCACCGGAAGATCGTTGGAAGCTCGCCAGAAGAAACCTAGACTTACCAGACTTGTTTTGTTTAGTATATGCCTTAAAAATCATAGTTAGCACATAATTAAGCTTAGGTTTGGGAGGTTATCCCATTAAACCTATTAAGGGCCAACTAGGCCCGTAATTGGACTGGTTGAAGTCGGATTCAAGGCCCAACGAGGTTGCTGAACCCTGTTTGGCAGTGGCACCACTAGATTGGGGCAGTGGAACCGCCTAGGGCTCAATCACCAAGAAGCCTGGGCGGTGGTACTGTCGATAGTTATTACTGCCATGTGGTGGTACCACCCTATCAGGCGGTGGTATCGCTAGAGCCTAGTCTCCGAAACTCTATTAGGCGGTAGTACCACCAGACTGAGTGGTGGTATCATCTAGTATCAGTGTTGCAGGTGGTGGTACCTCCCAAGACAGGCGGTGGTATCGCCCAACATAGGTGGTGGTACCGTCAGTACCCCGGAAACCTAGGATGATACACTTTTTTGCTTTAATTTTAAAGCCATTGGGGCCTATAAATACCCCACCTGTTTCTTCATAAAAAGGTCAATGAATGTATGAAAAAGATCTTTTAAGTGTTGGGGTGTAAAAGTATTGTAAAAGTGCAAAGAGTCCTCCTCCTCTCTCTCTTTAGTTTTACAATCATCCAAGAAGAGGTGTGAGGCTTGTAAGGGTTATCTCTTAAACCCATGAAAAGGAAAAAGTACTATAAAGAGGTAGTTGGTCTTCACTTATTGAAGGAAGACCATTAGTGGACACCAGTGATCTCGACGGAGGAGGAATCGGGAGTAGACGTAGGTCGGACGACCGAACCAGTATAAAATTGACATGTTCTTTTTTAGGGCGTATTTCACTTTTACTTTTACTGCATTCCACTTTACTTCATTATAAACTATCAAATCCTCTCTTCTCTACTCATTACAAACTTATTCAAATTAAACAATATTTCAATACAGTTTTCATCGAACTAAAAGTTTCATCAAACGAAGTTTTTCGAAAGCAATTAAATTTATCGTTTTTATCTGCTGCACTAATTCACCCCCCTCTTAGTATTATTCTTGATCCTAACAATTGGTATTAGAGCAAGATCACTCTCGTTTTGGTTTGAAACCCAAGAGAGACGACATTTACTAGCAACCAAGTGGGTCATTCAATCACACGTCCACCCATGTTTAATGGGTCAGATGACACCTATTGGAAAACTAGAATAAGAATTTTTCTAATTTCTATAGATTTTGAGTTATAGAATATTATGAAAAATGGCTTTCAAAGGCCTTCTCTTCTAATGAATGATTGAAATGAGTTGGAGAAGAAGACTTTCTCTTTAAATGCTAAGGCTATGAATGCCTTATTTTGCACTTTAAATAAAAATAAGTTCAATCGAATATCTATTTGTAAAATGACTTTTTGATATTTGGCACAAACTCGAAATCACTCCAAGGTACCAGTAGAGTAAAGGAATCAAAAATAAATCTTTTAGTTCATTCTTATGAATCGTTTCAGATGAAACCAAGTGAGACCATTGGAGACATGTACACCCAGTTTACGGATGTTGTCAATAGTCTAAAAGCACTTGGTAAAAGTTTTTCTAACTTTGAACTTATTAATAAAATATTAAGATCCCTTCGAAAGAGTTGGGACCTTAAATTAACGGTCATTCAAGAGGCCAAGCATTTAAATAATTTTCCTCTCCAAGAACTTATTGGGTCATTAATGACCTATGAGGTGACTTGCAACGCTCACGAAGAGCTTGAGAAAAGCCTTCCAAAGAACATGAAGGATATGGCACTAAGAATTCATAAAGTATTAGGATCAAAAGTGGCACTAAGAGGGGGGGGGGGGGGAATTAGTGTAGCAAAAAATTCTTCGATTTTGTATAGAGTTCGTCTCGATTCAAATTGTTTTGGAAAGATATTGAACTTAAAACTTTCGTAAGAATTTAAGGAGAAGCTCAAGGACATTTGTAGTAAAGTAAATTGCACAAAAGGAAAAGCAAACCAGAATTTAGAGTGGTTCGATCAATGAGACTTATATCCACTTCGGATTCCTCCTCCATCGAGATCACCGGCATCCACTAAAGGCCTTCCTTCAATAGGCGAAGACTAACCAACTTTTATAGCTCTTTCTCCTTTTTCCGGGTTTAGGAGATAACCCTTACAAGTCTTACTCCTCTTTCTTTGATGATTACAAGGCTAAGAGAGGGAGAAGGAGAACTCTTCTCACTTTTACAACACTTTTCACACCCCAATCACTTCGAATTTTTCACACATATAATAGCACTTTGTTACCCTTTCATACAGAAAAGGGTGGGGTATTTATAGGCCCTAATGACTTCAAATATGGAGTCAAAAAGTATCTCATCCTGGATTTCTGGGGTACTAGCAGTACCACCGCCATTATTGGGCGGTACTACCATATGCAGTCTGACACTAGGCGGTACCACCGCCCACTTGATAGGGGCCGTACCACCGTTGGCAGCATTAACTGTCGACGGTACCATTGCCCATACCACTTGGGGGACTAGGTCACCAAGTGGTGCCACCGTCAACCATGTTTTCATAGGCTAAATGGGTTGTTCAATCCGAGCTAATTCAGTCCTGTTAAGGGCCCAATTGGCCCCTAATTAAGTTAGTGGGATTACCTTCCAATTCTAACTCAATCTTTTGTCTAACTACAATAACTAAGATATAATCAAAGCACTCTTGTTCTGGTATGTCAATTGCTCTTTTGGCGAGCTTCCAATGATCTTCCGGTGATCTTCCGACGAACTCTCGGCAATGTTCCGATGGACTCCTAACAAGCTCCCGGACTTTACAACGATCTTCTTGGTGAGTTCCAATGAGCTTCTTTGGCAAGCTCCTAGACTTCTCGGTTGGTTCTAGCAGAACTTCCGATGAATGTCTGAACTTCCGACGAACTCTTGAACTTCCAACGAGATCTCGATCTTGACTTCGGTATAACACCTGCTTTATGTCTTACTACTATCATAGTTAATCCTACACACTTTTCTTAACATATAGATTAGATCAAACAATTTACAATTGATTTCATCATCAAAATTCGAGATTCAATAATCTCTCACTTTTTGATGATGATAATCAATTGATGACGGAGTTAACCTTAACTCCCCCCTATCTATTTGCCATACTTGAGAAAATACATTCTTGAATTCAATGCCTTTGAATTCAAGCATCAAACCGATAAGTTAAGTTTATTTAAACTTATCAATATGCACATCATGATTCCTATTATAATTTAACATTCTCAAAATATGATGCCACATATTTATCAATAAAAATGATGTCAAGACATGACATTCATTTTCAAGTATAATGATAGACAATCATCATTTTCAAGTATGATATGAATTTCAAATGTGAAACATAGCAAGATGACAAAGATATCAATCCATCATTCCATGATAAGATATCAATTGTAAAATAGCAAGCTAAGCTCAAGATATCTTATCATAATAAAAGACATTTATCTACAATGCATATGAAGTACATTTTGATATGTTTCAAGCATTTGTAATGTGTTGCAATGTATATGATGATTCCAATTATATTTCAAGCATACCACAAAGCATACAAGTGTTTATGATAAGCATTTATGATAAGATACATTGCATATATCTACAATGCCAATTTGTCATCAATTTATCATATTTTGATATTATTTCTCCCCCTTTATCATCAACAAAAAGGAGAACAATTTACAAGACAAGTCTGGTAAAAAAATTTCAAGTATCAAACTAATTTATCTAATCGATATTGCATCATTACATGGTAATATTCATAAATTCTCAACATCAAAATTTATCAACATTAAAGTGATAGATTCTATCAACTTCTCCCCCTTTGTCATCAAAACATTTGCATGAAGGAGGAAATCCATTAAGAACCAAATTTGTGAAGTCAAAAACACTAAATAAGGTTTCGTTAAAATATGCTTTAATCAAAGAAAAGGGATTCATGAAAAGGATCATACAAAATCAAATCCCCATTCTTGCATGTGATTATCACATACTAAAATTTATCTTTCAAGGATCAAGATATCCATTCAAATTTATAAAATTCATTTTTCATGAGAAGAATAAGGAGAGGAGCGTCATATGAAAAATAAATTCATAAGTCAAATCCATTTCTCATTAAAAATTCACAAAAGATAATCCCGTGAGAGATCTATTTGTCAATGAAATCCATGAAGTGATTAAGTGTATAAAAAATCATTAAGTGATGGAGCAAGGGTATGAAGTAAACTTGATACCAAGGAAGATAAAAATGAAATAGATTCATAAAAGCCTCGTTCATAAAATACGTTAAGAGAAGGATAGTCCAGAAAAGAAATACAATAAACTCATGCATTCAGATAATTTAGCATTCCTAACTCCCTTCTAATAAAATCAAATTATTCTCCACTTAAAGGTTTTGTAAAGATGTCAGCTAATTGATATTTCATATCAATAAACTCTAGGATTACATTATGATTATTGACATGATCTCGTATAAAGTGATGCATAATGTCAATGTGTTTAGTTCTAAAGTGTTGAATAGGATTTTTTGTTAAATATATTGCACTTATATTATCATATTTTATAGGAATATTCTTAAGGTAAATTTTATAATCTTCTAATATATTTTTCATCCATACAACTTGTGCACAACATGCACTAGCTGCAATGTATTCGGCCTCGGTTGTGGATAATGCAACCGAGTTCTGTTTTTTAGAAGACTAAGAGACAAGTGCCTGTCCTAAAAATTGACACATTCCGAATGTGCTTTTTCTATCTAATCTACAATAAGCAAAATCTGCATCAACATAAGCAATTAATTTAAAGTTTTCAAATTTTGGATACCATAGTCCTAGATTAGTGGTTCCTTTAAGATATATAAGAATTCTTTTAATAGCTTTAAGATGAGATATCTTAGGATTAGATTGAAACCTAGCATAAAGTCGTATGCTAAACATGATGTCCGGTCTAGTTGCGATGAGGTATAGTAAATTACCTATCATGGCCCTATAAGCTTTTTGATCAAAGCTTTCTTCACTTTCATCACTGTCTAGTTTAGTGGAGGTACTCATAGGAGTATTGATAGCCTTTGAACTATCTATATTAAACCATTTTAATAAGTTTAATGCATACTTTATTTGACTAAGAAAAATATCATCATTAAGTTATTTGATTTGTAAGCCTAAAAAGAAAGTTATTTCCCCCATTAGGCTCATTTCAAACTCTAGACTCATGCTTTTGGTAAATGATTCACAAAAGGATTCATTTATAGAGCCAAAAATAATATTATCAACATAAATTTGAAATATAAGAAAATCATTTTTAAAATTTTTGATAAACAATGTAGTATCGACCTTGCTTTTAGAGAAATTATTTTGAATAAGAAAAGAGCTAAGTCTCTCATACCAAGCCTTTGGGGCTTATTTTAAATCATATAGAGCTTTAGTCAATTTACACATATGATTGGGGAACTTATCATTATCAAATCCAGGAGGTTGTTCAACATAAACTTCTTCAAAAATAAAGTCATTAAGAAAAGCACTTTTAACATCCATTTGAAATAACTTAAAATTATTACTACTAGCATAGGCAAGGAGCATCTTTATGGCTTCTAATCGTGATATAGGAGCAAAAGTATTTTCATAATCGATACATTCTTCTTAGTTGAAACTCTTGGTCACTAATCTAGCCTTGTTTCTAACCACGATACCAAATTTATCTTGCTTATTTCTAAAGACCCATTTAATACCAATAACTAAATGGTCATTTGGCCTTAAAATAAGCTTCCACATCTCATTTCTTTCAAATTGATTCAACTCTTCTTGCATTGTGATAACCCATGAATCATCTTTCAAGGTCTCGTCAATATATTTAGATTCAATTTAGGAAAGAAAAGTGGCATTGGCACAAAAATTCTTAAAAAAAGAATGAGTTTGAACCCCTTTTGACGTCTCCTATGATTAGCTCCTTAGGATGAGAATCCACATACTTCCATTCCTTGGGTAAGGATATTTCAGAAGAAGATGCATCCAAGTTGCTAGATAGAAAAAGGGTTTCATTTAAATTCAAAACATCAAAATTAAGATCATCATCAAAATCATTTTTCTTAACTCCAAAAACTTCATTAAAAACAACATGAATAGATTCTTCTATGATCAAAGTTTTTTTTATTAAAAATACAAAATGCTTTAGAAATAGAAGAATAGCTAAGAAAAATTCCTTCATCGGATTTTGCATCAAACTTTCCTAAGGTATCTTTTTCATTCAAGATAAAATATTTACACCCGAAAACTTTAAAATATAAAACATTAGATTTTTTGTTGTTCCACAACTCATAAGGAGTTTTGGAGAGTAATAGTCTTACTAGAACCCTATTTATGACATAGCATGTCATATTTATAACTTCGGCCCAAAAATATTTGGGTAAGCTATGTTCGTTTAACATGGTTCTAGCCATTTCTTGTAAGTTTTTATTGTTTCTTTCTACTTGTTAGGATCCTTTTATTTTTCCTTTTATTTTGTGTGCTTTAATTTTATTTTCTGCATATTTATTAAGTTTGTTTAGTTTAGCTAAAGTCGGAACTCTATAAATAGGGATATTATTGCATATTTATCCCTCGAAGCGATAAAGGAGGCCGATCCCCTCGAAGTGATCATTCCTTTCTCTTCTTCTTTTTTACGATAAGACTTTAGGGTCTTATCATTTGGTATCAGAGCGGTGATCCTTAGCGTTCTCGCTGCAACGTAACTATTCAAAAAAAAAAAAAGGGAAAAAGGGTTGTTACCTCAGCAGCCACCGAGAAGGGTTCCCTGCTTCCCTTCTTCCCCACCGCCGCCCCTGCTCTCCGGCAAACCGCACCCTACAGCGACCCTTGCTGCCTCCTTCCCACAAACGGCGTTGCTTCCCGGCCGATCGACCAACGCCGTCATTGTCCCCCTAGCTAGCGACCTCTCCTCCTCGCTTCCCCATCTCGCTCGAGCGAGAAGGACCAATGGCACCGTCTCCCTGCCAGCAAACCACCCCTTCGTCGTTGATACTATCGGCGATGCTGCCCTAACTTCCCTGCCACTGTGCCCCCCCCCCCCCAGGTCGCTACCGCAGCCGCCGATTGCCCCTCTCCTCACGGCGACTGAAACATGGCAACTCATGGCTACTGCCCTTGTTCCGGCCATGCCTCCACCAGCCGCGCCACCTTTAGCACTCCTCTTCCCCTCGAGCGTCGTTGCCGCTCAACTGACCCATCACCGCTGCGGGCCACCGTGCGACGACCGCCACTCGCCTCCCAGCCGCCGCTCCACCTTGCTCTGCATCCTTTGTAACCGAAATAGAGCACAAGCAACTCACCTTGTTGCCCCTATTTCCAGCTGTGCCACAGTCGCATGGGTTCCCTTGTTGCTGCGAACACCAACTGCTGACTAGACATTAGAAATAAGAACTGAGGATTAACAACTTGCAATCGTACGCAATGGCTGTTGATAACTCAGTGAAGGCACAAATGGAAGCGTTGGATACCAGAATTGAGAGTCGGCTACAAGAAACTCTTCATGATTTCAAAAAGAGTTTGTTGGAGCACTTTAGCAGGTTTCAACAAGATGGGAGCTCTAGTTCTATGTTGAATAGATCGAGATATATAGGAAAAGGGCCCCAGGATGGTGACACACACTATCCATGCACCACGATGGGAAGATGGGGATCCGACCAGTTGGATCTCTAGGGCAAAAAAATTTTTTCGTTTTCACAGAACCCTAGAAGAATCCAAGGTAGAAGTGACCTCAATCCACCTCGATGGAGATGCAATTTAGTGGTATGATTGGTATGAAACTTATCATGGAGTTCCTTCATGGGAGCAGTTTAAAAGAGGGCTTCTTGTTCGCTTTGGCCCATCCGAATATGAAAATGTTGATGGCCAACTTACCAAAATTCATCAAACTTCTACAATATTAGAATATCAGAGTAGATTTGAAAGATTGTCCAACCAAACTAGAGATTGGTCAGAACGATAACTTCTGGGTATATTTATTGAAGGGCTTATTCCCGAGATCTGGTGCGAGGTTAAGGCTCGCCATCCCCGCACTATGATGGCTGCGATTTCATTTGAACGCCTACATGAAGAAAAAATCAGTATGGAATATCGTTGAAACAGAGGTGCCAATAAACAGATGATTAGTAGGCAACCTACCTCATCTACTCCTAGTCGAAACCATAACACTAGCAGACTAACCTGAGAAGAACATAAAGAAAGGTTAGCGAAGGGTTTGTGCTAGCATTGCGATGAAAAGTGGAGTAAGGAGCACCAATGTAAACAAGGAAGACTTTTGATGATTGAACCGATCGAGAAGGACCCAGAAGTAGAAGTATTGGATTCCGATCATGAAGAAGTAGAAACCAATGATGATGTTGAAGCCGTCACACATACAGTACATGCATTGGCTGGCTACTATAATCTACAAACTATGAAAATTGGGGGAACTCTGAAATACCAGTTTGTCACTATTTTGACTAATACGGATAGCACTAATAATTTTATGGATAGGAAAGTTGTAGCACGATTAGCTTACCACATCGAATGTTGTGACAAATTTGAAGTCAAGGTCACCGATGGACGGATTAACCTGTGACAACAAGTGCTCAAAGACAAAACTAATTTTGCAAGGTCAAGAATTATTTGTGGATTTCTTTTTATTACCCTTGGAAGACTATGAAGTGGTGCTTAGAATTGAATGGCTATCAACCCTAGGTGATGTCTCCTGGAATTTTTCTAAACTAATTATGAAGTTCTTTATTAATGGAAGACATGTGACTCTTAAAGGAAGATGGAGAGGTAAGGTTACAACTATCACTAGCCATTGGATGGAGTGGGTCCTTCGGAAGACACACACCAAATTTTTTGTGCAATTGCATAACATTGAAAATGAAATGACAGTGAACATTCCGATTGGAAATATTGAATCATTGCTAATAGAGTTTGCGGATATATTTGTAGAGCCACACAAACTTCCACCTCTTAGATGTCATGATCATCAGATCCCACTATTACTCGAGAAGGCACCAACCAATGTCCGACCCTATAGATATCCACATTTCCAAAAGGTAGAGATAGAGAGGATTGTCACAAAGATGCTCAAAACATGAGTTATACAAGCTAGTGTTAGCCCATATTACTCCCCAGTCTTACTAGTCAAAAACAAGGATGGCTCATGGCGGATGTGTGTCGACTATCGAGCACTTAACAATATTACAGTGAAAGATAAATATCCTATTCCAGTAGTGGATGAACTGTTGGATGAATTGGGAGGAGCTTAGGTCTTCACTAAATTGGACCTACGATTGGGCTATCATCAAATCAGAGTACATGAAAGGGATGTTCAGAAAACTGCCTTCAGGACACATAACGACCATTATGAGTTTCTAGTAATGCCTTTTGAGTTAACTAATGCGCCCTCTACCTTCCAGAGTTTAATGAATGACATATTTCAGGCTTATCTCCGTAAGTTTGTTTTGGTTTTCTTTGATGATATTTTAATATACAGTCATTCACTAAAAAGTTATTTATTACATTTACAAATTATCTTTAATATTCTTCGTGAGCATGGTCTTTTTGTTAAGAAATCCAAGTGCAGTTTTGGGCAACCTGAGGTTGAGTACCTCAGCCATATCATATCTCAAAAGGGTGTTGCAGTTGATTCTTCAAAAATCCAAGTGATGACAGACTAGACAATTCAAAAGTTAATCAAAACTTTAAGGGGGTTCTTGGGACTAACAGGCTATTATCGAAAGTTTGTGAAGAATTATGGCAAAATTAGTGCCCCCTTGATGTCACTTCTAAAGAAAAATACATTCAGATGGTTAGAAGAGGCAACTCAGGCATTTCAATTCTTGAAAACTACAATAACTGCTATACCCGTGCTTGCTCTACTTGATTTTAATAAGATGTTTGTGATTGAATCTGATGCTTCTGGAGCTGGAATAAGGGCTGTATTAATGCAGGAAGGTCGGCATATCGCTTATGCTAATAAGGCTCTTTTCCTTTCCTATTTGAGTTTATCTATTTATGACAAGGAGATGCTAGCCATAATACATGTAGTCATAAAATGGAGACCCTACCTAATTGGTCTATGGTTTCAAATATGCACTGATCACAAAAGCCTCAAATATTTTCTAGAGCAAAAGATTTCTTCTTCAGAGTAGCAGAAATGGATCACAAAGCTACTGGGATTCAATTATGAGATCATTTATAAAAAGGAGAGTGAGAATTTAGTAGCAGATGCCCTCTCACGCCTTCCAGAACAAGCTTAGCTAGTAGTTATTTCTATTCTTATTTGCGAGACTTTGGAAGTTATCAGAAGGGAATGGTCAAATAATCCTAAGATCCAAAGCATCATTAAAAAAATAGAAGAAGCCCCAGGTTCTATCTTAAATTATAGTTAGGATTCAATGGACTTTCGCTATAAATGTCGAATAGTGGTTGCCCACATTCTTCTTGCCAGGCAATAATTCTGAAGGAGTTCCATTCATCACCAATTGTTGGTCACTCGGGATTTCACCGCACTTATAAGCGAGTTTGACAACTTTTTTACTGAAAATGTATGAAAAATTTTATCAAGAAATTTGTTACTGAATGTGATGTTTGCCAACGTCACAAAAGTGAGACAGTAGCGACCCCAGGCTTACTACAGCCCCTCCCTATGCTTGATGCTACTTGGATCGACATATCTATAGATTTCACTGACGGTCTTCCATCATCTCAAGGAAAGAGTACTATACTTGTAGTTGTGGATAGACTTACAAAGTATGCTCATTTTTGTGCTTTACGACATCCTAATACTACTACAAGTGTTGCTCATATTTTCATGGAAAACATAGCTAAATTGTATGGGAGTCCCCGTTCTATTATTAGTGACAGAGACAAGATTTTTACTAGCTCCTTCTGTACAGAACTTTTTCGTTTACAAGGTACTCAACTGAATATGAGCACTGTTTATCATCCACAAACAGATGGGTAAACTGAAGTGGTAAACAGGTGCCTAGAAAATTACCTCTGATGCTTTACTAGCGACAAGCCAAAGGAATGGGTCAAATGGCTTCCTTAGGCAGAGTGGTGGTATAATACCTCTTACCATTCTTCTATTAAAATGACTCCTTTTGAAGCAATTTATGGTCAACCCCCACCTACAATTACAAAATATATACCCGGTTCTTCTAAAGTTGATTAAGTAGATAAGGAATTGATGGATAGAAATAAGATTATTCAGCTTTTAAAGAATAACCTCACAGCCGTGCAAGCAAGAATGAAACAACAAGTTGATAAATTCCGAAGTGAACGAGAATTTACTATGGGTGATTGTGTTTTCCTTCATCTTCAACCCTACAAGCAAACTTCCATAAAGGTCCGATCTTCCATGAAACTATCTCTTCGGTTTTTTGAGCCTTATAAGGTATTAGAACGCATTGGACCAGTTGCCTACCGCTTATATTTTCCTGCTAGCTCTAAAATACATCCAATCTTTCATGTTACATGCCTTAAAAGGAAATTAGGTGAAAATGCAATAGTACAGTGTCATTTGCCGGACACCTCTACTACACCTCTACTACTGGGGAAGTTCAAGCTCAACCACAAGCCATACTTGAATGACAAGTTGTAATGTATCGTAGATATCCTGTAACTAAAGTGCTGGTGCAATGGGCCAACTTACCAAAGCAAGATGCCACTTGGGAGTCCTACAACATGCTAAAGGAGAAGCTTCCATCATTTGATGCTGCTCAGCCTTGAGGACAAGACTGAATTGAAGGAGGCGGGATTGTTAGGATCCTTTTATTTTTCCTTTTATTTTTTGTGCTTTAATTTTATTTTCTGCATATTTATTAAGTCTGTTTAGTTAGCTAAAGTCAGAACTTTATAAATAGGGATGTAACTGCTTCTTTTCAGTTATCTATGAAAAATACTATTATGTCTTTTGACAAACCCTAGGAGGCTGATCCCCTCGAAGCGATCAAAGAGGCCGATCCCCTCGAAGTGATCATTCCTTTCTCTTCTTCTTTTTTACAATAAGACTTTAGGGTCTTATCACTATTACTCTATTTTGTTGAGGATCTCTTGGAGTAGAGAAGTTGTGGTTGTATCCATTTGATTCACAAAATTCTTAGAAGTCATAGTTTTGAAATTCACCACTATGATCATTTTGAATTGATAAAATCATAAAACCCTTTTCGTTTTAAACAAGTTTACAAAACTTAGATAAATACCTAAAACAATCACTTTTGTGTGCCAAAAAGTAAGTCCATGTGTATCTACTATAATCATCCACGATAACAAAGGCGTATTTGCTACCTCCTAGGCTTGATGTAGCAATTGGTTCGAACAAGTTCATATGGATTAATTGTAATGGTCTAGAGGTGCTTATTTGGTTCTTTGGTTTAAAACCATCTTTTATTTGTTTTCCTAGTTGACATGCATCATACACATTATTTTTAATGAATTTAATGTGAGGAATTCCTCGTACAAGTTCTTTGGATGAGATTTGAGAGATTAGTTTCATATTAGCATGACCTAATCTCCTATGCCAAAGCCAAGCATCATCATTCAAAATCGAAAAACACATTTCATTACAAAGATCATCAATGTCGATAGTGTATATGTTATTTTATTTTAGAGCAATCATAGATGTATTTTTGTATGGTTTTTCAATAATGCAAGCATTGGATTTAAATATAATGATGTATCATTTATCACACATTTGACTAATGCTCAAAAGGTTATGCTTTAAGCCATCAACTAACAACACATCTTAAATAAAAAAGTTGGATGTGTTACCTATAGTTCCTTTGCCAATGATTTTACCCTTATTGTTGTCTCCGAATATGACATATCATTCATCTAAACTAGTGAGCTTAGAGAATTGAGATGGATCTCCAATCATATGCCTTGAGCATCTGCTATCAAGGTACCATCTCTTACTCCTAGCTTGTGATGGTAAAGGTTTCTACAAAAAAGGATGATTTTTAGATACTCATTTAACCTTAGGTGCCTCAAAAATTGATCGGCTTAACTTATCATTTTGCATAGAGTACTTTATTGTTCCTTTAGGAACCTAAATCAAATTGTGTGAACTACATTTCTTAAATGGACATTGATAAGCAACATGTCCACTTTGTAACAAAAGTTGCATTTGTTTCGGGGTGAAACATGCAAGGTTGGACCTTTAACAAAGATGGTTGGATTTTTATGAGTGTTACTCACAAAGCCGATTTCATCTCTTCTTTTATGAATGTGACCCTTATTGGCAAGGATCATGTTCAAGGACTTGCTACCAACCTCAAATTTTTCTAAGGTTTTTTTGTGTAGCAAGTTTTCCTTTCTAAGTGTTTCTAATTGATCGCATTTCGTACATGGAGCTAAACTATCATTATGCTCAACTTTTAATCTATTGAAATCACTAACAAGAGAAGCATGCTTTTTTTTTAACAATTTATATTTTTTACTAATTAATTTATATTAATCAAATAAATTATGAAAAGCATTTATAGTTCATTAAAGGATAAATTTGTATCAAATGAACTACTCACCTCATCTCCAATAGCCATTAGCACATAGTGAGCAACTTGCTCAGTGTTGGTTAGCTCCTCTTCTTCTGATACACTTGAGTCATCCCAAGTTGCTTTAAGAGTCTTCTTCTTCTTTGGTTGCTTCCTCTTTGCTTGGGGACATTCATTCTTGAAGTGTCCCGACTTCTTATATTCATAGTATATCACTTGTTCTTTCTTGGGTTTAATTTTATTTTTAGTATTATTTTTAAATTTATTTCTTTTTATGAATTTTTTAAACTTTCTTATCAAAAGTGCCAAGTCTTCATCAAACTCCTCATCACTTAAATTTTTTTTCAAGTAGTCTTCTTGAGTTCTTAGTGTCCTATCCTTTCTGTTCTTTGGAAGGTTGTTCTCAAGCTCTTCATGAGCATTACAAGTCATCTCATAGGTCATTAGTGATCCGATTAGTTTTTTGAGAGGAAAGTTATTTAAATTTTTGGCCTCTTGAATTGTCGTGACTTTAGGGTCCCAACTCTTTGGAAGAGATCTTAAATTTTATTAACAAGTTCAAAATTCGAGAAACCTTTACCAAGCCCTTTTAAACCATTGATGACATCCGTAAATTGGGTGTACATGTCTCCAATTGTCTCACTCGGTTTCATCCTAAAAAACTTATAAGTATGAACTAAAAGATTAATTTTTGACTCCTTTACTCTACTAGTGTTCATGAGCAACTTCAATTGTGTGCCAAATATCAAAAGTCGTTTCATAAATCGGCACTCGAATGAACTCGTTTTTATCTAAAGCACAAAACAAGACATTCATAGCCTTGGCATTTATAGTGAAAGTCTTCTTCTCCAACTCATTCCAATCATTCATTGGAAGAGAAGACTTTTGAAAACCATTTTCGATAATGTTCCATAGCTCAAAATCCATAGAAATAAAAAAAGATCCTCATTCTAGTCTTCCAATATGTGTAATCTGTCCCATTGAACATGGGAGGACATGTGATTAAATGACCCTCTTGGTTTCTAGCAAATGTCATCTCTCTTGGGTTTCAAACCAAATGAGAGTGATCTTGCTCTGATACCAATTGTTAGGATCAAGAGCCGCACTAAGAGGGGGGGTGGGTGGGGTGAATTAGTGTAGCAAAAAATTATTTGATTTCGTATAAAGTTCATTTTGATTCAAATCGTTTCAGAAAGATGTTAAACTTAAAACTTTCGTAAGAATGTAAGGAGAAGCTCAAGGAGATTTGCAGTAAAGTAAATTGTACAAAAGGAAAAGCAAACCAGAATTTAGAGTGGTTCGGTCAATAAGACCTATATCCACTTTGGATTCCTTCTCTGTCGAGGTTATCGGCATCCACTAAAGGCCTTCTTTTAATAGGCGAAGACCAACCACCTTTTACAGCTCTTTCTTCTTTTGTCAGGTTTTGGAGATAACCCTTACAAGTCTCACTCCTCTTACTTGGATGGTTACAAGGTTAAGAGAGGGAGGAGGAGAACTCTTCTCACTTTTACAATACTTTTCATACCATAAACACTTAGAATTTTTGACACATATAATAGCACTATGTTACCCTTTCATGTAGAAAAGGGTGAGGTATTTATAGGTCCCAATGGTTTTAAAAATGGAGCCAAAAAGTATCTCATTCTAGATTTTTGGGGTACTAGCGGTACCACCGCTTGAGAAGGGCAATACCATTACTAGCAGCATTAACTGTCGGTGGTACCACTGCCCAGTCTAGGTGGTACCACCGCTTAGACCACTTGGGAGACTGGGTCACCAAGCGATGCCACTGTCGGCCCTAGCGGTGCCACCACCGACCATGTTTTCAAGGGCTGAATGGGCTGTTCAATCCGACCTAATTCAGCCCTATTAAGGGCCTAGTTGGCCTTTAATTAAGTTAGTGGGATTACCTCATAATTCTAGCTCTATTTACTGTCTAACTATAATAACTAAGACATAATCAAAGCACTCTTGTTCCGGTATGTCAATTGCTCTTCCGGCGATCTTCCGACGAACTCTCGGCAATGTTCCGGCGAACTCCCGGTAAGCTCCCAGACTTTACGATGATCTTCTTGGCGAGTTTTGATGAGTTTCTTTGGCAAGCTCTTGGACTTCTTGGTTGGTTCCGATAAAACTTTCGATGAATGTCCGGACTTCCGACGAACTCTTGAACTTCCAATGAGATCTCGATCTTGACTCCGGCATAACACCTACTTTGAGTCTTACTGTTATCGTAGTTAATCCTACACACTTTTCTCAACATATATACTAGATCAAATAATTTACAATTGATTTAATCATCAAAATCTGAGATTCAATATGAAGACCACTTGAAAGGAAGTTCAAGTGATGAGGACTATGATGATGACCTGGCACTCTTGACAAGAAAGTTAAAAAAAATTTTAAAAAAAAATCTAAAATTGACACTAAAAATGAAATTGAACCCAAGAAAGAACAAGTTATATGCTATGAATACAAAAAGCCAGGACATTTCAAAAGCAAATGTCCCCAAATGAAGAAAAACAACCAAAGAAGAAGAAGGCACTCAAAGCAACATGGGATAATTCGAGCGATTCTGAAGACGAAGAACAAAGCAATAAGGAAATCGCCAACTATGCACTATTGGCTCTCGGAGATGAGATAAGTGGTTCATTAGATATAAATTTATCTTTCAATGAGTTTTTAAGTGCTTTTCATGATTTGTTCGATGAATGTAGAATAATAAGCAAAATGTTTAATTGTTTGAAAAAGGAACATGCCATTTTAAATAATAAATTTGAAAAACTTAAGCATGATAATCCTTTGTTGTCTCCATGCACTAAGTGTGAACACTTAGAGGCACTTGAGAAGGAAAACTTACTACTCAAATAAACTCTAGAAAAGTTTAAGGTTGGTAGCAAGTCCTTGAACATGTTCCTTGCCAATAAGGGTCACATTCATAGAAGAAGCGAAATCGGATTTGTAAGTAGCTCTCACCAAAATCCAACCACCTTTGTCAAAGGTCCTACCTTGTATGTATCGTCTCACACTAAATATAACTTTTATTGCAAACTTGGACATGTTGTTTATAAATGTTTGTTTAAGAGATATAGTCCATATAAATTGATTTAGGTTCCTAAAGGAACCGTAAAGAACTCCATGCAAAATGATAATTTGAGTAGATCAAATTTTGAGGCACCCAAGGTCAAATGGTTACTTAAAAATCACCTTTTCTTATAGATATGTCTACAATCACAAGCTGGGAACAAGAGATAATACCTTGATAGTGGATGCTCAAGGCTTATGACTTGAGATCCAAAATACATCATAAAGCTCTCTAGCCAAAACAATTAAAGAAAGATCATTAGTGTTAGAACTCATTAACAAAATAATATTAATTGAAGATGCTTTATATTTAATGAAATCATGCTTGATGATTATTTGATCTCTTAAAAAGGAATATTATCCAAATGAATAATGATTGTTCTTGAGAATTATTATGCATGAGTTCCTCTTTTATATTTTCTAGATTTCTCGACTTTTGAAAATTGAGTCTTCTTTTTCGAGATCATTCCCTCTCTTTGCAATTTACGAAACAACAGATCAGATTCATGGATAATAGGTAAGTTTGAACCGGTCATTTCTATAAGAATTCTTCCTCCTATTTATGAAAGTCAAACTTCAAAATTAATTTTTAATTTTGATTGCAATTAAAAATGATTGTAATTTTATTTATCTCAAAAGAAAAAGAGGTAACCGTATTTGCTTGCTGCATATCAAAAGAAAAATGCTAGAGAGGGAAAACTAACACCAAAACAGAGCATTGACGGTGGCACCGTCGGATTGACGGTAGCATCGCTAGTACTCACTATCTATAGGCAGTAGCACTGCCCAATTGGTACCACCACCCGTAACCCTGCCCTATAAAAACCCTCTTAGGGCCGGTGGTAGAACCACCCCCAAACCTTCTACACCTCTCACCCACACCTCTAAACCTTTCTCCACCTCTCATTCTTCTTGCTCTTCCTTTAGAAACCTAAGAAAACCCTTCTCTTTTACAAATATAATGATCAATCTCAACTCTCTAAGAGATCACTACAAGGGTAATTCTCAAAACCTTTCTCTCAATTCATTAATAGACCTTGATGCTTATATATAGTTCTCTCATTGATAATGTGTAGTTTAATGCCATCTAGAAGATCCTCAAGAGAGAAAGGAAAGAGGAGAGTGGATGAAACCTATGATTTCATAGTCTTTGATTCCCCTCAACATGCTCTTAAATTCTCAACCTTTGAGTCTATAAGTGTTCATAAGGGAAAATATGCAGATCTAGAAGAATTGAGTAATTTAGAACCAATTTAATGGTTTTCCAACTTAGATGTCCTTCCAATCCTCCAAATAAGTGAACCTATTTATCCTAGACTTGTTCGTTTGTTTTACAACAACTTGCTTATGAATGAAAATGATAGGGCATCCACTTATCACTTAGAGCATTACATACCCATCACGGATAGTGTAATTTGCAACCTTATAGGAATTCATAAAAAAAAAGAGGTTGCTACTTTAGAGGACAATGAGACATTAAATCAGTTGGGCTATTTATTCTGAGACATTAAGCACTATCTCTGGTAACTCAAATTTGTCTATCATTCCAAAAAGTTGTAAACATTTACTACCCTTTAGCACTAAATTGCTTCTTCATATCATAATAAGTATTCTACTCCCAAAACAACATCATCATAATGAAGTCAGTCAAATGGAATTATGAACAATGTATTAGATTATGGTAGGACATGAAAATTGCTTTGGATATCTAATACAATAAAACATGATTGATCTGTCTATAAAAGATATGATGCTTCCATATGATGGTTTAATTACTAGACTAATGCATACCCATGACATAGTTATTCTACTTGATAAAGAAACCTTAAAACTAGATCAATTCAATATCATCAATAGAAATCTATTAAGGAGATTAAGATGTATAGTGAGAAACATAATTTGGACTAGATTACCCAGGAGGACTGGACCTCCCCCACCTGAACTAGAACCAGAAATATCTATATATAGGGAAAGTCATTCTCCTCCTACCAGTCCCCTTGAGGCAGCACCTCCAATAGAGCAAGTACCCTCCTCATATGTCGATCCAATAATGACTCAACTGGATCGAATTGAACTACGTTAAGATCATATCTTAGCCAAGATGCAGCAAATTCATCGGCAACTAAATACTTTGCTTAGGCATTTTGATTTACCACCACCTGAATAGGTTGTAGGAAATTAAAAAGTACTTTGATGAGTTGTACTCTTTATGCTATACTTCTTATATTCTATGATGTATCTTTTGATGTTATGTGCTTTTCAATATTATGATATGCTTCTTGATGATGGTCTAATGCATACAACACTCAGAGAGCTAGGGATGTTAAACTATCCGAATGCATGAGTTTGTTGTATATCTTTTTTGGACTTTCTTGATTTTTCATAAATAAAATTTTTATGAATTTATTTCTTTTCATAAATAAAGCTTTCATGAAATCCAGAATTTCAATTTACTTGGCATCAAATTTACTTCATACCTTTGCTCCATTACTTAATAATTTTTTATACACTTAGTCCCGTCACTCATGGATTTCATTGACAAATACATCTCTCATATATTTCACTTTTATGAATTTTTAATGAAAAATAAATTTTATCGATAGATATTCATGAATCTTTCCTTCTCTTTTCCATTCAAGAAGAATCCTATCACAATAAGATAAATTTTGCTTGAGACGATTGCCCATTTCCTTTTTATTGATGACAAAGGAGGGAAAATGTGACAAATTGATGACAACTTGGTATTATGAATGTTCGACATAATATGTAAAATGTATCGTATCGTAAATGCTTGATTGTATTGCGAATGCTTGAAATGTGATTGGTATCGTCAAATACATCTCAAATACTTGAAAATATTAAAATGTATCATATATGCATCGTATGTATCGTTGATACTTGAAATTTATCATGAATGCTTGGAACACATCGTAATATGACATGGATAATTGAAAATGTTTCATTCTTAAAATCATGCTTGATTTTGTATCGTTATAATGAGGTATCGAACTTATCATGCTTAATTTCCTATTGACAATTGGTTTCATGCCTTGGATTGATGAATTGTCATCTTTTATCAAACTTGAAATTTGAATCTTACTAAATTTCATATTTGAAATTGGTATTATAGTTGAAAATGATGATTGTCTATCATCATTTGATATTGGACTTACAATAGATGTCATGCTTTGACATCATTTTTATTATGATAAATACGTGATATAGAATTTTGAAATGATAAATCATGATTAGTATCACAATGTGCATGTTAATAAGCTTAAATGCATATAACTTATCGATTTAATGCTTGAATTCAAAAGGCCTTGAATTCAATAGTATCTTTTCTTAAGTATGACATATAGATAGGGGGAGTTAAGGTTAACTCCATCATCAATTGATTGTCATTATAGAAAAGAGGGAGATTGTGGAATCTCAAATTTTGATGATGAAATCAATTGATAAATTCTTTGATCTAATCTATATGTTGAGAAAAGTATGTAGAATTAACTAGGATAGCGATCAAGGCATAAAGTAAAAAGTGTCAAAATGAAGATCGAGAATTCGTTGGGAGTTCGGAGGTTCATCGGAAGTGCTGTCAGAATTGATCGAGAAGCTCGTCGGAACTCGCCAAGAAGAACATCATAAAGCCCAAGAGCTTGCCAGGAGTCTATTGGATGATTATCGAGAGATCATTGGAAGTCTACCAGAAGCTCGCTAGAAGAAACATATACCTACTGAACTTATTTTATTTAGTGTATGCCTTAAAAATTGTAGTTAGCATATAACTAGACTTAGGTTTGGGACGTAATCCCATTAAACCTGTTAAGGGCCAACTAGGCTCGTAATTGGACTGGTTTGGGTTGGATTCAAGGCCCAACTAGGTTGTTGAACCTTGTTTGGCAATGGAACCGCCTATAGCTCAGTCACTAAGAAGCTTAGGAAGTGGTACCACCGATAGTCATTACTGCTAGGCGGTGGTATCTGTTAGGATCGGAGCGGCACTAAGAGGGGGGTGAATTAGTGCAGCGGATTAAAACGTTGGTTTCAACAAATCTTTCGTACGATAAAAATCGAAACCGGAAGTGCTTAACTTGAAAGCGTATCCGCAAAGTTGTGCAGCAAAGGTAATGATGAAATAAAGCAAGTAAGAAGATTTGCAGTAATGTAAATAGCAGTAATGAAATGCAAACCAGAGATTACACCGTTTTTGAAGTGGTTCGGTCAAGTGACCTACATCCACTTACGAGGCCCCTCTTCGATGAGGCTCCCACCTTCCACTAGCAAATCTCTTGAAGGGGAAGGGTGAATACCCCTCTTACAACTCTTTTACAAGCGGTTCACTCTCTTACAGATTTTCAGCAAGAAAGAAGGAGGTGAACACTAGCAAATTGAAAACAAGACTAGCTAAGACTTTTCTAAGGCCTTTCTCTTAAATAATTGCTGCTCAAAAAGTTGTAATCTCAGTTGAGATTTGAGGGGTATTTATAGGCCTCAAGAGGATTCAAATTTGGGCTCCAAAATTTGAATTCTCTTGGAGTTCCCGATGCTGGCGGTGTCACCGCCTGTCAGTTTCTGATACTGACAGTGGCTAGCGGTGCCACCGCCTACGCCAATTCAGCTCACTGGTTGGGTTCCAAACTTGGCCTAAACCAATCCGAACTCGGGCCCAATTGGCCCCTACTTGGGTTATAGGATTAACACCTAATCCTAACCCTAATTAACGTGCTAACTACGAATTTAAAGACATTTTCTAAGCTATTACAAAGTTCGTAAGTCAAGACTTCTTCCGACGAGCTTCCGACGAACTTCCGATAAACTCTTGGAAACCATTCTGTGGACTCCCAGCAAGCTCCTAGACTTCACGATTTGATCTTGGCGAGTTCCAACGAGCTTCTTCGGCAAGCTCCGATCTTTCTCGGCGAGCTCCGTGAACTTCCAACGAACCTTCTGGCGAGCTTCCGAAAAACCCTTCGACAAGCTCCCTACTCATTCTCGGCTAGTTCCGACAGCATTCCCGACGAACCTTCGGACTTCCGTCGAACTCTCGAACTCGCAACAAATCCTTTATGCTTGACTCCGACACTTTGTTTCACTTTATGTCTTTCTCATTATCGTAGTTATTCCTGCACACACAAACTAAAACTCTACTCTGATCTAGACAATTATTACAACGCGAATTGACATTCCGTTGCCTGGCACGTCATTGGTTGGCGCTTCGTCCGATTCTTCAGCGCATCGTCCTCTCTTGCGGCTTGTTGCCCAATCGGCAGTTGACCTCTGCAATCCCGATATCCTTGGCGCAATTCCGCTCTCCTTTGGCACCCGACGTCCGAAGCCTTCTGCCGTCCAATATCCTAATATGATCTCTTCCGGCACAACGTCAATTCCTCCTGCGTTAACTGTCTAATCCTGATTGAGTAGACCTGCATCACTCAAAATGCAGTTTAAATTATAAACACATATCAAGTGGTTTCATCATCAAAATACGAGATTCAACAGTATCACCCTATAAGACGGTGGTATCGCTAGAGCCTAGTCTCCGAGGCTCTATCAAGCAGTAGTACCGCCAGACTTGGTTGTGGTACTACCTAGTGTCAGTGCTGTAGGTAGTGGTACCGTCCAGTACCCTAGAAACTTAGGATAAAACACTTTTTGACTCTAATTTTAAAGCTATTGGAGCCTATAAATACCCCACCCATTTCTACATGAAAGGGCAATTAAAGTGTGAAAAAAAATCTTTAAGTGTTGGGGTAAAAAAGTATTGTAAAAGTACAAAGAGTCCTCATCCTCTCTTTAGTTTTGCAATCATCCAAGAAGAGGTATGATGATTGTAAGGGTTGTCACCTAAACCCGTGAAAATTAGAAAGCGCGATAAAGAGGTGGTTAGTCTTTGCTTATTGAAGGAATACCATTATTAGATGCCAGAGACCTTGACGGAGGAGGAATCAGGAGTGGTCGTAGGTCAGATGATCGAACCACTATAAAATTGGCGTGTTCTTTTCTTGATGCATACTTACTTTTGCTACATTCCACTTTACTTCATTGTAAACTGTCCAATCCCCTCTTCTTTACTCACTTACAAACTTATTCAAGTTAAACAACATTTCAATGTTAGGATCGGAGTGGCACTAAGAGGGGGGGGGTGAATTAGTGCAGCGGTAAAGTATGATAAACTTTCGACGATTTAAACACTTTCGGAAACTTCGTATGCTAAAAGCAACATTTCGTTTGAGACTATTTTGATTGCGTTTTAACTTGAAGGCATACGTAAGAAGGAGACAAAGAAGTAGAGCATCAAAGTGAAGATGGTTTGCAGTAATATAAATGACAATAAGATAAACGCAAACCAATTTATAGTGGTTCGGTCATGCGACCTACATCCACTTGCAAAGCCTTCTTCGATGAGGCTACCAACTTCCACTAGCAAATCACTTTGAAGGGGAAGGACAAATACTCCTCTTACAACCTTTTACAAGTGGTTCACTCTCTTACAAATTTTCAAAGAGAAAGAAGGAGGTGAACACTCAAGCAATTGAAAACAAGACTTGCTAAGACTTTGCTAAGGCTCTTATCTCAATCTATTGCTTTGCAAAAGTTGTATTCTTTGCTGAGAATTGAGGGGTATTTATAGGCCCCAAGAGGATTCAAATTTGGGCTCTAAAATTTAAATTCTCTTGGATTTTCGAGGCTGTCGGTGCCACCACCGGACCTCTCGGGTGCTGGGCGGTGCCACCGCTCAATTCTCGGGTTTTGGGCGGTGCCACTACCTACACTATTTCAGCTCACTGGTTGGGCTCTAAACTTGGCCCAAACCAGTCTGAACTCGAGCCCAATTGGCCCCTACTTGGGTTATAGGATTAACGCCTAATCCTAACCTTAATTAATGTGCTAACTATGAATTTAAAGACATTTCCTAAGCTATTACAAAGTCCACAAGACAAGACTTCTTCCGGTGAGTTTCTGATGAATTTCCGGTGGTCTTCCGATAAACTCTTGGAAGCCATTCTGCGGACTCTCGGCAAGCTCCTAGACTTCACGATTTGATCTTGGCAAGTTCCAACAAGCTTCTTCGACAAGCTCCGATCTTTCTCGGCGAGCTCCGCGAACTTCCAACGAACCTTCCGACGAGCTTTTGAAAAACCCTTCGGCAAGCTCCCTACTCATTCTCGGCTAGTTCCGGCAGCATTCCTAATGAATCGTTGGACTTCCGTCGAACTATCAAACTCGCAACGAATCCTTTGTGCTTGACTCCTACACTTTGTTTCACTTTATGTCTTCATCGTTATCGTAGTTAATCCTATACACAAGCCAAAACTCTACTCCGATCTAGACAATTATTACAATCCGAATTGACATTCTGTTGCCCGGCACGTCATTGGTTGGCGCTTCATCCGATTCTTTAGCGCATCGTCCTCTCTTGCGGCTTGTTGCCCAATCGATGGTTGACCTCCACAACCCCGATATCCTTGGCGTAATTCCGCTCTCCTTGGCCCGATGCCCGATGTCCGAAGCCTTCTACCGTCCAATATCCTGACATGATCTCCTCCTGCGCAACGTCAATTCCTCCTGTGTCAATTGTCTAATCATAATCAAGTAACCTGCATCACTCAAAATGTAGTTAAACATCTAAACACAATCAATTAGTTTCATCATCAAAATCTGAGATTCAACAATCTCCCCCTTTTTTATTATGACAACTAATTGATGACTAACGGAGTTAACCTTAACTCCCCGGAGTTTAACCAAACTCCCCCTATCAATATGCCATATTGATAGAAACTCTTGGATTCAAAAATCCAAGCAACATGTCATCATAAACTTATGCATAACATGTCATGTCATCATACTTCTCCCCCTTTGTCATCAACAAAAAGGAGAAGTTCCTACTCTTATGTGTTTAGAGATAAAAAGTTCCATATATTGCATGAAAAACATAGTATCAAATTTTATCATCATGCAATCTAGCAATTAACGATGTGTAAGTTTAGCATGTTTGCTTTTCTTGAGATAATAACTAATTGATTCTCTTTAGACTACAAGCTAGCAATTTTCATGATATGCAAGTTGCAAACTAGCAAATTTTGCTTCCTTTGCAATGTTTGAGCTAGCAATTTTGCTTCCGTAACAAGTTAGCATGTTTTGCATTTTGAGATAAGCAAGATAGCACATTTGCTTTTTTTGAGATAGCAACTCTTTTGAGATAGTAATCTTAGCAAATTTTACATCATGCAAGGTAGCAAATTTTTGTGATGTTCAAGATAGTAAGTTCTTTCTTCTCTTTTGAGAAGTGCTATTTTCCCTTCCTTTACAAAGTGCAAGCTAGCAAAGTGTTTGAAAAAGTGAGCAAGTTTTGCAACATACAAGCTAGCAAAAATTTTGAAAGCAAATATAAGATAGCTTTCTTGTTGAAGTGTGTAAGCTATCGATTCTTGCTTCCTATTGTAATGTGCAGGTTGCAATTGGTTTTTGAGATAGGCAAGATAGTGATGTTCAAGAAAACAACTTTTGCTTCTTGAAATAAGCAAGTTAGCAATCTTTGCTACTTAAAATAGGCAAGCTAGCAATCAAGTTTTTGCATCTTCTTGACTTGTGCAAGCTAGCTATCTCCCCCTTTGTCATTGTCAAAAAGAAGGGAAGACCCTTTATATCAATTATGACAAAGGTAAGTATCAATCTTATTTGTGCATCATCATATTTTCAAATTAGAATATGCACATTTTCAAAAACCTTATATTCATTCATGCACGATATTGAATAAATCGATCAACATTATGAGGATATCATACATGATACTAAAATTTTAAACTATTTGTCAACATTTTGATCATGATACCAAACATTCATCATTTAGAGTATTCATGATACAAAACATTAAATCAATATTTATAATACATCATTTTCACAGCAACTCATAGTATTTTAAATCATGATTTACATCATATATAATACATCACATCATAATTAGAAAGCACAAGTATTACATACATCATTGCAAATCATAAATGTTTCATATCATGATGGTATCAATTTTTCAAATTATATCCTACCATGCATGATCAAAACTTCTCCCCATTTGTATTTCATGCATAATTTCACTTCATCACATTAGGAGTATCAAGAGGAATTAATTGGGTGATGAGATAAATATTTCACGAATACATGGAATTATATAAAAAATCATATCATAAGTGTTTCATACATTCATAACATCACATGAAGGAATATAAACAAAAATTAGTGATGAGATATTACTTCATGAATACAATAAAATTCATATAGTATATCATGGTTTATTAGAATTAGTCTTCTTTTTGGTGAATAGCAAAAAGAATAGTAGGAGAGTAAGATCTCAATTCATGCACATCAAATATTCAATCATCAAAATCATGATTCGTCTAGAAAATTCTACTCTTTAAATATTCAAAGAGAGAATCATTATGAACATTCTTGGTTTACATAAAGTTTCATAACATAATTATTAAGATCATGAATACTAAATGATTATGAAACATTTCGACAAATCTCCTTTTAAAAAGAAAACAATCTTGATTCATAAAGGATTTCATGTTATAAATTTCAAGAGATCAAGATCGTGATTTTGATAAAAATTTATTCAAATTTAAATCATCAAAATCATTATCAAAATCTAAGAGATTCACAAAGATGATACAAATGGATTCATCAAAATCAATAAGATTGAGCAAAATAATTTTCAAAAATGTTTTCCTCTTTTCGATTGTTTCAAAACATATGATTTTGTTTCATTTATGCCAAATAAAAACATGTATCATGTTTAAAACCGAAAGAGTAAGATTTATTACAACAAAGATCAATAAGGTACTTTCATTATGGAAAAAATCAATAATCCATAAATCATAAGATTCATCATGCATAATTTCGAAATTTATTAAGCATGATCAATATGCATGACACTAAAACATGGTTTCAAAATGTTTAATATTTTTATTACACAATTTCATCTTTATGCATCATTATATATAACTTTACAATGTCATGCATAAAATCGTCCAATCATAGTATTAAAATATTAATATTTTCATTACAAATTTATGCATCATTAAGTATATAATTGTCAAGCATGACACTTCACTATTTCATATAAGCATGCCTATTTCATTTATGTCAAATCAAAACATACATTATTTTTTAAAGCCACTTTTATGTCAAATCAAAAAATGCATCATTAAGCATGATCATTATGCATTACTTCAAATCAAACATGATTTCATTTATTTTCAAAATATTTATCATGATAGAGCATATAAGCCAAAGAAACTATTAAACATAAAGCATATTCATCAATGATAGTTTCATTGAGTATAAAGTATTTTTAACCAAAATCATTTGTTATTTGTTGTAGTCATACATTTTTCTTTTTAGATGAATCTATCTTTTCATGCTTAGTTTGCATACAAAAGCCGTGCATCATTTTTTAAAGCAACTTTCATCATGGTATAAATCGATAATCCATAAATCATAAAAGATCATTATGGAAATCATCAATAATCAATATACTATAAATTACCCAAAACTCATCATCATCATGCATAGCTTCAAAAAATAAATTTATTAGTTATGATATCATATTTCATAAGGTATTTTTAATCAAAATCATTTTGTTTATCATAAACATACAATTTTCATGATTATTTTCAAAATTACTAGAATGATAAGCATGATTCTAATTTTTTTATTTTCATGTATTTTTTAAGAAAATTAATCCTAAACTAAATTAAAAATAACTCATGAAAAATATTATATAATTTCAAAATAATTCAAGAGAGTTGAGTTACTTACCTTGTAGTCGAAGCTCGTCAATGCCTAATTCACCGTTTCACCTTTGGAAGTTTTTGATTCATCCTTGGTTGCCTTCCTCTTCTTTGGCCTCTTCCTCTGTTTAAGTTCATTGTTTATTTTATATTTTTGTTTAATAAACTTATTAAGATTTAGTGTTCGAAGTTCAAGTTCATCATTGTCCTCATCACTTGAGTCATCACTCAAGTGGTATTTATTTGTGCGGAGTTCCAAATCCTTCCTATTCTTTGGAAGGTGATTTTGTTCATCATGTTCATCATGTGTATTGTGCACCATTTCATATGTCATCAACGAACCAATTAGTTCTTCAAGTGGAAAAATATTTAAATCTTTTATTTCTTGTATTACGGTTATTTTAGGATCCCACTTTTTTGGAAGGGATCTTAAGATCTTGCTTATGAGATCAAAATTCGAAAAAGATTTACCAAGAACTCTTAGATTATTGACGACATCCATGAAACGGGTATACATGTTGCCTATAGTCTTGCTTGGTTGCATTCGAAAAAGCTCAAAATCATGCAATAAAATGTTAACTTTCAAGTCTTTGACTCTACTAGTTCCCTCGTGCGTGATTTCAAGTGTTCGCCAAATATCAAAAGCCGTTTCGCATGTAGAAATCCGATTGAACTCATTTTTGTCCAAAGCGCAAAATAAGGCATTCATTGCCTTTGCGTTTAAAAAAAACATCTTCTTCTCCAAATCATTCCAATGGTTCATTGGAAGAGAAGACATTTCAAATCCATTTTCAACTATATGCCATAAATTCAAATCCAAAGAAAGTAAGAAAACTCTCATTTGAGTTTTCCAATAAGTGTAGTCCGTCCCATTGAAAAAGGGAGGACGAATGAGAGAGTGACCCTCTTGAAAGCCGTAAAGAGACATTTCTATTTGGGTGTTAAACCAAAGTAGAAAACCATGGATCTGATACCAATTGTTAGGATCGGAGTGGCACTAAGAGGGGAATTAGTGCAGTGGTAAAGTATGATAAACTTTCGACGATTTAAACACTTTCGGAAACTTCATACGATAAAAGCAACGTTTCGTTTGAAACTATTTTGATTGCATTTTAACTTGAAGGCATAAATAAGAAGGAGACAAAGAAGTAGAGCATCAAAGTGAAGATGGTTTGCAGTAATATAAATGACAATAAGTTAAATGCAAACCGATTTAGAGTGGTTCGGTCATGCGACTTATATCCACTTGCGAAGCCTTCTTTGATGAGGCTCCCAACTTCCACTAGCAAATCACTTTGAAGGGAAAGGACAAATACCTCTCTTACAACCTTTTACAAGTGGTTCACTCTCTTACAAATTTTCAAAGAGAAAGAAGGAGATGAACACTCAAGCAATTGAAAATAAGACTTGCTAGGACTTTGCTAAGGCTCTTATCTCAATCTATTGCTTTGCAAAAGTTGTATTCTCTGCTGAGAATTGAGGGGTATTTATAAGCCCCAAGAGGATTCAAATTTAGGCTCCAAATTTTGAATTCTCTTGGGTTTTATAGGCTGGCGGTGCCACCGCCGGACCTCTCGGGTGCTGGGCGGTGCCACCGCTTAGTCTAGCGGTGCCACCGCAAGTTCTCGGGTTCTGGGCGGTGCCACCGCCTACACTATTTTAGCTCATTGGTTGGGCTCCAAACTTGGCCCGAACCAGTCCGAACTCAGGCCCAATTGGCCTCTACTTGGGTTATAGGATTAACACCTAATCTTAACCCTAATTAAAGTGCTAACTACGAATTTAAAGACATTTCCTAAGCTATTACAAAGTTCGCATGTCAAGACTTCTTCTGGTGAGCTACCGGCGAACTTCCGGCGGTCTTCCGATAAACTCTCGAAAGCTATTCTACGGACTCCCGGCAAGCTCCTAGACTTCACGATTTGATCTTGACGAGTTCCAACAAGCTTCTTCGGCAAGCTCTGATCTTTCTCGGTGAGCTCCGCGAACTTCCAACGAATCTTCCGGTGAGCTTCCGAAAAACCCTTCGGCAAGCTCCCTACTCATTCTCGGCTAGTTCCGGCAGCATTCCCAATGAATCTTCGGACTTCCGTCGAACTATCGAACTCACAACGAATCTTTCATGCTTGACTCCGACACTTTGTTTCTCTTTATGTCTTCATCGTTATTGTAATTAATTCTATACACACAAGCCAAAACTCTACTCCGATCTAGACAATTATTACAACGCGAATTGATATTTTGTTGCCCGGCACGTCATTGGTTGGCGCTTCGTCCGATTCTTCAGCACATCATCCTCTCTTGCGGCTTGTTGCCCAATCGGTGGTTGACCTCCACAACCCCGATATCCTTGGTGCAATTCTACTCTCCTTGGCCCGATGCCCGACGTCCGAAGCCTTCTGCCGTCCAATATCCTGACATGATCTCCTCCGGCGCAACGTCAATTCCTCTTGTGTCAACTGTCTAATCCTGATCGAGTAGACCTGCATCACTCAAAATACAATTAAACATTTAAACGTAATCAATTAGTTTTATCATCAAAATATGAGATTCAACATTTAATACAGTTTTTGTCGAACTAAAAGTTTCATCATGCGAAGTTTTCTGAAAGCGATTAAATTTATCGTTTTTATCCGCTGCATTAATTCACCCCCCCCCCAACCCCTATTGTCATTCTTGATCCTAACAACTAGATCTATCCAACTACTAAAGCCTCTTAGATTAGTGAATCTCTGCCCAATAATCTCTCATTGGCTCTTATTATATCTCATCCATAAGATTTAATAATTTGGAGGCTTATTGGATATCCAATAAGATAAGAGCTCCAATAGATATCCCATATATAAATTTCTACTCGTCGCAACATCTGCCATATGTGTGTGACCCTCTAGGCCCAATATCGAGCTAGCCATAAATTATACCTATTAGAACACCTTATGACTCGGTAAATTATTATATCCATAATAATGTACTCGAGTCATCGACTACAAACGTACTAGGCCACTACGCTGTAGTCCTCAAATGATATAAGGGAATATAATCTATTAGAGCTATTTATCCTCAATTACTATATATCTACAGTCCCTCATCTAATATCCTAGAGATTGTATTCGGGTATGGTGCTATAGGAAAGTCTAGGGGTGACATCACATGTGCAGCCAAAGAACAAAAAACAAAAATCCCATATTTCCCAAAAGGTGTTTGTCATTGTGCGAAGATTAGTGTGCAAAAATCTACGAAACTAAAAACCACATATGAGATAGTTATATTACTTAGGGATATCGTATATCCCTAAAATCCTACAAATTTATGGAAAAGGATAAAGGAGGTCAGGTGTCCTCTTCTTTAGCGGTGATCAACACGGTAGGGGCTACGAAGACACTCCTCGAATCGCTGCCCAAATATCTATACTTGTTAGTCGAGGAGGAGAAAGGGAGAGAAGAATATGAGGTGGCGGCCAAGAAGGCCCAACCTATGGCCCTTTGGTTCTTTCTTATTTATAGAGGTCCTTTGTCAACTTAACCCTAATGTATCTTGCCCTATTGGGTATTAGATCTCCATCCAACTATCCAATATCTTAGATTAGTAGATCCCTATCCAAAAATCTCTCATTGGCTCTTATAAGATCTCATCCATAGGATCCAATAATTTAGGGGCTTATTGGATATCCAATAAAATAGGGGCTCCAGCGTAGATCTCATAACTGAACCTCTACTCGTCGTAATACCTACCATATGTGTGTAACCCTCTAGGCCCAATATTGAGCTAGCCATGAGTCATACCTGTCAAAACTCCTTCTGGCTTAGTGAATTATTATCTTCATAATAATTCACTCGACTCATCAACTACGGACGTACTAGGCCACTACATCATAGTCCCCAAACAATACAAGAGAATCCAATCCATTAGACCTATCTATTCTCAGTTACCATATATCTATAATCTCTCATCCATCTAATATCTTAAAGATAATATACCGGTCATGGTGCTGTCGAGCCCATATGGTTTATACTCGAGTCTTGCTCTAATCAGATTCTCCCAAAGAACTCTTTCACTATCAATCCAAATGACTATAGCTAAGGATTTATTTGAGCAAGAACATATGGAATATTCCTCTTATGATACCAAGAATGGATGATCCTCTATCGACACTCAATATTCCTCGTAAGGTTGATTTTCACTCCCGATAACTAGTTGCATTAGATCTGAACTTCCAAACCTATAAGTCTGGTATCATAAAGTGGAGTACTCATATAGGACATCCTTGGTGTCTCAAGTCTAAGGACTACATACACCACTGGGACAATGGAATCACTATCTGACAATGAGGTATCATTAATCATCTAACATTACATAAACGCGGATCAATCAGTGAACTCATTCTTCAATGAGCACCTTCATCATATCCCTAGTGTCGCCGCAATTAGCTATGAGACTAGCCCCCTCCATCATATGGATGGGTATACAGTATACTAGTCTGTCTAGTTATCTCAATGTCCCTCTCGAGTAACCTATGCCCAAGATTATTTAGGGTCTATGTTTAAAGGCAAATTATTCTTATTATCATTATCTCATCATTATCTGATTCTTATTGCATAGGCATCACAATATATGTATGTAATAAACAATATAAAGTGAGCAAATACAATGTTAATAATAAGCAAAAAGACTATGCACTATATGACATATGTTATTACTCACATGATTAGCTTGCAGGGCACCTATGACTAGTAATCTCTTACTTGACCTAAAGCCAATTACCAATGTGTTTGATCCCTATTAGACTCCTATGACATTTAAAGATAATTTGAGACAACAGCTTTGTCAGTAGATTTACGATATTATCTTTGGATGTAACTCTTTCCACTACTATATCTCATTGGGTTATGATCTCTCAAATAAGCTAGAACCTCCTCATAATACTTTTGATGAGATCCGAGTTTCCTCATTTGAGCAATAGCCCTGTAGTTATTGTAATATAAGGGAATTGGTTCCTTGCTGCCTAGCATGACTCCTAGATATATGATGAACTTCTTCGTCCAAACTCCCTCCTTTGCTGCCTTTGTTATAGCAATGTACTCCGCCTCTATGGTCGAGTCAATAGTAGTATCATACTTGGAACTCTTCCAGCATACTGCTCCTCCATTCATGGTGAACACATACCCTGAATTAGACTTATTGTCATTAATATCTGACTGGAAACTCAAGTTTGTATAACCCTCAACCCTAAGGCTACTACCTCTATATACTAGTAAAAGATCCTTAGTCTTTCTCAAGCACTTAAGGATATACTTTATTGTTTTCCAATGCTCCAAACCAGGATCCACGTAATACTTGCTCATGACAATCAAAGTATTCACTATATCAGGCTTGGTACATAGCATTGCATATATGATAGACTATATCGATGAGGTATAGAGAAACCTATTCATGTTTGCCCTTTCTTTTGTTGAATCTCAAATTTTGATGATGAAATCAATTATTGAGTTATGATTTAATGTGCATTTAAGTGATGCAACACTACCTTCAATCAGGGAAAGACAAATTGATTAAAGTAGTGGAATCATAGGTTAGGTTAGAATGGAACATGTTAGAAGATTGAACGTTAGGCCGGAGGACTGGTCGACCTGTTGGCAGAAAGCTTCGTGCCATAAGTTAAGGCATCAGGCTAGAAGGATTAGAAATTGCGCCAAGGAAATCGGATGTTCTAGAGGTCAATATGCCGATTGGGCAATACACTGAAGGAGAGGACGATATGTCGAAAGGTCGGACAAAGCGTCGGATGAACCAATGACATGCCGGACAATATGTGATTCATGTTTGTAATTAATTACATCTTGGTTGAAGTAGTATAGGTTATAATTGAGTTGGTTTTAAACGTAATTATATCAATTCAATTAGGGGCCCATTGGGAGGCCCATTTAGTGACCCAAAAGTTGGGTCAAGCGGCGGCACCACCAAACCAAGTGATAGAACTATTAGAGGCTCACTCTCTAAGAGCTCGGTCTCCGAGGTTGTCAGACGGTGGTACTGCCCAATGTCAGGTAGTGGTGCAGCAAGACTAGGTGGTGGTGCCGCCTAGTGTTAGTGCTGTAAGCGGTGGTACCGCCAGGACTCGGAAAACCCAGAATGAGACCTTTTTTTGCTCTATTTTTAAAGTCATTTGGGGTCTATAAATACCCTACCCTTTCTTGCTTAGTAGAGCACAAAATTGAGTAGAAAAGAGAAAAAATATACTTAAGAAACAAGTGTTATAATCTCTCTAAAGTTAGTGAGTGTCTTCCTCCTAGAGTTAGAAGGTTTCTAAAGGAAGTCTAAAAGAGAGAGGTGTAAAGGTTCTCTCCTGAGCTTGTGAAAAGGAGAAATAATTATAAGGTTAATTGTCGATGGCCTCAAGCGAAGAGGAATCGGATGTAGACATAAGTCACGACGACTGAACCACCAACTATAAATCTGGTTTACATTTACTTTATACTTTTTATTTATATTGCAAACTGATTTCTTACTCTCACTATGATTACGAACATATTTTCAAGTTAACATCTTTCCATTATGGACTTTATCGAATAAATTTTTTGAATCATCGTTATTTTTATAAACGCACTAATTCATCTCCCCCTCTTAGTGCCAATTTCAATCCTAATAGTTGGAATAAGAGTCAAATTTCTCTTTGATTTGTTTAACACCCAAGAGAGATAGCTTTTACAGGCTTTCAAGAGGGTCACTCTATCTTTCATCCTCCTATGTTCAATAGAACGAACTATATTTATTGGAAAACATGTATGAGAGTTTTCTTGCTTTCTATGGATTTAAATTTATAGAATATTATTAAAAATGACTTTTAAAAACCCTTTAGACCAATAAACGAATGGATTGATCTACAGAAGAAAATATTTTCTTTAAATGCTAGAGCTATTAATGCTCTATTTTATGTATTAGACAAAAATAAGTTTAATCATATTTCTTTATGCAAAACTACATATGAGATTCGGCACACACTAGAAGTAACTCAAAAAGGCACAAATAGAGTAAAAGGATCTAAGATAAATCTTTTAATGCGTGATTTTGAATTATTTCAAATAAAGCCAAGCGAAACCATTATTGATATGTACACTTATTTTACAGATATCATCAATGGTTTGAAAGCTCTTAAAAAATATTTTTCTAATCTTAAACTTGTAAACAAGACTCTAAGATCCTTTCCAAAAAGTTAGGATCCAAAAGTAATGGCAATATAAGAAGCAAAGGACTTGACCAATTTTTCTCTTAAAAAACTTATTGGATCTTTAATGACCTATGAAATGACATGTATTGCACATGATGAACATGAGAACAACCTTCTAAAGAACAGAAAGAATTTGACACTTGGAACAAACGAAGACCACTCGAGTGAAAGCTCAAGTGATAATGACCTTGAACTCCTCATAATAAAATTAAAGAAATTCATAAAACATAAAACTAAAAACAAAAATAAACTTAAAAAAAAGAAGCTACCAAAGATGAAGAAAACACTCATTGCAACTTTGGACGATTCGAGTGCATCTAAAGACAAGAAGCAAACTAACAAAGAAGAGGTGGTGAACTACGCCTTAGTGGCTTTCGACAACAAGGTAAGTCACTCAACTAAAACCCCTTTACTTTATTATGAAATTACTTGATGTATTTTATGAGTTATTTTTAAATTAATATGTAAAATATAAAAAAAGAGATATTATGCTTCTCTTTCTAGTGATTTTGAAAAATTAAAAAAAATTAAGCATGACAATTGCATGTTAACTCCTTGCACTAAGTACGAAGAGTTATATTCACTTAAGAAGAAAAATGCATTACTACAACAAACAAAATGATTTTGATTGTCAATGTTTTATGTTTAATGAAATCATGCTTGATTATTTAATGATATATGATGATTTGAAGTAATAATGATTTTTGTGATTTATGGTTTATTTATCTTGATGACTTTTGTGAAAAATCTTATTTTTCGGTTTTAAATGATGATACATGTTTTTGTTTGCCATAAAGAATAAAGGCATGCTTGTATGAAATAAATCACATAAATGGAAACACATAAAAAAGGAGAATGCATTTTTCTTGAAAAATTATCTATTTCTATCTTATCGATTTTTCAATAAGGGATTAATAAGTTTATTTATGTCATTTTGAATCTCTTGAAAGTGATTTTGATAATTTGACGATTTGAATTTGAATGAATTTTATCGAAATCATAATATTGAATTCTTAGAATTATAACTTGATATTCTCTTTATATGAATCAAGATCCCTTACTCTTTATTCTTGTATGATTCTTGCATTTTATTAAAGAGAATATTTATCTAAATGAATCATGATTTTTCTCTTGATTTCTTGGAATTCATGACTTAAAATTTTCTTTGAAGATCTTTTACTATTTGAGCTCATAAGATTTCTTTTTAATTATTTAAGAGGAGATTTATAAAAATGAATCATGTCTTTTGGTATTCACGTGATTTTTGATATTATCTTTCATGTCATGATTTTCATTATATATCATTCTTTTGTATTTATGGTTGTAAACCTTATGTTATGAGTAGAGCATTGATATAAAAAAAAAGAAAATTATACTATTGTACTCTTCCACTTTTCTTCTTTCTTATTTACAATGATAAAGGAGAGAAAGAAAATTGTTAGCATATCAAAAGAACCAAAATTGCTAGCTTGAATATCAAACTTAGGCATGTTAGATCTCCCAAATGCATAAATTCTTCTTATACATTTTTTGGATCATGATATTGATTTCTCAATTTTGATGACTTGATAATTCTTATGAATGAATCAAGTTCTTCTATGTTTCTCTTTGCTATAGAGAAGTTTTTATCCTAATCACGATCTTGATTTCTCGATATTTGATATATGAGATTTTTTTTTGTGAATCAAGATCTCTTATGTTTCTTTTTGCCATTTACTAAATAGAAAAATTAGCTAAATGAATCATGATTGTTCTTTTGATTATAACTTGAAAGCTTTCTATGAATGAAGATTTTTCCTTTCACTAAAAAAGAGATTCATCCAAACGAGTATTGATTCTTTCATTTGATATTTATGAATTAAGATTTATTATGAATCAAAATTTTTTATTAATTGTCCTCATACGATTCTTCATGGTATTTTTAAAAGAAAAGATGTATTCAAATTAACCATGATATGTCACTTGACTTCTTGATGTTATGACTTGAATTTTATTATGTACAATTGTCTTGTATTTATGATTTGTATATCTCATGATATGGTTGAATCATTGATGTAATAAAGAAAAAAAGTGCACTATTATATTCTTCCATTCTCTTTGACAATAACAAAGGAGGAGAAAGTCCTACTAGCTTGCATATCGCAAAGAAAAAAAAATTACTAGCTTGTATATTTCAAGGAAAGAAAACTTGCTAGCTTGCAAAAAGAAGCAAAAATTGCTAGCTTATACATAAATTGCTAGTTTGCACATTTAAAAAAAAAAGCAAAATTGCTAGGTTACACATTTCAAAGAAGTAGAAATTTATTATCTTGCACATCTAAAGAGAAAAGTGCTAGCTTACTCATATGAAGAGAAGCAAAACTTACTAGCCTTCATACTTCAAAGAGGAGTAATACTTGTTAGCTTGCATATTCTAAAGTGATATAAATATTGCTAAATTGCTAGTTGCACTTCTCCTTTTTGTTGATGACAATGGGGGAGAAATTATGATGATGATTATGCATAGTGTATTTTGATGTTTTGAAATTATGATTATGCATAAAATACTCATGATTTTAAGATGCATGCAATGATGAAATAGTCATGATTTTCTGAATTCAAAGTTTCTACCAATATGATATATTGATAGGGGAAGTTTAGTTTAAACTCCATCATCAATTAGGTGTCCTCATCAAAAGGGGGAGATTATTGAATCTCAAATTTTGATAATAAAATCAATTGATGAGTTATGATCTAATGTGTGTTTAAGTGGCGTAGGACTAGCTTCAATCAGGGAAAGACAAATAGATTAAAGCAATGGAATCAGAGGTTGAGTCGGAAGGGAACATGTCAGAAGATAGAACATTGGGCTGGAGGACTGGTCGACCTATTGGCAGAAGGCTTCATGCCATGAATTTGGGTATAAGGCCAAAAGGATCAAAAATTATACCAAGGAGATCATATGTTACGGAGGTCAACATACCGATTGGGTAATACACCGAAAGACAAGATAATACGCTAAAAGGTCAAACGAAGCACCGAAGGGTTGGATGAAACACGAATGAATTGATAACATGTCAGACAACATGTGATTCATACTTATAATCAATTGTGTCTTAATTGAAGTAGTCTAGGTTGTAATTGAGTTAGTTTTGAACGTAATTAAACCAACTCAATTAGGGGCCCATTGGGCTTGACTTGGGGTTGATTTGGGCCCATTAGGAGGCTCATTCAGTGACCTAAACATTAGGTCAGGCGGTTGAATTACTAGAGGCTCAGTCTCCAAGAGCTTGGTCTCCGAGGCTGTCAAGTGCTAGTACTACCCAATGTCAGTGTTGTAGGTGGTGGTACTGCTAGGACCTGGGAATCCCAAGATGATACCTTTTTTGGCTTCATTTTTAAAGCTATTTGGAGACTATAAATACTCCACCCTTTCCTGTATAGTAGAGAATAAAATTGAGTAGAAAAGGGAGAAAATATACTTAAGAAAAAAGTGTTGTAATCTCTCTAAAATTAGTGAGTGTCTTCCTCTTAGAGTTAGAAGGTTTCTAAGGGAGGAGTAAGGTCTAAAAGAGAGAGGTGTAAACGTTTTCTCCTAAGTATATGAAAATGAAAAAGAGTTATAAGAGTAGTTGTTTTCGCTCATTAAAAGAATATCAATAGTGAAAGCTGGTGGCCTCGAGTGAAGAGGAATCGGGAGTGGACGTAGGTCACAGAGATCGAACCATTATAAATCTAGTTTGCACTTACTTTATGCTTTTCATTTACATTGCAAATTGATTTCTTACTCTCACTATGATTACAAACGTGTTTTCAAGTTAACATCTTTCTGATATGGGCTTTATCGAACAAAGTTTTGAATCATCATATTGTTTTAAAGCACTAATTCACCCCCACCCCCCCCCCTCTTAGTGTCGATTTCGGTCCTAACATCTTTAAGAGTCTTTGGAGAAATACTCCTAGAAAGGTATATACCATGTATCATTAATATGAGACCCCTCTTGAAATTTTTCATACAAAACCTTTTGACAATGGTGTCTATGTACCAGGATTGGGACAAGCCAAGCATCCTCTTAGATTTATCTCTATAGATTCGAATCCCCAAGATATAGGATGCTTCCCTTAAGTCCTTCATGGAGAGATGTCTAGACAACCAAGCTTTTACTATGGAGAGCATTCCTATATCATTCCTAATGATCAAGATATTATCCATACATAACAACAATTAGGTGATAACGCTCCCACTTACCTTCCTGTACATACAAGGCTCATCTTTACTCTTAATGAAGTCATAAGATCTAATCGCCTCATCAAATTTTACGTTCCAACTTTAGGAAGCTTGCTTCAGTCCATAGATGGACCTAAGTAATCTACACACCTTATTTGAATTTTCTTTGGACACGAATCCCTAAGGTTGTATCATATGCATCTCCTCCTCGAGATTACCATTTAGGAACATATTTTTACATTCATGTGTCAAATCTCATAATCATAGTGTATTGCAATAGCCAACAAATTTAGATACATTTTAGCATGGCTATAGGTAAGAAGGTTTTATCATAGTCAACACCTTGCCTTTAATGATATCCCTTAGCCACTAGCCTTGTTTTATATGTCTCTACCTTTCTATTTACTCCGATCTTTTTCTTGAAGATCCACTTGCAACCAATGGGTACAATACCCTCGAGTGCATCAACTATGTTCCAAACCTTATTGGAGTATATGAAATCCATCTTAGAATTTATAGCTTCTTGCCACTTCCCGGAGTCTATACATATAATAGCTACCTCATAGGTCTGAGGATCAATATCCTCAACATCCACTCTATTGATATGTCTCACATATCTCTCAGAAGGATGGGTTACTCTATCAGACCTTCATAAAGTCGGAACTTGTGTGTTATGGACCTGAACAAACTCGGGGTGTGGAATGATGCTTGAGCTAGGTTCTCCAACCTCGCTCAACTATATTACGCTCCCACTATCTCCACCAAAAATATATTTCTTCTCAAGGAATACTACTCTTTTAGCTATAAAGACCTTTTGGTCCTTGATGTGATAGAAATAATACCTATAAGTTTTCTTGGGATATCCCACGAACTTATGTCGTTCTATCCTAAATTCCAATTTGTTGGGTTTGTGTCTCTTAACATGAGCAAGGCAGCCCTAAATCTCAACAACCTTAAGATCAGGTTTCTTCCCTTTCCATACCTCATGTGGTGTAGATACTACCGATTAGTTGGAACTATGTTTAGAAGGTAAGTTGCGGTCTCTAGGGCATATCCCCAAAATAAGATGGGCAAGTCGGCGAAACTTATCATGGACAGCACCATATCTAATAGTGTACAATTTATCCTTTCTAATATACCATTAAGTTAAGATATATAATGAGGTATTCATTGGGATCCACTCTTATGGTCCTTGAGAAATTAGGTGAACTTATACTCAAGTACTTATCTCCTCGATTTAATTGAATAGTCTTTATACTCTTTCTAGTCTGGTTCTCTACTGCATTCATATACTCCTTGAATTTCTTAAAAGCTTCAAACTTGTACTTCATCAAGTGCATACATCCATACTTGGAGAAATCGTCAATAAAAGTAATAAAGTAGAAGTAACCATCTATGGCCTGAATTGACATTAAACCATATACATCGCTATGTATGAATTCCAATAACTCAGTGGCTCTCTCTTCAAGTCCACTAAATGGAGAATTGGTCAGTTTTCCATGAAGGTAAAAGTCATAAGTTGCATATAACTCATAGTTGAATGGATCTAGATATCCATCCTTCATCAACTTTCGAATCCTTCCCTTATGAATATGACCTAGCCTACAATGCCATAAGTATGCATTGTTCAACTCATCTCAATTCTATTAAATCTCATATTTTGATAATGAAACAAATTAAGAGTGTTTATGATTTAATCTATATTTTGAGTGATGTAGGAAGCCTCGATTAGGATGAGATAATTAAAGCAGGAAGAATCATGTTGGGCCGGAGAAAACATGTCAGAAGATTGGACGTCGCGTAGAAGGGTCGGTCGACGTATCGACAGAAGGCTTTGGGCCATGGGTTCGGGCATCGGGCCAAGAAGATTAGATATTGTACTAAGGAAATCGAAGTTGAGGAGGTCAACTGGCCGATTAGGCAATAGGCCACAAGAGGACGATACGCTGAAGAATCGAACGAAGCGTCGATAAACCAATGACATGCAGGAAATCACTTGATTAGCTTTATAATAATTATTTAGATCAAAGTTGGCTTTATTTATATAGGATTAACTACGATAGTGATCAAGGCATAAAGCAAAATTAAGTCCCGAAGTCAAGAACGAGACTTCATTGGGAGTTCGAGAGTTCGTCGAAATCTGGACGTTCATCGGAAGTTCTGTCAGAATTGACCGAGAAGTCCAGGAGCTTTCTAAAGAAGCTCATCAGAACTCACTAAGAAGATTGTCGTGAAGTCCAGGAGCTTGCCGGAAGTCTGCTGGAATATTACCGAAAGATCGTCAGAAGTTCACCAAAAGATCGCCAGAAGAAACCTAGACTTACTGGACTTGTTTAGTTTAGTATATACTTTATATTTCGTAGTTAGCACATAATTGGATTGGAATTAGGCCAACTCAGTTATAGGCCAATTGGGCTCAAGATTAAGCTGTGGTGGGCCAAGTGAAAGGTCTAAACAGTGACCCAATAAGTAGCACCGTCGTGGCATAATCTCTGATACTATATTAGACGATAGTACCTTCAAACTGGGCAATGGTACCGCCTAGTGTTAATTTCAAGCGGTGTATCACTAGTTTGGGTGGTGGTACCACCCAAACAAAGTCACCTAGACGGTGGTACCGCCTAGTGTCAGTGCTACATGCGGTGGTATCGCCCAGCATAGGCGGTGGTATCACTAGGACCTGGGAAACCCGGGATAAGACCTTTTTAGACTCCAAGTTTGAATTAACTAGAGGCTTATAAACACCTCTCTCATCCCTGGTTAACATACACAAGCACAGAGAGTTTAAAAGTGAGAAAATGCTATAGTAATCACTTGAGAAATCCTCTCCTCTAAGTTCTAAGTTTAGAATTATGTTTAGAGAGGAGTTTGTGCTTGTAAAGGTTATCTTCTAAACCTATGAAAAGGAGAAGAGGGGTGTAAAAGGGTAGTTGGTCTTCTTCGCCTATTGAAAGAAGACCGATAGTGGATGTCGGTGGCCTCGACGGAAGAGGAATCGAGAGTGGATGTAGGTCATGACGATCGAATCACTATAAACTCGATTTGTATTTCTTTTGAGTAATTTACTTTAACTACAAACTACCTTATTATTGCTTTCACTATGCTTCCTTACGCTTCCAAGTTAACATCTTCCAAGATTGGTTTTCAACATACGAAAGATTTTTCGAACCGACATAATTTTATCCGCTGCACTAATTCACCCCCTCTCTTAGTGCCAACTTGTTCCTAATAGTTGGTATTAGAATCACATTTTTCTCATTTGGTTTAACACCCAAAGAGAAATGACACTTTTCAACCTTCAAGAGAGTCACTCTCTCATTCATCCTCCCATGTACAATGGGACGAACTACACATGCTGGAAAACTCGAATGAGAGTTTTCTTAGTTTCGTTGAATCTCGATTTATGAAATATAGTCGACTTTGGTTTTCAAAAGTCTTATCTTCTAATGAACGATTAGAATAAGTTGGAAAAGAAGACTTTCTCTTCAAATGCAAAGGCTATGAATGCCTTATTTTGCGCCTTAGACAAAAATGAATTTAATCGGGTTTCTACTTGTAAAACGGCTTTCGATATTTAGCATACTCTTGAAATCACACACGAAGGCACTAGTAGAGTTAAAGATTCAAAGATTAATATTTTAATGCATGATTTTGAGTTATTTCGAATGGAACCAAGCGAGACTATTAGAAATATTTACACCTGTTTTACGGATGTTGTCAATAGTCTAAAAACTCTTGGTAAAAGTTTTTCGAACCTTGAACTTATGAACAAAATTTTACGATCTCTTTCTAAAAATTGGGACTCTAAAGTAATGGTCATTCAAGAGGCCAAGGATTTGAATACTTTTTTTATCGAAGTACTTATCGGGTCTTTGATGACCTACGAAATGACCAATGTGGCACAAAACGAACATGAGAACAACCTTCCAAAGAACAAGAAGAATTTAACACTTAGAACAAATGAAGACTACTCGAGCAAAAGCTCAAGTAATGATGAACTTGAACTTCTCACTATAAAACTTAAAAAAGTTTATTAAACAAAATTAAAAAATAAAAATGAACTTAAAAAGAAGAAGTTACAAAAGAAGAAGAAAATACTCAAAGTGGCTAGGGACGAATCAAGTTCATCTAAATATGAAGAATAAACCAACAAAGGCGATGTGGCAAACTACGCCTTAACAACTTTCGACGATGGTAACCAAAATCTCCTTAATTTATTTCGAAATTACATGATGCTTTTCATGAGTTATTTTTAATTTAGTTTAAAAAATTATATATATTTTTTTCTTGAAAATTACATGTTTAATGATGTAATGAAAATGTTAAAAAAATTAGGATCATATTAGTAATTTTAAAAAAAGTAATGACAATTGCATGCTTTATGAAAATACAACAAAATGTTAGATTCAAATATAATGATAATCCTATGTATGTTTTTAAGAATAAATAATATATATCTTGATGATTTCCAATTTTGATTGAAAATACTTTATGTCCAATGAAACCATGTGTTAGAACCCTTGCAGATTCTAACCATGTGTTCTTGCTCAGACAAATCCCTGGCCAGGGTCATTCGGGTTAAGAGAGAAAGAGTTCTCCAGGAGAATCCGATTAGAGCGAGACTCGAGTAGAAACCGTATGGGTCTGACAACACCATGCTCGATATACGGTCTCTGGGATATTAGATGGATGAGGGACTATAAGTACATGGTAACTGAGGACAAATAGGTCCAATGGATTGGATTCCCCTGTATCGTCTGGGGACTACGGCGTAGTGGCCTAGTACGCCCATAGTCGATGAGTCGAGTGAATTATTACAGAGATAATAATTCACCGAAAGTTAGAAGGAGTTCTAACAGTGTATGACTCATGGCCACTCGATATTGGGCCTAGAGGGTCACACACATGGTAGGCATTACGATGAGTAGAGGTTCGGATATGAGATATCCGGACGGAGCCCTTTGTCTTATTGGATGCAGATCCAATACCCATTAGGGAAGGACCCATTAGGGTTTGACACGGGATCTCTATAAATAGGAGGATTCCATGACCTCATAGGCTGAGTCTTTGCTTGCCTTTCCTATTCTCCTCTCCCTCTCCACCTTAGAGGCCTGGAGTTTTGAGGAGGGTCGTCGCAACCCCGCTGTGTGGATCACCGCTAGAGAGGAGGGCGCTTGACCTTCTTCACCCTCTCCTAAGGATCTGCAAAGGGAAACAGGGGATATCTGATCTCCCTAGGTAACACAATCTCTATCATACGCAGTTTTGTGTTTTCATGGATTTTGCGCACCAATCTTTCATACGACGACGAACATCTTTTGGGAATCGGGGATTTTTGTTTTCTTGTTCTTCCGCTGCGATAAGATGTCGCCCCATGATTTCCCAACAGTGGTATCGAGCTAGGTTGTTCGTGCGAATCATTGGTTTTTTGAACCGCGTGTGTTGTGTTTAGGAAGAATTTTGACGTCAAAATCGTTGACGCAAAAAGCGAAAGGGCAGCAACAGTTGCTGCCCTCGATCTCGCGTGCGTGCAAAATAGCCGAAGGCAGCAGCGAAGCGCTGTGCCTACAGCAACGGCGGCGGCGATTACTTCTTGGCGGTGCTTGTTTGCCCGGCGGGCGGCGCAGCCCCAGGCGAGCGCCGAAGGAAGCGGCGCCACCAAAAGATAAAGCGAAAGCCGCCTGCCATAGGGGTAGCGACGCCGCCGCCACCGCCCAAAGACCGCCGAGGAGGCAACACGGCCGGCGGAGGCGCCCACCCCAGCGATCGCCGCCGCTGCCGGCGGGCGATCTCCCTCGCCCGCCCCGCCAAAGCCCCGAAGGGTGGCGGCGGCCGCAAAACGAACAATGAGAGGAATTAGGGTTTTGGGCAAAAGGACAGTTTTGCCCTTGTGAATTTGAGAAATTCCTATTTCTGTCTTTTGTCCAAATTATGAAAATACCCTTAGGAATTGAAAAATTCCCTATATGTCCCTGATTTCAGAAAAATATTAATTAATTAAAAGGTTTAGTTGATTATTATTTTTTATTATTATCTAGTAGTCCTAAATGATGATGATTATTTATACATGTGATGTATGATGTATGGACGGATGATCATGGACCGTGTGATGTGTGTACTTGTGATTATTATTATTGAGGTCTGCGAACCTCCATTATATTTCTCGTTTATTGTCGGGGCACTGCGTGCCTATGATTAAGTTGTAATCACATGAGGAGGCGCAGCGGAGGCGTGGATGCGATAAGCGGGACCCACGAGACGGACGATCTTGATGCATGAAGATGCATCAAGATGTCGAATTTAAAACCGACGAGGACGAGATGAACGATCCACGGGGCATAGAGATGCACCGTTGCACACATAGATCTTGATGTGAGTGATTAGGCCTACTTGGCTCGGGCATAATCATATTAGGTTGTGGTCCATGATCATCTGATGTGATTGCTTATACACATACTAGATATGTATATATATTTGCATGCGATGTAGATATATATTAAATATGTATATGTATGACATGTCATATTAGGAGACCAAATTATAGAAACATCTCTCGATAATATTAAGTCGGTAAACGTGAGGCAATTAAATTGACCCACGTGGCCTTCCATCGTTATGAGTAGGAACCGATTCCCGGTGTAGGTTGAGTTGGTCGAGTCCCTCGAGACTCACCTATATCGCGATTCGCTATCTTGCTTACGACATAGAGATGTCACCGGTGACCTGAGGGCATGGTATACTTGGTCGAGTCCCTCGAGGGTATATCATCAAATCAGACTCATCTTGTAACGAAGGTGTTGACTTAACCGAGCATCATGGTTGGTCGAGTCCCTCGAGGCCATGGTGATTCGGAGGCCGAACAGGATGGGAATCACAAGGAGTTGTGATCGGCAAGAGTTGCCTACCTTTTAGGCTTAGTGTGATTGGTCGAGTCCCTCGAGGTTACACTAAGACGCTGATTGGATCCTGATCCCCACTAGAAGTCTGCCGGAGACTTCCGTTTCACGTGCTGAGGGTGTCGCGTGACTCGTTAGTAAAATAGTGGGAGCATATTAAGATAGAAGTCCATATCTTGATAGTTTATTTCTTGCAAAATCTGCATGTTATTCATTTCTGCTACATCTTTATTTTCAGAAAATGTCGCTTTCAAATCCCTTACGTGGCATACTTGATGTCAACCGCCTTACTGGTCCAAATTATACGGATTGGCTCCGTAACTTGAGAATTGTTCTCACAGCGGAGAAAATCGTGTACGTCCTTGATACAGTGATGCCTACGCCCGAAGAAGGGGCAAGCGAGGATGAGATCGCTCGCTACGTGAAGTACATTGATGACTCCACTCTTGCTCAGTGCTATATGTTGGGCTCTATGACTCCAGAGTTACAGAGACAACATGAAAAGATGGATGCCAGATCCATTCTCCTACATGTCCGCAAATTGTTTGAGGAACAGGGAAGGACTCAACGATATGAGATATCCAAGAGCCTTTTCCGCGCTAGGATGACTGAGGGGACACCGGTTCAGAACCATGTCCTAAAGATGATTGAGTGGATAGAGAAACTCACAGGTCTAGGAATGGTCCTAGAGGATAACTTGTGTGTGGACATTGTGCTTCAGTCCCTACCAGATTCCTTTTCACAGTTCATAATGAATTTTAATATGAACAAGCTTGAGGTGACTCTCCCAGAGCTCCTCAATATGTTGAGGGGAGGCAGAGAGTACTATTAAGAAAGAGAAGCCAGTTCTCTACACTGGTGAGACCAGAAAGAAAAGGAAAGCAGAAAGGTCCCTTAAGAAGGGAAAGGGCAAGGGCAAACAAGGTAAAGCAAAGGTTGCTAAGAAAGACCCAGCAAAGGACAAAGGCCAGTGCTTCCACTGTGGTAAAGATGGGCATTGGAAGAGAAACTGCAAAGAGTACCTTGCAGAAAGGGCGAAACAAAAGCTTGATGAAGCTTGAGGTACATTCATGATCAGTCTCCATTTGTCAGACTCTTATGATAACACATGGGTATTGGATACCGGTAGTGCTTATCATATATGCAATCGTTGCAGGTTCTGGCAAGGCCTAGGAGACTACAGAGAGGCGAGATGGACCTCAAGATGAGTAATGGAGCAAAAAGTTGTTTGTATTAGTCGCTGTTGGCCCAGGTCGCCCTATATCCGCCTAGTGGAGCTTTTTTATTGCATTAGATGCATGTTATTTTGTTCCTTCTATTATCAAAAAAACATTATCTCTATTTCATGTTTAACAGTTTAGTGGATATAAATTTGTTTTTGAGAACAATGGTTGTTCGATATTATTAGATGATAAGATCATCCGCGAAAGGAACATTGCATAATGGTTTATTTATGTTAGACACCACTCCACATATCATGAATGTAAATGTGTCCAAAAGGAAACGAGATGAGTTGAACAAAGCATACCTGTGGCATTGTAGGCTATGTCACATCCATGAAAGAAGGATTCAAAAGTTGCTAAATGATGGATATCTAGATCCATTCGACTATGTGTCATATGCGACTTGTGAGCCTTGCATTCGTGGAAAATCACCAAATCTCCATTTAGTAGAACTCGAGAGAGAGCCAATGAGTTGTTGGAACTCATACATAGTGATGTATGTGGACCCATGTCAACTCATGCCATTGGAGGTTACTCCTACTTCATTACATTTAATTGATGATTTCTCAAGATATGGATATGTGTACTTAATGAAGTACAAGTCCTAGGCTTTTGAGAAATTCAGAGAGTATAAGAATGAGGTAGAGAACCGGTGGAAAGAGTATCAAAACTTTTCGATCAGATCGAGGAGGTGAATACTTAAGTACAGAGTTTAATCAGTTCCTCAATGACCATGGGATATTATCCCAATGGACACCTCCTTATACACCTCAGCTCAATGGTGTCTCTGAAAGGAGAAATCGTACATTATTAGATATGGTACGGTCCATGATGAGTTTCGCTAACCTACCCATCTCATTCTGGGGATATGCCCTAGAAACCGCAGCTTACCTTCTGAACAGAGTTCCAACTAAGTCGGTAGTGTCTACACCATATGAGATATGGAAAGGAAAGAAGCATGATCTTAAGGTTGTTAAGATCTGGGGCTGCCTTGCCCATGTTAGAAGACACAACCCCGATAAGTAAGAATCAAGGACAGAGCGATGCAAATTTGTGGGATACCCCAAGGAAACTTGTGGGTATTATTTCTATCATCTCGAGGACCAAAAGGTCTTTGTAGCTAAGAGAGCAGTGTTCCTTGAGAAGGAACACATTCTTGACGGAGACAGTGGGAGAATGATAGAATTGAGCGAGGTTGGAGAACCAAGCTCAAGCACCACTCTCTACCCTCGAATCTGTTCGGTACCTAATACACAAGTATAAACTTTTACAGGTTCCGATAGAGTATCCCATCCTCCTGAGAGATATGTGGGACATATTAGAGCAGAGGATATAGAGGATATTGATCCTCAGACCTACGAGGAGGCTATTATGAGTATAGACTCGAAAAGTGGAAAGAAGCCATGAATTCCGAGATGGATTCTATGTACTCCAATAAGGTTTGAACCTAGTTGATGCTTAGAAGGTATTGTACCCATCGATTGCAAGTGGATCTTTAAGAAAAATATCGGAGTAGATGGAAAGGTAGAGATCTATAAAGCAAAGCTAGTGGCTAAGGGGTATCGTCCAAAGGCAAGGTGTTGACTACTGACCGAAACTTTCTCACCAATTAGCAATGCTAAAATCCATCGAGAATTCTATTGGCTATTGCAGACACTATGATTATGAGATCCGACGGATGGATGTGAAAACCGCATTCCTCAATGGGAACCTCGAGGAGGAGGTGTATATGATGCAACCTGAGGGATTTGTGTCCAAGAACTGCCCAGATAAGGTGTGTAGGTTGCTTAGATCCATTTATGGACTAAAGCAAGCTTCCCGAAGTTGGAACATAAGATTTGATGAGGCAATCAGATCTTATGACTTTGTTAAGAACGAAGATGAGCCTTGTGTATACAGAAAGGTAAGTGGGAGCGCTATCACCTTTTTGATGTTATATGTGGATGACATCCTCATCATTGGGAATGACATAGGAATGCTATCCACAGTAAAGGCTTGGTTATCTAGACACTTCTCCATGAAGGACTTAGGGGAAGCATCTTATATCTTGGGGATTAGAATCTATAGAGATAGATCCAAGAGGATGCTTGGCTTGTCCCAGTCCAGGTACATAGAAACTATTGTCAAAAGGTTTGGCATGGAAAATTCCAAGAGAGGTCTTATACCGATGAGACATGGGATATCGCTTTCTACGAATATGTCCCCAAAGACTCCAGAAGAAAGGGTGAACATGGATATGATACCTTATGCCTCAGCAATAGGGTCTATCATGTATGCCATGCTATGTACTAGGCCTGATATAGCGCATGCTCTGAGTGTCACGAAAGGTATCAAAAAAAGATCCAAAACTTGGAGCACCGGAAAGCAATAAAGTGTATCCTTAAGTACTAGAGAAGGACTAAGGATCTTTTACTAGTATATGGAGGTAATAGCCTTAAGGTTGAAGGCTACACCGACTCAAGTTTTCACCGATGTCGATGATAGCAAGTCGAATTCGGGGTATGTGTACACCTTGAATGGAGGAGCAGCAGTTTGGAAGAGTTCCAAGCAAGATACCACTGTTGACTCGACCATAGAGGCGAGTACATTGCGCATCGATGCAGCAAAAAGAGGGTGTCCGGGTGAAGAAGTTCATCACAGATTTGGGAGTTGATATAGATAGCGACTAGTCGACTTCCTTATATTAAGACAACTATAGGGTGATTACTCAAATAAGGGAACCCGGTCTCATCGAAGTGTTCGAGGAGGTTCCAAATTTATAAGAGAGATCGTAACCGAGGAGATGTAGCAAAGGGAAAGAGTTCCATCCAAGATAACATTGCAGATCCACCGACAAAGCCGTTGTCTCGTTGTTGTCTTTGAAGCGTCACGAGTCCGATGGGGATCGTACATATAGGTGATTGGCTTTAGGTCAAGTGGGAGATTGCTAGTCATAGGTGCCCAATAAAGCCAATCACGTGAGTGATGGCAATGTATGACTTGATATAGAATCTTTTTGCTTATTATATTTTGGCGATATCACTTTATAACTATTGCATAAATGCATATATATATTGTGATGTCCTTAGATTTGTGCAATGGGAATCGGATCGTGATGAGATCACGATAATGAGATCGATTCACCTTTAAACACATATCCTAAATAATCCCTTGGTCATAGGTTACCGAGAGGGACATCGTGATAACCGGATAGACCGGGTGTGCTATATACCCGTCCATATGATGGATGCCGCTGGTCTCAAAGCTGCTCGTGTAGGGACACTAGGGATACAAGATGCAGTGCTCATTGGAGAATGAGTTCATCGATTGATCCGCTTACGGAATGCTTGAATGGTTGATGATGCCTTATTGTCGGACAATGATTCCAGAATCCTAGTGGTGTATCTGGTCCCTAGACTTGAGACACCAAGGATGTCCCAGATGAGTGCTCCACTCTTTGATACCGACTTATAGGTTTGGCTGTCCCGCATCTAGTACAGCTTGGTCATTGGGAGTGGTAGTCGACCTTAACGAGGGCTATTGAGTGTCGACAGAGGATCATCCACTCTCTGGCCATGAGAGGAATATCCCATGTGTTCTTGCTCGGACAAATCTCTCGCCGGGGTCATTCGGGTTAAGAGAGAAAAGAGTTCTCCGGAGAATCCGATTAGAGCGAGACTCGAGTAGAAACCGTATGGGTCCGGACAACACCATGCTCGATATACACGGTCTCCGGGATATTAGATGGATGAGGGACTATAGGTACATGGTAACTCGAGGACAAATAGGTCCAATGGATTGGATTCCCCTGATCGTCTGGGGACTACTTACGTAGTGGCCTAGTACGCCCCAGTAGTCGATGAGTCGAGTGAATTATTACAGAGATAATAATTCACCGAAAGTTAGAAGGAGTTCTAAATGTGACTCACTCACAGCTCGATATTGGGCCTAGAGGGTCACACACATATGGTAGGCATTGCGATGAGTAGAGGTTCGGATATGAGATATCCGGACGGAGCCCCTTGTCTTATTGGATGCAGATCCAATACCCATTAGGGAAGGACCCGTTAGGGTTTGACACACGGGATCTCTATAAATAGGAGGGATTCACAGCCCTCATAGGCTAGAGTCTTTTGCTTGCCTTTCCTATTCTCCTCTCCCTCCCACCTTAGAGGCCTGGAGTTTTGAGGGAGGGTCGCCGCAACCCTGCTGTGTGGATCACCGCTAGAGAGGAGGACGCTTGACCTCCTTCACCCTCTCCTAAGGATCTGCAAGGGAAACAGGGATATACGATCTCCCTAGGTAACACAATCTCTATACGTAGTTTTGTGTTTTGCGGATTTTGCGCACCAATCTTCGCACGACAACGAACATCTTTTTGGGAATCGGGGATTTTTGTTTTCTTGTTCTTCCACTGCGCATAAGATGTCGCCCCCATGATTTCCCAACATAGTGGTTGTAGCTTCCCTGGATTTGCCATAGTTTCACCCTTGTGCTGTTGACATATATCACATTGTGCCACATATTCAGCAATAATTTTTTTCATCCCTCTCCAATAAAAATTTTGCTTCACTCTTTTGTAGGTTCTTAGGAATCCAGAGTGCCCTGCTGAAGGTATAGAGTGCATTTCATGCAAGATGATTATGATGCAAGGGGAGTCGCATAAGCATAATGCGACCTTTGTAGCGTAAATCCCCTCGAATCCCGTGTGTAGTGGGCTATTGCACTTGGATCCTCCTCCAATTTTTTTTATGATCTTGCTGATCTCTGGATCCTTCTTCCATTCTTCCCTAATGTCCTCGAGGAGACCGGTGGTAGGAAGGGAGATGGCTGAAACCTTAGCTTGTTCAGGTAGCCGTGAGAGTGCATCTGCAACAACGTTTTCTTTTCCCTTTTTGTAAATAATTTCATAATCAAATCCAAGAAGTTTGGTTACCCATTTTTGCTGCTCAGGGGATGATATCTTTTGCTCCAAAAAGTACTTGAGGCTTTTATGGTCAGTTTTAAATTGAAATCATCGGCCGATCAGGTAGGGTCTCCACCTCGTTATTACGTGTACAATGGCAAGCATCTCCTTATCATATACTGACATATTTTAATGGGAGGGAGATAATGCCTTGCTAGTATATGCGAGTGGTCGACCATTTTGCATGAGAACGACTCTAATTCCGACTCCAGATGCGTCGGCCTCAATGATGAAAGGTCTATTGAAATCTAGTAGCGCAAGTACTAGCGTTGTTGTCATGGCTGCTTTAAGTTTGTCGAAGGCAGCATAGGTTTTGTCCAACCATTGGAAAGCATCTTTTTTCAGTAAAAAAGTGAGTGGTGCACTGATCTTCCCATAGTCCTTAACAAATTTTCGGTAGTAGCCCGTTAGTCCAAGGAACCTCCGCAGTAATTTCACGTTTGTAGGTTTCGGCCAGCCTTACATTGCCTCAATTTTTGTTGGGTCTACCGCCACTCCTTCTTCTGATATTATATGCCCAAGGTACTCTACTTTTTGCTGGAGAAAGCTGCACTTTGGTTGCTTAACAAAAAGAGTATTCTCCCGAAGGATCGTCAAAACAATCCGTAAATGCTGAAAGTGAGTCTCAAGAGAAGGGCTGTAAACGAGAATATCATTGAAAAATACCAGCATAAATTTACGAAGAAAGCTCCGTAATATATCATTCATAAGACTTTGAAAGGTTAAAGGAGCATTAGTGAGTCCAAAAGGCATTACCAAGAATTCATAATGGCCATCATGTGTGCGAAATGCAGTTTTTGGAATGTCATCGTCACATACCCGAATTTGGTGGTAACCGGATCGGAGGTCCAACTTCGTGAAGACTCGAGCTCCTTTCAATTCATCAAGAAGTTCATCCACCATTGGTATTGGGTATTTGTCCTTGACGGTGATGCCATTTAAAGCTCGGTAGTCGATGCATATCCGCCAAGTTCCGTCCTTCTTGTGTACAAGTAGCACCGGTGAGGAATACGGGCTGCAACTTGGTCGAATCACCCCTGTTTCAAGCATCTCCTTTACGATCTTTTCAATTTCATCTTTCTGGATGTGAGGATATCGGTATGGTCGAGTGTTCATTGGTGGCTTGCCCGGAAGGATTGGAATTCGATGGTCATGTTGCCGAGAAGGAGGAAGACCGCGCGGTTCAGCAAATATGTCGGCAAATTCAGTAAGCAATTGGGCAAGATTTTGATCTTCAAATTCTATTTTCTTCCCCTTTGGTTTCTGCTGGAGGTGCATCAAAAAGGCACCATTTACCTTATGTAAAACTTTCTCCATTCGTTGGGTCGAAACAGTGGTAACGTTGCTTCCGCGCTTCCCGCGTAGGATGATCTGTTTGCCCTTACAGTAGAATTTCATAATTAATTTAGAAAAGTTCTAAGAGACATCACCTAGTGTAGTTAGCCATTCTATACCAAGCACTGCCTCATAGTCATCGATAGGTAGGAGGAAGAAATCGGTGATAATTTCTTGGTCTTGCAGTAATAGTTTCACCTGTGGGTATCTTTGGTCGCACTTTAGGATTCTGCCGTCGGCAACCTTTACGTCGAACTTGCTACAACCTTCAATATGCAGTGTCATCCGAGCAGCAACCTTACTATTCAGGAAGTTATTAGTGCTACCCATGTCAACGAGAATAGTGATCTGCTGTTGTTTGAGAAGGCCTCCAACTTTCATCGTTTGCGGATTTGAGTAGCCGGCTAGTGCATGTACTGTAATGTCGGTCAGCTGTGGCTCTTCTTCCATATCTTCTTCTTCATGTTCAAGGCTCTCTTCTATATGTTCAATGACCTCTTCTTCTACTAGTTCAATCATAAGAAGTCTACCTTTTTTACAGCGATGCTCGTGGCTCCACGGCTCGTCGCAATGCCAACATAACCCCTTCGCAGATCGTTCCCGAAGTTCTTCTCTTGTTAACCTTTTTGGTGCAGGGACTCGGTTGATAGTAGGGGGCATTGAGGGCTTTAGTATTGTAGGTCGTGGAGTGATCCTAGTCCTCCGGGCTTCATGGTTCAATCGCTCCTCTTGAAGTCGTGCGAAAGAGCTGGCTGCCATAAGCGTGTATGGTTGTCGCGCCTTAACTTCTCCCCGGTCTCCGGTTTTAGGCCCTCAATAAAAGTCCCCAATAACTATTTTTCAGACCAATCACGAGTTTGATTAGATAACCTTTCAAACCTAGTTTGGTACTCCTGAATGGTGGAGGTTTGTCGGATCTTTGCTAGTTGTCCGTCAATGTTCTCGTAATAAGTTGGTCCGAAGCAGATCAGTAGTCCTTCTTTGAATTGTCGCCATGAAAGGACTCCATAAGTATGTTCAAACCAGTCAAACCATTGTATGGTATCCCCTTCAAGATGTATAGATGCAATTTCCACCATGGATACATCCGCAGTTTTATGGTACCGAAAATATCGCTCCGCGCACGAGATCCAACCAATTGGGTCTCCTTCTTCCCATCTAGGGAAGTCCACTCTCATGCGTGAATAGTTGGGGTCGGTCATAGAGCCTCCCCTCTCTTGGAAGTCATCTCTTTGGGCATGATGTGATTGGTTAGAGCTCTCTCCTTGATGTGATTTTTTCGGGCTTGGTGGTCAACCCAGAGTGAATTCGGTAAGGAGAGTCCGAATCTTATCCTCCATTCATGCCTCAAAGGCTTCAAATTTAGCATTGATTGCCTCCTCAGATGCCATAGTATATGACTCCAAATCTGTTGCAATTCACGGGGAGATCAAAGGATGATCTGCGGTGGTGGAGATGATGGCGGAATTCGGCGACGATCTTTTAAGCAATTGTGGGAATTGCTTTGGATGGTTGTGGAGGGTTGATGGATGGCTATGGAAGGGCAGCGAGACGCCAAGAACGCTGCTCTGATACCAGGTGTTAGAACCCTTGCAGATTCTAAACTTGGGGTTGATCTCTTTAGGGGATCGGCCTCCTTGGAACTCTATAAGGGTTCCTCCCTCCAAGTTGCTGCTCAAAGGCTGCAGAAAAGATTCATCTATTGCTTGTGAAAAGAGAAGGAATACATGGCTATTTATAGGGCTTCTAAACCCTAACTCCTAATATGACTCCTACTTAAGACTCTTACTTCTAACCAACTCCTAATATGACTCATACTTAAGACTCCTATTCCCTTACAACTCCTAATTCTTCTCTAAGAAAAAACCTCATAACAGAATGTCGCTCTCAATTAGGACTCTCCTAGTTAGAGTCCTAACAGAGTGTCCCTCTCAATTAGGACTCTCCTAGCTAGAGTCCTAACACCATGCTTGATCTCTCAATGAAAATGTTAAGAGGTTTGATATCATGCTTAATGTGAAATTATGCATATTGTACCTTAAAAACTTAAAACCATATTTTGATATCATGCCCAAAGTAATGATGTATAATGATCATGCTTAATAAGTTTATATTTTGAAATTTTGCATGATGATTCTTGTAATTTATGGCTTATCGATCTTTGCTATAATAAAAATTACTTTTTTTAATTTTAAATGTTGATACATATTTTTATTTGGCATAAATGAAAAAGACATGCTTCTATGAAACAAATCATATGAATTGAAACAACTAAAAAGAGAAAAGTATTTTTCTTAAAAAAATTTTCTTCTCTATCTTATCAATTTTTCACTAAGAGAATGATAAAGTTGTTTATGTCATTTTGAATCTCCTAAAAGTAATTTTGATGATTTGAATTTGAATGAGCTTTATCTTGATTTTTGAGATTTATAACTTTAGATTTCTTATGCATGAATCAAGATATTATATCATTTGATCTCCTATGTTTCTTTTAGCCATTTATAAAAAGAAAAGATTTGTTGAAATAAATCATGTCTTGTGGCATTCATGATTTGATATTAATATCTTTTATGTCATAATTTTCATATGACACCTTTGTATTTTTGTGACGACTTAAACATTTACACTATTTTGTTCTTCCCTTTTTCTTTCTTATTTACAATGATAAAATGGGGAAAGAAAATAGATAGCATTTTAAGAGAACCAATTTCTCTATCTTGAATGATAAACTTAGACATGTTACAGCTCCCAAATGCATAAATTCTTCTTATACATTTTTCAGATCATGATCTTGATTTCTTAAATTTTAAACCTGATCTTTCATTTTTTATGATTGGAATATTGATGTAATTATGAATGATGATTTGGTATTATGCATATAATACTTCAACTTATGTTAATGATGCATGCAATGATGAAATATTCATGATGAAAAATTGTTTTGATATTCATGACTTGATTTTTCATATTTGTTATTTATCCTTGTCATGATTTGAAGATTGTAGTAAAGGAAAATGAATTATACTATTGTATTATTATTCCCCTCTTTTTGCCAATGACAAAGGGGGAGAAAGAATTGCTAGCGTGCATATCATGAAAAGAGGAAAACTTGCTAGCTTGCTCATCTCAAAAGAGAAGCAAGAAGTGTTATCTTACAAATCTCAAGAGAAGCAATGTTTGCTAAGTTACACATTTCAAGAAGATACAAAAATAGTCTATCTTGCATATCTCAAAAAATGTAAAATTTTGCTAACTTTTATGTATAAAATTGCTAGCTTGCATACTCTAAAATGATATAAATTTGCTAGCTTGCATGATCTAAAATGTTATAAAATTCACTAGCTTGCATGATGTAGAACTTACTATCTTATCTATCTCAAGAAGCAAAATATGCTAACTTGTATATCTAGCAAAATTTACAAACTTGCAAAACTTAAAATTTTTGCTAGCTTGCATGACAAATGATGTAAAATTTCGCTAGCTTGAACTTTGCCAAGGAAGCAAAAAAATTACACTTCTCAAAAGAGAAGAAAGAAAATAACTTGCTTGTAGGATTTGAACTTGTATATCTAAACACTTGATAGTTGAACTTCTCCTTTTTGTTGATGATAAAGGGGGAGAAGTATGATGTTATGCATGATTTTATCATGACATGTTGCTTGGATTTTTGAATTCAAGAGTTCTATCAATATGGCACATTGATAAGGGGAGTTAAGATTAACTCCGTCATCAATTGGTTGTAATAATTAAAAAGAGGGAGATTGTTGAATCTCAGATTTTGATGATGAAACCAATTGAGAGTGTTTATGATTTAATCTGTGTTTTGAGTGACACAGGAAACTTCAATTAGGATGAGACAATTAAAGCAGGAAGAATCATGTTGGGCCGGAGAAAACATGTCAGAAGATTGGATGTCACGCCGAAGGTTCGGTCGACGTATCGACAAAAGGCTTCGGGCCATGGGTTCAGACATCAGGCCAAGAAGAGTGGATATTGTGCCAAGGAAATCAGAGTTGCAGAGGTTAACTGGTCAATTGGACAATAGGCAGTAAGAGAGGACAATGCGTCGAAGAATTGGACGAAGTGTCGATAAACCAATGACATGTCATACAACACATGATTAGCTTTATAATAATTGTCTAGATCGAAGTTAGCTTTATTTGTGTAGGATTAACTACGATAGTGATCAAGGCATAAAGCAAAATAAAGTCCCAGAGTCAAGAACAAGACTTCGTTGGGAGTTCGAGAGTTCATCAAAAGTCCATACGTTCGTTGGAAGTTCTGTCGGAATTGACCGAGAAGTCTAGGAGCTTGCCAGAGAAGCTCATCAGAACTCACCGAGAAGATCATCATGAAGTCCAGGAGCTTGCTGGGAGTCCACTAGAACATTGCCAAGAGATCATCGGAAGTTCACCGGAATATCACCGGAAGCTCACCAGAAGAAACCTAGACTTACTAGACTTGTTTAGTTTAGTGTATACCTTAAATTTCATAGTTAGCACATAATTGAGTTGAAATTGGGCCAACTCAGTTATAGGCTAATTGGGCCCAAGATTAGGCTGTGTTGGGCCAAGTTAAAGGCCCAAATAGTGACCCAACAGGTGGCACCATCATGGCACAATCTCCGAGATTATATCAGGCGATGGTACCATCAGACTAGGTAGTGGTACCGCCTAGTGTCAATGTCAAGCGATAGTATCGCTAGTCTAGGCGATGGTACCACCCAGACACAGTCTCCTAGGTGGTGGTACTGCCCATGTTACTAATGTACACAGTGGTACCGCTATGACCCGGGAAACCCAGGATGAGACCTTTTTAGGCTCCAAATTTGAATCAACTTAAGGCCTATAAATACTCCTCTCATTCCTGGTTAACATAAACAAGCACAGAGTTTAAAAGTGAGAAAACATTATAGTAATCACTTGAGAAATCCCCTCCTTTAAGTTCTAAGTTTAGAATTTTGTTTAGGAAGGAGTGTGTGCTTGTAAAGGTTATCTCCTATAAACCTGTGAAAAGGAGAAGAGGGGTGTAAAAGGGTAGTTGGTCTTCGCCCATTAAAGGAAGACCGATAGTGGATGTCGGTGGCCTCGACAGAAGAGGAATCGGGAGTGGATATAGGTCACGACGACCGAACCACTATAAACTCAGTTTGCATTTCTTTTGAGCAATTTACTTTAACTGCCTTCTTATTACTTTCACTATGCTTCCTACGCTTCCAAATTAACATCTTCAAAAATTGTTTTTCAACGTACGAAAGATTTTTCAAACTAACGTAATTTTATCCGCTGTACTAACTCACCCCTCGCCCCTCTCAGTGTCGACACGTTCCTAACAATTTCCTCTTGGATACACTTACATTCATATGGAGCAGTGTCTAGCATAAACAAACCATTATACAATATCTCTCTATTGATGATCTTATCATCTTTAATAATTAAATAATTACTGTTCTCAAAAACTACTTAATAACAATCTAATGTCAAATATGAAACAAAAATAATATTTTTAATAATAGAGGGAATATGCATCTAATATAATAGTAGCTCCACTAGGTAGATGTAAAGTGACCTCGTCGACAACAATAGTAGCAACTCTTGCTCCATTATATATCTTGAGATCCATCTAGCCTCTCACCAATCTCCTAGGCCTTGCTAGAATCTGCAACAAATTGTGATATGATAAGCACTACCGGTATCCAATACCCATGCACTATCACAAAAATCTAACGACTAAAAATTGATCATGAATGTACTTGAAGCTTCTCCAAGCTTATATCTTGCCTTTTTTGTAAGGTACTCTTTACAGTTCCTCTTCTAATGATCGTCTTTGTCATAGTAGAAGCACTAGCCTTTGTGCTTTGCCGGGTTCTTCTTAGCAACCTTCGTTTTATCTGGTTTACCCTTGCCCTTGCCCTTCTTAAGAGACTTTTATCCTTCATTTTCTTTTTGGTCTCACGAGCATAGAGAACTAACTTCTCTTTCTTAATAGTGCTCTTAGCCTCCCTGAACATATTGAGGAATTCAGGGTAAATCACCTCAAGCTGAGAAAAGGAATCTGGTCGGCATAAGATCCAGATACAAGCTATCCTTTAAGGTCATTCCTATACCTATGAGTTTCTCTATCCACTCAATCATCTTAAGGACATAGTTCTGAACTAATGTCCCCTCAGTCATCCTAGCGTAGAAGAGACTCTTGGATATCTCATATCGCTGAGTTCTTCCTTATTCCTCAAATAATTTGTAGACATATAGGAAAATGGATTTGACATCTATTTTTTCATATTGTTTCTGTAACTCAAGAATCATGGAGCCCAACATTTAACACTGACCAAGAGTGGAGTCATCTATGTACTTTACATAATAAGTGATCTCATCCTTGCTTGTCCCTTCCTTGGGCATAGGTATCATTATATCAAGGATATACATGATCTTCTCCACCGTAAGAACGATTCTCAAGTTATAGAGCTAATCCGTATAATTTGGACCAGTGAGGCGGTTGACATCAAGTATGTTATGTAAGGGATCTAAAGGCAACATGTTTCTAATAAACAGGAGATGTAGCAAAAATAAATAATATGCAGATTTTGTAGAAAGTAAATAATCAAGATATGGACTTCTATCATGACATGCTCCCACTATTTTTCTAGCGAATCATGCGACAACCTCAGTACATGAAATAGAAGTCTCTAATAGACTTCTAGTAAGGATTAGTATCCAATCAGCATCTTAGAGTACTCTTGAGAGACTCGACCAATCACACTAAGCCCAAAAAGGTACGTAACTCTTGTCGATCATAACTCTTTGTGATTCTTATCTTATTCGGCCTCTGAACCATCATGTTCTCGAGGGATTCGACTAACCATGATGTTCGGCTAAGTCATCAATAATCTTATAAGATGAGTATGATTCGATGATATGACCTCGAGGGACTTAACTAACCATGATATTCAGTTAAGTCATCACCATTGTTATAAGATGAGTCTAATTCGATGATATGCCCTTGAGAGACTCGGTTAACCATGATGTTTGATTAAGTCATCACTATTATCATAAGATGAGTCTGATTCGATGATATGCCCTCAAGGGACTCAACTGAGCATACCGTATCGCACTCGTAGTGTTGAATCTCATATTTTGATGATAAAAATAATTCATAGTGTTTATGATAGTTTGATCTATGTTTTTAGTGATGCAAGAAGCTTCGATCAGGGAGAGACAATTAAGGTAGGAAGAAACATATCGGTTTGGAGAAAAACATGTCAGAAGATTGGACGTCGAACCGAACGATCGGTCGACGTATTGACAAAAGACTTTAGGCCATGGGTTCGAGCATCGAGCTAAGAAGATCGAAAATTATGCTAAGGAAATTGGAGTTGCGGAGGTCAACTGGCCGATTTGGCAATAGGCCGCAAGAGAAGACAATACGCCGAAGAATCAGACGAAGTGTCGATGAACCAATGACATGCTGGACAACATAATTCAAGCTTTGTAATAATTGTCTAGATCGAAGTAGGTTTTAAGTATGCAAGATTAACTATGATAGCAAGACATAAAGCAAAATGAAGTCTCGGAGTCAAGAACGAGACTTCGTTGGGAGTTCGAGAGTTTGTCGGAAGTTCGAACGTTCATTAGAAGTTCTATCAGAATTGACCGAGAATTCTAGGAGCTTGCTAGAGAAGCTCGTCAAAACTCATCAAGAAGATCGTCGTGAAGTCTAAGAGCTTACCGAGAGTCTGTTGGAACATTGTCGAGAAATCATGGGAAGTTCGTCGGAAGCTCGCTGGAAGAAACCTAGACTTACCAGACTTATTTAACTTAGTGTATGCCTTAAATTTCGTAGTTAGTACATAATTAGGATTAGAATTAAGCCAACCTAATTAGGGTCTATTTGAGCCCATATATGGATTGTGTTGGGCCCAAAGAAAGACCCAAATAGTGACCAAACAGGTGGCACCGTCATGACACAATCTCCAGGACTGTGTCAGGTGATGGTACCACCGGTTTGGGCGGTGGTGCCACCCAGACTTAGTCTTCGAAACTGTCAGGTGGTGGTACCGCTAGGCTAGGTGGTGGTACTGCCAGTCCGGGCGGTGGTCCTGCCCAGTATTAGGCTATAGGCTGTGGTCCTGCCCAGTATTAGGCTATAGGCTGTGGTACCGCCCGTACCCAGAAATTTTGGAGATTTGAATTTTGCCATAGCTATAGGCTGTGGTACCGCTCGTACCTATATGTTAGGATCCAGAGCACTAAGAGGAGGGGGGGGTGAATTAGTGCAGCGGAAAACTTTCGACGATTAAAACTGCGTTCATACGATAAGAGTGATTTCGATAGAAAAGCCGATTCGTAAATCACTTTAACTTATGATCAAGCAAGATGTAGTTAAAGTAAGTCTATGAAGGTAGTTTGCAATTATGATGGAAATCAGAATGTAAGCGTAAACTGAAATATGATGTTCGTACGATAAAACTGATTTACATCTAAACGCCGATTCGAAAAATACTGAACTTTGAAACACGATCGTAAATGCGCAGAAGGCAATAAGCTATTGAGGAGGTTTGCAGTAAAGATAATATGCTCAAAGTAAATACAAACCGAGATTTAGAGTGGTTCGGTCAATCTTGACCTACATCCACTTTTGGCTTCCTACACCGACGAGGTCACCGACGTCCATTGGAGGCCTTCCTTCAATAGGCGATGGTCAACCACCTTTTTACAGTTTCACTCCTTTTGACGGGCTTAGGAGACAACCCTTACAGAATTTTCTTTCCTTTTTTGACAGATCAAAACTTGGAAGAAAAGAGGGAGGACTTTTAACTCATACAACACTTTTGAGCTCTAAAAATCACATAGTAAGATCAAGATTTCGGTGGTTTTTAGTTGCTCTTTCATTTCTGAAAGAGTGGGGTATTTATAGGCCCCAAACCAGTTTGAATTCTAAGCTCAAAATTGTCATCTCTCGGAATTCCGAGGTCTGGCGATTGCACCGCCTAACTAGGGCAGTTGCACCGCCTGGCAGAGCTCAGAGATAGAGCCTTTGGGTAGTGCCACTACTTGTTAGGGGCGGTTGCACCTCCTACCAGAGCTCGGAGATCGAGCTCAGGCAGTGCCACCGCCTGACTGGGGCGGTTCACCGCCCAGCAACAGATCGGAGACCGAGCTCAAGCGGTTGCACCTCTGTCAGAGGCGGTTGCATCGCCCAGCCAGAGCTTGGAGACTGAGCTCTGGGCGGTGCCACCTCTGGCCAAGTAATTTGGGTCCGAATGGGCTAATCCATTCGGCCCAATTTGGGCCTGTCAAGGGCCCAATTGTCCCAAGATTAAGTTAATGGGATCACCTCCCATTTCTAACTTAATCATTGTGCTAACTACGAATTTCTTAAGACATTTACTGCAACTTGCTCCGGTGCGTCAATCGCTTCTTCCGGTGAGCTTTCGTCAATCATCCGATGAACCCTCGCTGATGCTCCTACGGACTTCTGGCAAACTCCTAGACTTGCGACGATCCACTTGGCAAGTTCCGACGAGTTTCTTTTGACAAGCTCCTGGACTTCTCATATTTGTTCCCATAGAACCTCCGACGACCGTCCGGACTTCCGTCGAGCTCTCGAACTCCCAACGTGATTATAGTCTTGACTCCGGCATAACTCTTGCTGCATGTCTTTCTTTCATCGTAGTTAATCCTGCACACTTAAAATAAAACTTCGATCGAGATAATTATTCCTAAGCAATTAACCAAGTTGTCCGGCATGTCATTGGTTCCTCGACGCTTCGTCCGATTCTTCGGCACATCATCCTCTCTTGTGGCCTATTGCCCAATCGGCTAGTTGACTCTGCAACTCTGATATCCTTAGCGCAATACCCGCTCTTCTTGGCCCGATGCCCGAGTCCACGACCTGAAGCCTTTTGTCGATACGTCGACCAATCCACCAGCCCGACGTCCAATCTTCTGACATGTTCCTCCGGCACAACATGATTTTTCCTGCTTTAATTGTCTCATCCAGATCGAAGCATCCTGCATCACTCAAAACGTAGATTAAAACATAAACACAATTATCAATTGGTTTTATCATCAAAATACGAGATTCAACACTATAAACACCCCACTCTTTCCTGCTTGGTAAAGCAAGAAAGTAAGTTAAAAAGGGGCAAAGAATCCTTAAGTAAAAATTGTAATATCTCTTGAAGAGTAGAGTCCCTTCTTCCTAGTATTTAAAAAGTTCTTTTAAAAGGAGAAGAGAGGTTTAGGTCTAAAAGAGATGTGTAAAGGTTCTCTCCTAAGCCTGTCAAAAGGAGAATAGAGTTGTAAGAAAGTGATTGGTCTTCACCTATTGAAGGAAGATCGTTAGTGGATGCGACTGGCCTCAATAGAAGAGGAATCGGGAGTGGATGTAGGTCACGACGATCGAACCACTATAAAACGGTTTGCATTGATATTTGAGCAATTTATCTTTATTGTAAACTACTTAACTTGCCTACTACTTTCACTACCTTATGAAAACACTTTCAAGTTAACATCTTTCCGAAACAGTTTTCGTCGAAATCAATTTTTATCGTATGAAGATATTTTAAACCGATACTTTTATCTGTTGTACTAATTCACTCCCCCCCCCCCCCCCCCCCCTCTCTTAGTGCCGACTCATTCCTAACAGTTAGTATCAGAGCCATGCTATTTCTCATTTGGTTTAACACCTAAAAGAAATGGCTCTTTTTGGATTTCAAGAGGGTTTTTCTATCATTCGTCCTCCTATGTTCAATGGAATGGACTACACTAATTGAAAAACTCGAATGAGAGTTTTCTTGCATTCTATGGATTCAAACTTATGGAATATCGATGAAAATGGATTTAAAAAGTCTTCTACTCTGATGAAAGAATTGAACGATTTGGAGACGAAAACTTTTTCTTTAAATGCTATAGCTATAAATGCTCTATTTTGCACCTCAAACAAAAATGAATTCAATCAGGTTTCTACTTGCGAAACGGCTTTTGATATTTGGCCCACTCTCGAAATCACATAAAAGCACGAATAGAGTTAAAGAGTCTAAAGTTAATCTTTTAATGCATGATTTTGAACTTTTTCGAATGAAGCCAAGCGAAACCGTTATTGACATGTACACCTATTTTATGGATGTCATCAATGATTTAAAAGCTCTTGGCAAATGCTTTTCTAATTTTGAACTCGTTAACAAGATCTTAAGATCTCTTTCTACAAATTGGAAATCGAAAGTAACAGCAATACAAGAGATAATGGATTTAAATAAATTTTCACTCAAAGAACTTATCAGGTCCTTGATGACTTATAAAATGACTCATGATGCACTTGACGAACATAAGAACCGCCTTCCAAAGAATATGAAGGATTTGACACTTTGAACAAATGAAGACCACTCGAGCGAATGCTCAAGTGATGATGACTTTGAACTCTTATCATTAAAGCTTAAGAAATTCTTAAAATAAGAATTAAAGAATAAAAATAAACTTAAAAAGAAGAAGTTACCAAAAAGGAAGAAAATACTGAAAGTGGCTTGGGACGGATCAAGTTCATCCGAAGATGAAGAACAAACCAACAAAGGTAATGTGACAAACTATGCCTTAACGGCTTTCGATGACGAGGTAACCAAAATCCCCTTCATTTATTTCAAAATTACATGAGGCTTTTCATAAGTTATTTTTAATTCAGTTATATATAATTTTTTCTTGAATATTGCATGTTTAATGATGTAATGAAAATATTAAAAAATTAGGATGATGCTAGTAATTTTAAAAATGATAATGATAATTGCATGTTTTATGATAAATGAATAAAATGTTAGATTTAAATCTAATAATTAATCCTATGTATGTTTTTAAGAAGAAATAATGTGTATCTAAATTGATGCTTTTCGATTTTGATTGAAAATGCTTTATGAAATCATGTTTGATGATATCATGATTAATATGTTTATATTTCAAAATTATGCATGATGATTTTTGTGATTCATAGCTTATTGATCTTTGTTGTAATGAAAGTTACTTTTTCGGTTTTAAACAAGATGGATAATTTTTATATGAAAAACTTGAGCATATTTATATAAAATCAATCACATAAAATAAAACACATAAAAAGGAAAATATTTATCATTCGAATTAAAACGATAAATCAAATCTCTTGTTTAAAGAAACATTATGTTTAATGTGTTATTTTTTTTGTCATGATGATTTTGATGATAAGATTTGTTTTTCGATTTTAAACGATGATCATGTTTTGATTTGGCATAAATGAAAAAAGCATGTTTTTATGAAATAAATTACATGAATTAAAACAACTAAAAAGAAAGAAGTAATTTTCTTAAAAAAAAAAATTTCTCTATCTTATCGATTTTTTACTAAGAGATTGATAAAGTTGTTTATGTCATTTTGAATCTCTTGAAAGTAATTTTGATGATTTGAATTTGAATGAGCTTTATCATGATTTTTTAAGATTTATAACTTGAGATTTCTTTTATGTGAATCAAGATATTATATCATTTGATCTCCTATATTTCTTTTTATCATTTATGAAAAGAAGAGATTTATTAAAATAAATCATGTCTTGTGGCAATCATAATTTGATATTAATATCTTTTATGTCATGATTTTCATATGACAACTTTATATTTTTGTGATGACTTGAACATTTACACCATTATGTTCTTCCCTTCTTCTTTGTTATTTACAATGACAAAAGGGGGAAAGAAAATAGCTAGCATCTCAAGAGAATCAAATTTGCTAGCTCGAATAATAAACTTAGACATGTTAGAGCTCCCAAATGCATAAACTCTTCTTATACATTTTTCGGATCATGATCTTAGACTTGATCTCTCATTTTTTATGATTGAAATAATAATTAAAATATTGATGTAATTATGAATGATGATTTAGTATTATGCATGCAATACTTCAACTTATGTTAATGATGCATACAATGATGAAATATTCATGATGAAAAATTGTTTTGACATTTATGACTTGATTTTTTATCTTTGTTATTTATCCTTGTCATGATTTGAATATTGTAGTAAGGGGAAATGAATTACACTATTGTATTCTTATTCTCCTCTTTTTACTAATGACAAAGGGGAAAAAGAATTGCTTGAGTACACATTACGAAAAGAGGCAAACTTGCTAGCTTGCTCATCTCAAAAGAGAAGCAAGAAGTGCTGCTATCTTGCAAATCTCAAGAGAATCAAGGTTTGCTAAGTTACACATTTCAAGAAGATGCAAAAATAGTCTATCTTGCACATCTCAAAAGATGTAAAATTTTGCTAACTTTTATATTTGTAAAATTACTAGCTTGCATACTCTAAAATGATATAACTTTGCTAGCTTGTATGTTCTAAAATGTTATAAAATTCACTAGCTTGCATGATGTAAAACTTGCTATCTTGAACATCACCAAGAAGTGTTATATTACCTGTCTCAGGAAGCAAAACATTCTAACTTGCACATTTAGTAAAATTTACAAACTTGCAAAACTCAAAATTTTTGCTAGCTTGCATGTAAAATGTTGTAAAATTTTGCTAGCTTGTGCTTTGCCAAGGAAGCAAAAAATTACACTTCTCAAAAGAGAAGAAAGAAAATTACTTGCTTGCATGATGATAAAACTTGAGATTATATTTATAATGCCATGATTTGAAACTTGCTAAATGCACTTTTCCTTTTTGTTGATGACAAAAAGGGAGAAGATATGATAATGATCATGAATAGAATGATATATTGAATGATTTGATTATGCATGATTTTATGATGACGTGCTACAAATACTATTGATTAAATTTGTTTTTGACTTGAATTCAACTTGAATTCAAGGTTCTATCAATATGGCATATTGATAGAAGAAGTTAGGTTAACTCTGTCATCAATTAGTTGTCATCATCAAAAAGGGGGAGATTATGGAATCTTAGATTTTAAAGATAAAACCAATTGATAGTATTATGATAGTTTGATCTGCGTTTTTTGTAACGCATGAAGCTTTAATCAAGGAGAGACAATTAAAGTAAAAAGAATCATGTTGGGTCAGAGAGAAATATGTCAGAAGATTAGACGTCGAGCTGAATAATCGATCGACGTATCGACAAAAGGCTTTGGGCCATGGGTTCGAGCATCGGGCCAAGAAGAGCAAAAATTGCACCAAGGAAATCAGAATTACGAAGGTCAACTAGCCGATTGGGCAATAGGCCGCAAGAGAGGATGATGCGCCGAAGAATCGAATAAAGCGTCAATGAACCAATGACATGCCAGACAATATAATTCAAACTTTGTAATAATTGTCTAGATCGAAGTAGGTTTTAAGTGTGCAGGATTAACTACGATAGCAAGGTATAAAGCAAATGAAATCTCATAGTCAAGAACGAGATTTCGTTGGGAGTTTTGAGAGTTTATCGAAAGTCCGGACGTTCGTCGAAAGTTCTGTCGAAATTGACCGAGAGGTCCAGAAGCTTGCTAGAGAAGCTCATCAAAACTCGCCAAGAAGATCATCGTGAAGTCCAGGAGTTTGCCGGGAGTCCGCTGGAATACTGTCAAGAGATCATCGAAAGTTTGCTAGAAGCTCGTCGAAAGAAACCTAGACTTACTGGACTTGTTTAACTTAGTGCATGCCTTAAATTTTATAGTTAGCACATAATTGGGATTGGAATTGGGCCAACCCAATTAGGGGCTAGTTGGGCCCATGTATGGACTGTGTTAGGCCTAATGAAAGGCCCAAACAGTGACCCAACAAGTGGCCAGACTTAGTCTCCAAGACTATCAAGTAGTGGTACCACCAATCTGGGCCGTGATACCACCTAGTGTCAGGCTGTAGGCAATAGTACCGCCCATACCCTAAAATTTTAGGGATTTAAATTTTGGCTCCAAGTTTTGAAGCCATTTGAGGCCTATAAATACCCCACTCTTTTCTGCTTAGTAGAGCAAGAAAGTAAGTTTAAAAGGGGGAAAGAATTCTTAAGTAAAAATTATAATCTCTCTTGAAGAGTAGAGTCCCTTCTTCCTAGTATTTAGAAAGTTCTTATAAAAGGAGAAGAGAGGTCTAGGACTAAAAGAGAGGTGTAAAGGTTCTCTCCTGAGCCTATCAAAAGGAGAATAGAGTTGTAAGAAGGTGGATGGTCTTCGTCTATTGAAGGAAGACCGTTAGTAGATGTCAGTGGCCTCGATGGAAGAGAAATCAAGAGTGGATATAGGTCATAACGAACGAACCACTATAAAATAGTTTGCATTTATATTTGATCAATTTATCTTTACTGCAAACTAATTAACTTGCCTATTGCTTTTACTACCTTATGAAAACTTTTTCAAGTTAACATCTCTCCAAAATAGTTTTTGTCGAAATCAGTTTTTATCATACGTAGATATTTTAAATCGACACTTTTATCCGCTGTACTAATTCACCCCCCCCCCCTGCCCCCTCCTCTTAGGGTCGACTCGTTCCTAACATGTATGTAGCTCGCTCACAGGTTTGTGCTTGCAGGTGACATCACCCCTACGGGCGAGCGGTCGTGGGTGACTCATGCCCGTGGGTGCTGCCATTGTGGCCACCTACCTACGGCCCATAGGCTGCTGGTCACAAGCGGCGGGTGGTAGGCCACCGACCACCTGCATGTAAGTGGCTAGGTTGAAAGCTCCCTTGGGAGCTCTTGTCTAAGGCTACAAGCAACCTTTGGCCAACCTATGAGGGCAGCAATAGTTGCTACCCTCTCTCGCCTTTTGCATCAATAATTTTGAAATCAAAAGTCTTTCTAAAACACAATAGATGCAGTTCAAAATTAATTTTTCACATGAATAATTTTGCTCTAATACCATCGTGGAAAAATCTAGGGGTGACATCACACGTGCAACGGAAGAATAGAAAATAAAAATCATAAGTTTCTCAGAAAGGTATTCATCATCATGCGAAGATCGGTGCATAAAAACCTATGAAATTGAAAAGCACCTGTGAGATAGCTTTGTTACTTAGGGAGATCGTATATCCTTGAAATCCTATAGATCTATGGGAGAGGATGAGGGAGGTCAACTGTCCTCCTCTCTAGTGGTGATCCACATGGTAGGGGGTGCGAAGACGCTCCTCGAATCACTGTCAAAATCTTCGTACCTGCTAGTTGAGGAGGAGAATGGGAGAGGAGAATAGGAGGTGGTAGCCAAGAAGGCCTAGTCTATAGACCTTTTGTTCCATCTTATTTATAGAGGTCATTTATAAACTTTACCCTAATGGATCATACCCTATTGGGTACTAGATGTCCATCCAACTACCTAAGCTTCTTAGATTAGTAGATCTCTATCTGATAATCTCTCATTGACTTTTATTATATCTCATCCACATGATTCAATAATTCAAGGGCTTATTAGATATCTGATAAGATTGGGGCTCTAGCGGATATCCCATATCTGAACCTCTACTTATCACAACACATATCATATGTGTGTGACCCTCTAGGCTCAATATCAAGTTAGTCATAAGTCATATCTTCTAGAACTTCTTTTGACTCGGTGAATTATTATCTCCATAATAATTCACTTGACCCATCGACTACAAACGTACTAGGCCACTACGCTATAGTCCCCAAACGATACAGGGGAATCCAATTCATTGGGCCTATTTGTCCTCAATTATCATATATTTATAGTCTTTCATTCATTTAATATCACAAATATCGTATACCAAACATGGTGTTGTCAGACCCATACAATTTTTATTCGAGTCTCGCTCTAATTAGATTCTCTTAAAGAACTCTTTCTCTCTCAATCCGAATGATTATAGCTAGGGATAGTCATCTTATCATAGAGTTTTTCAAATGATATTGGTGAGTCGTATGCCCGAATTACTATTGCTAGTTCCTTGTACTCGTCGCTAAGACTATTTAGGGTATGAACTAGGACTTCGTCATCACTGAGCGAATGACCTATCAAAGCTAAGCCATCGATAATAACTTTGATATATTGTAGATAATCAGCAATAGTACTTCCTCTTATTTCATTTTCGTTAGATTGGAGAGAAGACCGAGCATACGAGTACATGAGCAATTTACCAAGGTTATTTGCAACTTGTACCAAGTTTCTGCAATAGTCGTATATGAAGATATCAGTGGGGCGATGGACCTAGCGATGGAGGCTTGAATAGCTTAGAAAATAAGACGATCTTAACGTAACCATAGTTTGTGGGCTTGATTTGGTACCAGACTAGAGTGTCCTGAGATGTTGATCATTATTGGTAGACAATTAAGAGAGCCATCGACATAGCTTAGTAAATCATAACCAAATAAGAGATTAGAAAATTATGCATGATGCATAGTTACTGTCTATGGATAATTTGAAGTGAACCGTACTTCTTCTTTGCACGATTGCTACAATGATCAAGAGGAAGGCGTCGGGCAGATCAGCATCATAGGAGGTCGAAGCAGGTCTCTCCTAGAGCTATGACACCTCGATGTGCTTTGGTGTGGGTGGTCACTACATGCGGTGAGGTGGTTACAACAGGTGCCATCGCTAGCGGACGAGGTATCTTCTTCTTTACCCCATTAAGAGGTCTTGGATCCTTAGATCCAAAATCTTTATCAAAGGAGATATTTAGGCAAGTAGGTCTCAGTGGGTTGAAGGTGAGGCATGGAGGAGCAGTTCTGCTAACGAAGGAAGAAGCTGAAGGAAGTTTGTTGCTGGACTGCCTCTTGGAGCGCTGCCACAGTCGGGTGTGCTTAGCGTGGATAGCTATCTCTAGAGAGCAGCAAAGCAGTGAGAACGAGTAGAGAGTGGCCTGCAGCTAGAAGATTGCAGCCGCCGGAAGAGAAGCAATAGTAGATCTCAGCTGAGATCTGTTGGCGAAGAGCGCTTCACCGATGAGTAGTGGCAGTCGCCTGGTACAGATCAGGCGATGTCGGCCGGGAAGAAGAGGGGGAATCAGTGCAGGTGAATGCACACTAGAGGCATTGCAGCGGAGACGATCGTAGAAGGTGAGATCCTAGGTTATTAGTTCTAAGCGGCCGTTGGTGCTAAGCGATAGAGAGAAGACATTCTCCGTTCATCGAGGAGGAAAGCGATGAGCTTATCACAATCGCCGAAGGTGGCAGCACCTGTGCTTCCTTTTGGGAGCATTGTCTGCAAGGAAGAGCAGCTCACAACAGGCCTATAATGGTTCTAGTGCCAAACCAGGTACTTAGCCAAGCAAGTGCAGCACTTGTGGACATCAAGATCAAGTTATCGCTTCGGTAAGGACTCCACTAAGTGTATTCTAGCAGTGTAAGAATTGCACAACTTCCGATCGTACTGATGAGTTCTCTACCCCATGCAACACACGTACAAGGGATGGATGTGTGAGGGGACGAATGTGTGAGGAGGACAAGGAGGAAGTCTGAAAAGTTTCTGCTGGAGTTGACTCCAGATGTCGTCTGAGAGTCTAGTTAGAGGGAAATGCTATTCATGAAAGTTCCTGCTGGAGTTGACTTCGGTTGTCGTCAAATAGTCCTGTCAAAGGGAAATGTTGTTCATGTTCAGATCGTGTGTTGTACTGACAGTCCACGTTTTAAGGTTTTATCAGTTCATAATCCATTTTCCTTTGAGTTAATCCTAATTAAAATTAGAGGGTACGAGGCTACGAAATTGAGGTAAAAAAAAAAGCACCAACGAGGTAGAAAACTATAGCAACGAGAGAAGATCTTTCAAGCAGCATCTTGATTCAAAAAGGAGAAGAAAAATGCATAAAAATAAAGAGAAAGAAAGAAAAAAAAATAAAGATAATACAAAGAGACTATTTTCAATCATCTAGCAATAATCTCATCTCAGATTAGATCAAATTTACAGTAGACTCTTACTGTGATTACTTAGGGAAGTTTTAGATATTATGTATAGTGACGTGATCTTTGTATCCCAATTATTCTTTTATGATTGTTGTTAGGTTTCTGGCAAGAGATTGAGATTTGTATATTAATTATTCTCAAAGTAGATTATCTCTAGTTTGTCCCATGATTTTTACCCTTCACATTGGAGGGGTTTTCCACGTAAATCTTGGTGTTATATTTAATTGTGATTCCATTTAATTTCACTGCGTATCGTATTATGATATGCTAGTATTTATTCATATACAAAAGTTTAGTTTCACTTTATATCCCATCAACTGATATCAGAGCAAGGTTTTGGTAATTTAATTTTGTATTTGAACATGGAGACCAGTAGTGTTTCTCACATGATTAGTTTGAATGGAAACAATTGAATGATATGAAAACCAAGAATGGAAGATCTCTTGTATTACAAAGATTTGTATGGATCTTTGCAAAGGGATAGTACAAAACCCACAACTATGACAGATGATGAGTGGAAGAGGTTAAAATCGAAAAATAGTTAGGTTTATTCGACAGTGGCTTGATGATAGTGTCTTTCACCATATTTCTACTAAAAGTTCTGCATATTCTCTTTGGAAAAAGTTGGAAGGTCTCTATGAAAGAAAAACAGCTGGCAACAAAGTTTTTTTTATCAGAAAACTTGTGAACCTAAAATATAGAGAGAGTGTTTCTATTGCTGAGCATTTAAATGAAACGCAGAGTATTACTAACCAGTTATTCTCTATGAAAATATCTCTTGATGATGAGTTGTAAGCATTGTTACTTCTCAAGTTCATTACCAAAATGTTGGGATGCATTGGTGGTTTCCCCCAGTAATTCTGTGCTAGATAGTGTTGTCACCATGAGTTAAATAACAAGCAGTTTGTTGAATAAGGAGTTGAGAAGAAATAATTCAGCAACATCTCAGAATGATTCACAAGCACTTATCTCAAAGAATAGAGGAAGGTCAAAGTCTAGAAGTAGTTCACACATGGGTAGAAGTAAGTCAAGATCAAGAAAAGATATTGTTTGCTATAACTATAGTGAGAAAGGACATTACAAGAGTCAATGTAAGCAACCTAAAAAGAATAAAAAAAAGGAAAAAGAAATACAGTCTATAGAGTCAAAAGATAATATCACAACTATAGTACAAGGTGGTGATTATTTGATTTTGTCTCCTTCTGATGATATTTTTTTTTGTGTCAGGATCTTGAGTGGGTGATTGACACAGGTGCTTATTATCATGCTACACCACAGAGAGAGTTTTTGGCTACATACAGGTCTGAAAATTTTGGTATTGTCAAGATGGGTAACTATGGCACGGTAGACATCATTGGCATAGGTGATATCCACATAAAGACCAACCTTGGTTGTAAGTTGGTGCTTAAGAATATAAGGCATGTGGTTAACTTGAGGTTGAATTTAATTTTAGTTGGAAGGCTAGATGATGAAGACTATGATAGCAGATTTTACAAAGGGCAATAGAAGCTCAGTAAGGGTTCTTTTATTATTGCTAAAAGAAAGAAATGTCATACTTTGTACAGGTTGCCGGCTAAAGCTTATGGTGAGTAGTTAAATGCTACAGAAAAAGACTTCAGCATGGAGTTGTGATATAGGTAATTGGGACACATGAGCGAGAATGAGCTGCAAGCTCTATACAAGAGAGAGGTATTGCTAGACCTCAGAGGTACATATTTGAACACTTGTATTGATTATTTGGCTGGTAAACAACACAGTTTTATTTGTTATTCCTACTTTGTCTAGAAAAATACATGCCTTATACCATGTTTATACAGATGTATGTGGTCCTTTGAGGACAAAAACTCTTGGTGGATCTATTAATATTCCTGGTATAAGTGGTGCACTTTATTTTATCACTTTTATAGATGATTTTTTAAGGAAAGTTTGGGCCTATGCTTTGAAGACTAAAGATCAGGCTATTAATGTTTTCAAAGAGTTTCATGCCAGAGTTGAAAGAGAGACAAAAAGGCAATTAAAATTCATAAGATTAGATAATGGTGGTGAGCACACTGGATTATTTAATAATTATTGCTGGTAACGTAGGATCCAACATAAGATGACAGTTCTTGGTACACCTCAACATAATGTTATTGCAGAGAGGATGAACCGCACCATCATGGAAAAAATCCGATGTATGCTTTCACAAGTTAAGCTACCCAAAAAGTTTTGGGATGAGGCTTTGAGGACTACAGTTGATGTGATCAACTTGTCCCCATGTACAGCCCTAGATGGTGATGTTGTAGAGTATGTATGGTCAGGGAAAGATGTTTCCTACAAGCATTTGAGAGTGTTTGGTTGTCCTCCATTGCTCATGTTCTAGACAATGAGAGGTTCAAGTTGGATGGTAAGACTAAAGAATGTATTTTTCTACTCATATGATCAATTTGGTTATAGGCTTTGGGATCCAAAAAAACAGAAAATGTTCATAAGCAAAAATATGGTCTTCTTTGAGGATCAAACTTTTGAGGATTTGAAGAAGGAGACACAAGCCAAAACTTCTACAGGAGGATTAGTAGATTGTGACTCAGTTACTCCTCTAGTATATCAAGGTGATGGGAGAGAAATATAGGAGAATGGTGTAGAGCCTGATGTTGATCTACTTGTAGGACATGTTGAGTAAGAAGAAGTTTGAGAGCAACTTCCTACAAAACCTCAATTGAGAAGATCTTCTAGACAACGTCAATATTCTAGAAGATACTCTACAGATGAGTATGTGATGCTTACTGATACAGGTGAACCAGAGAGTTACTAGGAAGCAATTTAAAGTGAGCAAAAAAGGAAGTGGTTTGTTGCTATGTAAGAAGAGATGGATGCTCTTCAGAAAAACCACACTTATAATTTGGTGTACTACCAAATAGAATGAAAGCATTAAAGAACAAGGGTGTTTTCAGGTTGAAGACTCAAGAATATTATTCTCAACCAAAGTACAAAGCTAGATTGGTTGTGAAAGGCTTTAGTCAAAAGAAAGGTATTAACTTTAAAAAGATTTTTTCTCCTATTATTAAAATATCTTCTATTTGTGTTGCCTTTGGTATTACTACTAGTCAGGACTTAGATGTGAAGACAGCTTTCCTTCATGGTGATTTGGAGGAGAAAATTTATATGGAGCAATCAGAAGGCTTCAAAGTCAAAGGTAAAGAGAACTTTATTTGTAAGTTGAAGAAGAGCTTGTATGGGTTAAAGCAAGCTCCAAGACAGTGGTATAGAAAGTTTAATTCATTTATGACAGAAAATAGATACAAAAGAACGACTTCAAATCATTGTGTGTACATCGAAAGATTTGGTGAGAATTTTATTATTCTTACTTTATGTTGATGACATGCTTATTCTTGGAAAAGATATGTCTACAATTGACAGGTTGAAGAAGGAATTGAGTGAGTCTTTTACAATGAAGGACATGGGGCCAGCAAAGCAAATACTAGGCATGCAGATTTTTCGTGACAAAAAAATTAAGAAGATTTGGTTGTTAGAGGAGAAATAAATCGAGAAGATATTGGAAAGGTTTAGTATGAGCAATGCAAAGCCATTTGGTTCTCCTCTTGTAGGTCACTTCAAGTTGTACTCAGAACAGAGTCCGTAAAGTAATGAGGAGAAGAAGAAGATGCAAAAGGTTCCTTATGCTTTAACAGTTGGAAGTTAAATGTATGCAATGGTATGTATGATGTCGGATATCGCATATGCATTGAGTGTTAGTAGCATATTTCTTACAAGTCCAGGTAAAGAGCACTAGGCAACAATGAAGTGGATTTTTAGATATCTCAGAGGGAGTTCTAAAGTTTGTTTAAACTTTGGAGGTGGACCACCTGTGTTGACAAGTTACACAGATGCAAATATGATAAGAGATATAGATACGAGGAAGTCCACATTAAGTTATGTACTTACTTTTGTAGGGAGGGTTGTGTCATAGTAATCTAGATTGCAAAGGTGTATTGCTCTCTCTACCACCTAGGCAGAATATATTGCTGCTATAGAGGTTTGCAAAGAAATGTTATGGATGAAAAAATTCTTATAAAAATTGGGGCTGAAACATAAAAACTATGTGGTGCATTATGACAACCAGAGTGTCATCTATTTATGGAAGAAGCCAATGTTTTATTTCAAGTCAAAGCATATAGATGTCAGAAACCACTAGATTCGAAATATACTTGAAGAGAAGCAGTTGCAGCTTCAGAAAATTTACACAGATAACAATGGAGCAGACATGTTGACAAAGACCTTACCAAAAGAAAGATAGGAGGTATGCCGACAACTAGTCGGCATGGCCTCACATTGAGGAGTCATTGGACAGCCTCCTTTATGGGCTGAAGGAGGAGGTTGTTAGGCTGACAGCCCACATTTCAACCCATGGTGGGCTTTATCAGCCCACAGCCCACCCCACTTTGACCTAACCGTAGATTAAAGTTAGGGGGGTGTGGGGGCTACGAAATAGAGGTAGAAAAAGGGCAGCAATGAGGTAGAAAACTGCAGCAACGAGGGGAGATCTTTGAAGCAGCATCTTGATTCAAAGAAAAGAAGAACACGGCAGAAAAATAAAGAGAAAGAAAGGGAAGAAAACAAAAACAACACAAAGAGACTATTCTCAATCATCTAGCGGTGTTCTCATCTTAGGTTAGATCAAATCTACAGTAAACTCTTGCTGTGATTACTTGGGGAGGTTTTAGATATTGTGCATAGTGACGTGATCATTGTATCCCAATTATTCTTTTGTGATTATTGCTTGGGTTTTAGGCAACATATTGAGATTTATATATTCATTATTCTCAAAGTGAATTATCTCTAGTTTGCCCCGTGGTTTTTACCCTTCACATTGGAAGGGTTTTCCACATGAATCTTGATTTCTATTTGATTGTGATTCCATTTAATTCCGCTGCATTTTATGACCTGCTAGTATTTATTCGTATACAAAAGTTTAGTTTCACTTTATATCTCATTAGTGTGTATGGAGATCAGTTGGTTGTGTAAAGGTCACGCTTGCCATCATTCTCCTCAAAGGCTACATAGAGGCGACCAATAAGGGTGTTACTAGAGAGCTCCTCTGCTATAGGAAGAGTATAGAGGGAAGAGGTGGCAATAGATGTCGCCTCGTCTAGGCGATAAGAACCCGCAATGAAAGCCACCTAGTCTAGGAGAAGGGGAAGCTCCTAAATGGACTTCTGGTGGCTGCTAAGGTGCTAGAGAAGACCAAAGGCAATAGCTAGGGTTTCGTGAATAAAGTGGCCACCATCAGTTGAATTCACTATGTGAACATCATTTGGCTTCTAGGCTTCTACTATGATGGCACGCTTTAAGCTTTGATATACAAAAGGTGTTGGCAGGAAGGTTGCGGCCCAAGATTTCAATAGCATCTCTTTGATTGGTGAGATCTTATTCACAAAAGGACAACAACATCTCTTTGACAGGCAAAGAGGGGTGGTGTCGTTGCTCATTGGAGTTGGTGCAACTGTGGTGGAGCTCGAGGACTTTGGAGGTCGTCTTATGGCTTCGCTGTCGGAGCTATGGCTTAAAACGCTAGAGTGCGAGAATGTAGCGGTGGAGAGGAGTGGTAGTGCAAGAACGCAGTTGTTAGTGGTGCTACACCTGAGCCTGATGGTAGATTTGACGACAGCTCCGGAGTTGAAGTCATTAGAGGAAGGAGCAGTAGTAAGGAAGGATAAACCTTGCTGTAAGGTAGTAGTGGCTCTAATACCAATGACAAGTTGAATTGTAATGATAAAAACATGTGTTAAATGGTTGAATACAATATCTTATTTATACATGTGGGAAGAGAGAAATTTCCTCAACCAACGAGATTTTCTCATATCACTATCAGCTATATCTTATTTATCGAGAAAATCTTAACTACTATCAGCTATATCACTAAAAGGAGCAAATTATTATTATTATTTATTAATGATTATTCTAGGAGATGTTGGGTGTATGAAGGCAAATGTGTTTTCAATATTTCAGACTTTTAAAGTGTAAGGAGTTTGAATTTTTTTATAGACAAGAAGGCATTGAGAGGCAGTTTACAGTGCCATAATAAAATAGTGTGGTGGAGTGGATGAATATGACCCTTTTGAGAGCCGAAGTATTACTAGGTACTATGGGTGTGACTAAGTCATTTTGGATAGAAGTAGTAAGAATTGTCTATTATGTTATTAATCGGTTTTCTTCGCGATTGAGTTGAAGAAACCTATGGAGATATAGATTAGTAAGTTAGTTGATTATTCTTTCTCATATTTTTTATTGTCCCGCATATGTAATATATAATACCAAGAAAGAACAAAGCTTGATCATAAGTCTAGTAAATGTATATTTTTCAGCTATGCTGATGAAGTGAAGGGATATTGCTGGTTGGACTCAATCAACCACAACATAATCATAAGTAGGAATGTTATTTTTATAGAAGATCTAAAAAGTATATATATATGATATCTCAATGATAGAAAGTTCAAAAACTATTGAAGCTCATGTGAAAGAGGATTCTTCTGAAGTAGCATTGGAGCATAATGAACAAGTATCAATCCAATCTAAGAGAGTCTCATCGATTTGGTACAAAGGGTATGTTTTGGAGAGTAATGTTGCATACTGTCTTTTAACAAAGGATGAAGAGCCATCAATTTTTCAAGAGACTATATATAGTCCAGATGCATCTCTATGGATGACAGCAACATAAGAAGAAATTGAAGCTTTACACAAAAATAAGACATGAAAACTGACACCACTACCACAAGGAAGAAAAGTTATCAAAAATAGATGAGTTTATAAGATCAAGAGAAATATCAATGATCAAGTGGAGTAATATCATGCACGAGAAAGGATATGCTAAAGAAAAGTATTGATTTTAATAAAATACTTTCCCCTATTGTTCAACTTATTATAGTTCGACTAGTTTTGACTTTGTGTGCCACATTTGACTTATATATATAGTAATTAGATGTAAAATTTATATTTCTTTATAGTGTACTCGAAGAAGAGATCTATATGCTCCAAACATAGGGTTTTGTTAAAAAAAAAGAGAAAACTTAGTTTATAGGTTAAACAAATCTCTATATGATTTAAAGCAAGAATGAAAGTGTTGGTACAGAGATTTGATTCCTTCATTGTTAAACTTGGATACAAAAGATTCAATTCAAACTATTGTGCTTATGACAAGAGATTTGATAATAATTTTTTTATCTTGCTACTACATACTGATGATATGTTGGTGATAGATTTAAACAAAGATTGAATCAAAGAATTAAAGATATTACATTAAGTTATATATTGGAGGAACCTCATATGTTATATTAAGTTATGGAGGATCAAATTTTACCATTAGAGGATACATTGGTTTTGATTTTGTAGGTGATATCGATAAAATAAAATTCATAATAAGTTGTGTTTACAACTTGTTGGAGGAGCAATGAGTAGGATTTAAAAGTTGTAAACTATCGTAGCTATATCTACTATAAAAATAAAATATATGGTAGTTACACAAGCTTATTGTTGGGTTCAGCCCATATGTGGCCTTGAATAATTGGGCCTTTTGAGTCTAACTCATTAACTAAGAGTAATTAAGAGTAGCGAACTAAATAAAAAAGTGCACATAGCGAGAGAAAAGAACTGTGCAGAGAGAAAAGAGAAGAATAGAGAGAGTAAGATTAGGATGAGTTTTCTGCTTGACGATCAGTGGCCAAATGTTATCAGTTTTGGCCAAAATTTTATACAAAGAATCTTTGCAGCAAGCTCTAGAATTCTAATGGTATTGATTTATAGTTTACCCTCTCTGAGATACTTTTCTGCTATACCCACTTTGTAAGATCTAGAATTCTCTTTTGATAAGATCCATCCTATGAGATGATGATATACTATTCTTGAGCCAAGATCTATGTTCTTGATGTTATTATAATCCTTTGGTTATTCTAGAGAAGATTTACTATAAATCTGTTATCATTACTATTGATAGTGAAAGTTTAAGGTGGACTGCGATCCCGTGGTTTTTTCCACATTAAAATTTGGTATTACTGTGTGATTGATTTATTACTCTATTATTTATACTGTTCTAGTTGATATTTGTATTTTGATATCAAGTTGGTATTTTGATAAGGAACCCATTTGATACACAAAGAGGGAAAAGAATTATTCTATTTTAATAGGTTTTTCTCAATAAGTGGTATCAAAGCAATAGGTTATTTGTTGCTAGTTTTTCTTGTGTGATTAAAATAGAGTAGTCAGATGGTATGATTAAATTGAACTCATCAAATTATTCCACTTAGAAGTATACGATGGTAGATCTGCTTTATTATAAAGATTTATATAAGCCCATCAAGATTAAAGATAAACCTTCTACTATGGACGATGAAGAATGAGAAGTTCAACATAGAAAAATGATAGAACCCTTGCAGATTCTAAACTTGGGGTTGATCTCTTTAGGGGATCGGCCTCCTTGGAACTCTATAGGGGTTCCTCCCTCCAAGTTGCTGCTCAAAGGCTGCAGAAAAGATTCATCTATTGCTTATCAAAAGAGAAGGAATACATGGCTATTTATAGGGCTTCTAAACCCTAACTCCTAATAGGACTCCTACTTAAGACTCTTACTTCTAACCAACTCCTAATATGACTCATACTCAAGACTCATATTCCCTTACAACTCCTAATTCTTCTCTAAGAAAAAACCTCCTAACAGAATGTCCCTCTCAATTAGGACTCTCCTAGTTAGAGTCCTAACAGAGTCTCCCTCTCAATTAGGACTCTCCTAGTTAGAGTCCTAATAGACCCACCCTCTTCAAATCAGCCTTGTCCTCGAGGCTGAGATTCCATGACTCAGGGAACTGGGTCTTCAGCTCCTCATATGGTTCCCATGTGGCGTCTTCAAGTGGTAGATTATTCCAATGCACTAGTACTTCAGTAGAGGGTGTCGGCGACGCATCACGATCCTGCGATCGAGGATAGCCCGTGGTTGGGCTTGAATAACTCCATCCTCAGTTGTGTTGGGCAGTTGGATCTGGGGTGACTCGTGTTCTCCCAACTTGGGCTTTAGGCATGATACGTGGAAGACAGGATGAATTTTGGCATCCTTAGGTAATTTAAGTCTGTATGCCACGGCTCCAATACGCTCTGTGATCTGATAGGGCCCATAAAAACATGGGGATAGCTTCATGGAGGCTCGAGTGTTGATAGAGAGTTACTTGTATGGTTGTAGGCGAAGATAAACCCAATCTCCCACTGAAAATTCTCTTTCACTTCGTCGTGTGTCGGCTAGAGAGATTATCTTTTAACAGTTATAAGAGTTTGTCCCTATCAATCAATTCTTGGTCAACCTGATCTACCTTGGCCGAGCCAATTACATACTTTGGAATCACAGGTGCTGGTCGACCATACAATGCTTCATAAGGGGCACATTTTGTAGATGAATGATATATAGTATTATACCATCATTCGGCTCAGGGAAGCCATTTTGCCCACTCTTTTGGTCGGTCGCTAGCGAAACACCGGAGGTACGTCTCTAAGCACCTATTTACCACCTATGTTTGGCCGTCAGTTTGTGGATGATACGCTGTGCTCATCTTGAGTTTGGTGCCTTGTAACTGAAATAACTCGGTCCAAAATTTACTAGTGAAGATCCTGTCACGATCACTTACGATGGACCTTGGCATCCCATGCAGTTTAACAATATTTTCTATGAAAATCTGGGCAATACTAGCAGCAGTGTAGGGATTTCTCACAGCACAAAAATGAGCATATTTCGTAAGTCGATCAACCACCATGAGAATCGTGCTTTTACCTTTGGAAGATGGCAGCCGTTCAATAAAGTCCATGGAGATGTCAGTCCACACCGAGTCTGGTATGGGTAGTGGTTGTAGCTTCCCTGGATTTGCCATAGTTTCACCCTTGTGCTGTTGACATATATCACATTGTACCACATATTCAGCAATAATTTTTTTCATCCCTCTCCAATAAAAATTTTGCTTCACTCTTTTGTAGGTTCTTAGGAATCCAGAGTGCCCTTCTAAAGGTATAGAGTGCATTTCATGCATGATGATTGTGATGCAAGGGGAGTCAGGTATAAGCACAATGCGACCTTTGTAGCGTAAATCCCTCGAATCCCAAGTGTAGTGGGCTATTGCACTTGGATCCTCCTCCAATTTTTTTATGATCTTGCTGATCTCTGGATCCTTCTTCCATTCTTCCCTAATGTCCTCGAGGAGACCGGTGGTAGGAAGGGAGATGGCTGAAACCTTAGCTTGTTCAGGTAGCCGTGAGAGTGCATCTGCAACAACATTTTCTTTCCCCTTTTTGTAAATAATTTCATAATCAAATCCAAGAAGTTTGGTTACCCATTTTCGCTGCTCAAGGGATGATATCTTTTGCTCCAAAAAGTACTTGAGGCTTTTATGGTCAGTTTTAATTTGAAATCGCCGGCCGATCAGGTAGGGTCTCCACCTCGTTACTGCGTGTACAATGGCAAGCATCTCCTTATCATATACTGATATATTTTAATGGGAGGGAGATAATGCCTTGCTAGTATATGCGAGTGGTCGACCATTTTGCATGAGAACAGCTCCAATTCTGACTCTAGATGCGTCGGCCTCAATGATGAAGGGTCTATTGAAATCTGGTAGCGCAAGTACCGGCGTCGTTGTTATGGATGCTTTAAGTTTGTCGAAGGCAGCAGAGGCTTTGTTCGACCATTGGAAAGCATCTTTTTTTAGTAAAGAAGTGAGTGGTGCACTGATCTTCCCATAGTCCTTAACAAATTTTCGGTAGTAGCCCGTTAGTCCAAGGAACCCCTGTAGTAATTTCACGCTTGTAGGTTTCGGCCAGCCTTGCATTGCCTCAATTTTTGTTGGGTCTACCGCCACTCCTTCTGATATTATATGCCCAAGATACTCTACTTTTTGCTGGAGAAAGCTGCACTTTGGTTGCTTAACAAAAAGAGTATTCTCCCGAAGGATCGTCAAAACAATCCGTAAATGCTGAAAGTGAGTCTCAAGAGAAGGGCTGTATACGAGAATATCATCGAAAAATACCAGCACAAATTTATGAAGAAAGCTCCGAAATATATCATTCATAAGACTTTGAAAGGTTGAAGGAGCATTAGTGAGTCCAAAAGGCATTACCAAGAATTCATAATGGCCATCATGTGTGCGAAATGCAGTTTTTGGAATATCATCGTCACATACCCAAATTTGGTGGTAACCGGATCGGAGGTCCAACTTCGTGAAGACTCGAGCTCCTTTCAATTCATCAAGAAGTTCATCCACCATTGGTATTGGATATTTGTCCTTGATGGTGATGTCATTTAAAGCTCGGTAGTCGATGCACATCCGCCAAGTTCCGTCCTTCTTGCGTACAAGTAGCACCGGTGAGGAATACGGGCTGCAACTTGGTCGAATCACCCCTGTTTCAAGCATCTCCTTTACAATATTTTCAATTTCATCTTTCTGGAGGTGAGGATATCGGTATGGTCGAGTGTTCGCTGGTGGCTTGCCCGGAAGGATTGGAATTCGATGGTCATGTTGCCGAGAAGGAGGAAGACCGCGCGGTTCAGCAAATATGTCGGCAAATTCAGTAAGCAATTGGGCAAGATTTTGATCTTCAAATTATATTTTCTTCCCCTTTGGTTGCTGCTGGAGGTGTATCAAAAAGGCACCATTTACCTTATGTAAAACTTTCTCCATTCGTTGGGTCGAAACAGTGGTAACGTTGCTTCCGCGCTTCCCGCGTAGGATGATTTGTTTGCCTTTACAGTAGAATTTCATAATTAATTTAGAAAAGTTCCTAGAGACATCACCTAGTGTAGTCAGCCATTCTATACCAAGCACTGCCTCATAGTCATCGATAGGTAGGAGGAAGAAATCGGTGATAATTTCTTGGTCTTGCAGTAATAGTTTCACCTGTGGGCATCTTTGGTCGCACTTTAGGATTCTGCCGTCGGCAACCTTTACGTCGAACTTGCTGCAACCTTCAATATGCAGTGTCATCCGAGCAGCAACCTTACTATTCAGGAAGTTCTTAGTGCTACCCGTGTCGATGAGAACAATGATCGGCTATTCTTTGAGAAGGCCTCCAACTTTCATCGTTTGCGGATTTGAGTAGCCGGCTATTGCATGTACCGTAATGTCGGTCGATTATGGCTCTTCTTCCATATCTTCTTCTTCATGTTCAAGGCTCTCTTCTAGATGTTCAATGATCTCTTCTTCTACTGGTTCAATTATAAGAAGTCTACCTTTTTTACAGCGATGCTCGCGGCTCCATGGCTCGTCGCAATGCCAACATATCCCCTTCGCATATCGCTCCCGAAGTTCTTCTTTTGTTAACCTTTTCGGTGCAGGGACTCGGTTGATAGTAGGGGGGGCTGAGGGCTTTAGTATTGTAGGTCGTGGAGTGATCCTAGTCCTCCGGGCTTCATGGTTCAATCGCTCCTCTTGAAGTCGTGCGAAAGAGATGGCTGCCATAAGCGTGTATGGTTGTCGCGCCTTAACTTCTCCCCGGATCTCTGGCTTTAGGCCCTCAATAAAAGTCCCCAATAACTGTTTTTCAAACCAATCACGAGTTTAATTAGATAACCTTTCAAACCTGGTTTGGTACTCCTGAATGGTGGAGGTTTGTCGGATCTTTGCTAGTTGTCCGTCAATGTTCTCGTAATAAGTTGGTCCGAAGCGGATCAATAGTCCTTCTTTGAATTGTCGCCATGAAAGGACTCCATAAGTATGTTCAAACCAGTCAAACCATTGTATGGCATCCCCTTCAAAATGTATAGATGCAATTTCCACCATGGATGCATCCGCAGTTTTATGGTACCGAAAATATCGCTCCGCGCGCGAGATCCAACCAATTGGGTCTCCTTCTTCCCATCTAGGGAAGTCCACTCTCATGCGCGAATAGTTGGGGTCGGTCATAGAGCATCCCCTCTCTCGGAAGTTATCTCTTTGGGCATGATGTGATTGGTTAGAGTTCTCTCCTTGATGTGATTTCTTCGGGCTTGGTGGTCGGCCCAGACTGAATTCGGTAAGGAGAGTCCGAATCTTATCCTTCATTCGTGCCTCAAAGGCTTCAAATTTAGCATTGATTGCCTCCTCAGATGCCATAGTATATGACTCCAAATCTGTGATGTTAAGATCTCTCTTTTGTTGACGAGTTAAAGGCATGTATAGGTTTGATAGAAATTAGTGAAAGTTTGCTGTTGCAATTCACGGGGAGATCAAAGGATGATCTGCGGTGGTGGAGATGATGGCGGAATTCGGCGACGATCTTTTAAGCAATTGTGGGAATCGCTTTGGATGGTTGTGGAGGGTTGATGGATGACTATGGAAGGGCAGCGAGAAGCCAAGAACGCTGCTCTGATACCAGGTGATAGAACACTTGCAGATTCTAAACTTGGGGTTGATCTCTTTAGGGGATCGGCCTCCTTGGAACTCTATAGGGGTTCCTCCCTCCAAGTTGCTGCTCAAAGGCTGCAGAAAAGATTCATCTATTACTTATCAAAAGAGAAGGAATACATGGCTATTTATAGGGCTTCTAAACCCTAACTCCTAATAGGACTCCTACTTAAGACTCTTACTTCTAACCAACTCCTAATATGACTCATACTCAAGACTCCTATTCTCTTACAACTCCTAATTCTTCTCTAAGAAAAAACCTAATAACAGAATGTCCCTCTCAATTAGGACTCTCCTAGTTAGAGTCCTAACAGAGTGTCCCTCTCAATTAGGACTCTCCTAGCTAGAGTCCTAACAAAAAGCTATTACCTATATTAGAATATGGATGGATATAAACTTGCATGAGCATATTTCATATGAAACTAAAGTTGATGTTGTTTGGCAAAGGTTAGAAAACCTCTTTGTGAAAAAGATAATGGGAAATAGAATTTCTCTCATCAGAATACTTGTAAATTTGAAATATAAAGATAGTGATAATATTGTTGATCACATAAGCCTATTTCAGAGTCTTGCAAATATGTTGGTTGCTATAAAAATGAATATAGATGATGAGATGCAAGGATTATTACTTCTCAGCTCTTTACCAGAAAGTTGGGAAACGTATGTGGTGACAATTTGTAACTCCACGCTAGAGGGGACTCTAACTATAGATATAGTTAAAGACAGTTTACTAAATAAAGATGCCAGAAGAAAGAACAGGGTGAATCTTTTTTTGGTGCATCAGACCAGGTCACACGAAGAAAGAGTATAGGTTTTGGAAGCGAGAACAAAATGAAAGGAAGAAAAATGAGAAGAGACCAATACATTTATTACTGAAGGTAATATCATTATTGTTTGTGATAATGGTTGTGTCAGTCTTGTAGCTCAGGATAGTAATTGAGTAATTGACTCTGGTGCTTCATTTCATGTTACTTCTCATAGTGATTTCTTTAGATCTTACACTGTTGGTGATTTTGGTAATGTTAGAATGGGAAATAGTGGTACATCTAAGATTGTGGGTATTAGAGATATTTGCTTGAAGATCAGTATTGGGAATAAATTGATACTCAAATATGTAAGGCAAGTTCCAGATATTTGTCTTAACTTAATATCTATAAGCATACTTGATAAGAGGAAAGCAAATAGAAACTCACTAAAGGTTATCTAATTATGATAAGAGGAAAGAAGCTTAACTCTTTTTATGTCATGGAAGGTAAGTTATACAAAGGAGAGATTAATACAATTCAAAAAGGTGAAAGTATAGATCTTTGGCATAAGAAGCTTAGTCATATTAATAAGAAGGGACTTCAAACTCCATTTCTTACCAGAGTTACAAGGTACATCTTTTAAATCTTATGATCATTGCTTAGTTGGAAAAACTCATAGAGTTGCATTTCATATATATTCATTATTTAGAAGATTAGATGTTATTGATTTAGTTCATACTGATGTTTATACTATGTAAACTAGAACTCTTAGAGGTGATCTTTATTTTGTTACTTTTATTGATGACTATTCTAGAAAAGTGTGGGCTTTTGCTTTGAAATATAAAAACCAGGTACTCGATGCTTTCAAGGAGTTTCATGTTAGTGTTGAAAGAGAAATTGGTAGAAAACTAAAGTGTGTTAGATCAGATAATGGTGGTGAGTACAAGGGCCCTTTTGAGAATTATTGCAGGTTTCATAGTATCAGGCTTAAGAAAACAGTTCCTAAAACTCCTCAGTAAAACGGTGTGACAAAAAGAATGAATAAAACCATTGAAGAAAGAATTAGGTATATGCTTTCTCATGCCAAGTTACCGAATTTATTTTAAGGGGAGGCTATGAGAATTACAGTTGACCTCATAAATCTTTCTCCATTAGTTCCTCTGAAAGGTGATGTTCCAAAGAGAGTATAGAAAGGAAAAAATATATATTATAATCATTTGAGAGTCATTGGGTGTAAAGCATTTGTTCATATTCCCAAAGATGAAAGGTCCAAGCTTGATAGTAAGGCAAAAGCATATATCTTCTTGGGATATGGTAATGAAGAGTTTGGGTATAGATTATATGATATAGTGAACAAGATGATTATTAGAAGCAGAGATGTTGTATTTCTTGAAGACCAATTATTTGATGATGGTGATAATGTTGAGAAGCCAAAAACCTCTATTTATGTTCCTTGGAGTCTGGGTCCAGTTCCTTCACTTGTAGTTTATGATGATCATGGAGGAGATGAACAAGAAGATTGTGGTGAGAATGCAAGTAATGATACTCCTACAGTTAATGATGCTGAACCAACCGAATAAGCACCTCCGCCACCAATTGAGATTCTACTGAGAAGATCCACTAAAGAGTGACAACCATCTACTAGATATCCTCCACATGAGTATGTTATGCTTACTAATAGGGGAGAACCAGAAACTTACCAAGAAGCTATTCTTCATAAGCATAAGAATGAATGGGTTAAAGCCATGCAAAAAAGAGATGAGATCCTTGCTTGAGAACCACACTTATGACTTGGTAAAGTTGCATAAAGAGAAGAAAGCTATTAAGAATAAATGGGGTTATAAATTGAAGTCCGAAAATAATAGCTCACAACAATGATACAAGGCACGACTAGTTGTGAAAGGATTCAGTTAGAAGAAAGGTATTGACTTTGAAGAAATATTTTCTCCTATGGTGAAAATGTCTTCTATCCGAGTTGTTTTTGGTTTGACTACCCACTTGAATTTAGAAGTTGAGCAACTTGATGTGAAAATAGTATTTCTTCATGATGACTTAGAAGAAGAAATTTATATAGAGCAACCAGAATGTTTCAAAGTCGAGGGAAAAGAAAATTTGGTGTGCAAGCTTAGGAAAAGCTTATATAGACTCAAACAGGCACCTAAATAGTGGTACAAGAAATTTGATTCCTTTATGATAAGCCAAGGGTATGATAGAACCACATCTGATCATTGTGTGTTTGTGAAGAAATTTTCAGATAATGATTTCATTATTCTCCTACTATATGTTGATGATATACTAATTGTTAGCTATGATACTAGTAAAATTGAAAAGCTTAAAAGAGAGCTAAGTAAGTCTTTTGTCATGAAAGACTTAGGATCGGTAAAACAAATACTTGACATGAAGATTCTTCATAATAGGAAGAAAAGGAAGAGTTGGCTATCTTATGAGACTTATATTGAAAAAGTTCTTGAAAGATTCAACATGAGTAAAGCCAAAACAGTTCGAAACAATATACTACAAATGAGAAAGAAAAAGAAGAAATATCCAGAGTGCCTTACTCATCTACAGTAGGCAGTTTGATATATGCTATGGTTTGTACTAGGTCAGATATAGCTTATGCAGTTGGAGTTGTCAGCCAATTTCTCTCTAATCTTGGAAAGGAACATTGGGTAATAGTGAAATTGATATTAAGATATCTAAGATGTACTTCCAGGTTATGTTTATGTTTTAGCAATGAGGAACCTGTGTTAGAAGGCTACATAGATGCAGACATGACAGGTAATACTGATTTCAGGAAATCCACTTCGGGGTTCTTGATAATTTACAAGGGGAGTAGTTTCTTGACAATCAAAGTTACAGAATTGTATTGCTTTATCAACCACAGAAGCAGAATACATAGCAATTACTGAAGCCTGCAAGGAAGCTTTATGGATGAAAAAGTTTCTACATAAATTGGGTTTGAAACAGGAAGGATATATTATTTACTATGATAGTCAAAGCATAATTTACCTCTCCAAGAATTCAACATGTTATTCTAAATTGAAGCATATTGATTTAAGATATCACTAGATTCGTGATGTGCTTGAGATGAAAGAATTACAGTTGAAAAAAGTGCATACTAATGAGAATAGTTCAGATATGTTAACAAAGTCTTTGCCTAAAGAGAAGCTTAAAGTATGTAGGCGAAGAGCGGGCTTGGTACAGCCCATCATATGAGCCGGAGGGGAAGAATTGTTAGATCCAACCCATACGTAGGCTTGGACAATTGGGCCTTTTGAGCCCAACTCATTAATTAAGAGTAATTGAGGGTAGCGAACTAGATAAAAAGGTGCGCACAACGAGAGGAAAGAACAGCAACTACATAAAGAGAGAAGAGAAGAACAAAGAGAGAAAAAGGAGAGAGGGCAGCGTGCGTGCGTACAGAGAATGGCGACAACGCACAATGAGAGAAGGAGAGAGAAAGATTAGGATTTTAAGTTTTCTACTTGACGATCAGTGGCCAAACTATCACGGACAAACTTCTAAACAAGATGTTTGATGTAATGCTTATGTATGTCTGTGTCTTTTGGTGTGTTCATGCTTTGTACAACATATAGAGGGATGGCCGAAGGCTTAATAGTCCCATTTTAGTGGGGTTGGTGGCCGCTTTAGGCTTGTAACTAAAGGTTGTGTCATGTAGACACGTGTGAGAGATTTTTGGTCTATAATAGACCATTTTACCCTTTGTTGTGCTACTGTTCAGAGCTTGTAAAGTATGTTTGTAATTTGCATTGTCTATAAAGTGTTTTTCGGAGATGTTTGCTTGTGGATCCCGAGTGAGGCCTTTTCTCTGTCCTGTTCTCTCTTTTGTGGGACCTAAAGGACCATGGGAGGCTTCGGGGAGGCTGACCTTTGCGGACGGACACACAAGGGTGCCGCACGACTTAGGAAAAACCAGCTAAGTCCATGACAGATGGTATCAGAGTGAGACAAGCACTCATAGAAACACTTAGCATGCAAATGTGGGGCACCTAGCGGGGCTGCGTTGAGGGTAGTCAGCACACGCGCGACCGTTTGAGGGAAAACGGGCATGGAGACGTAGGGAAAAGGAGTCGCTCAGAGGAGCGGGCATCTGAGATTGGCATTCAGAGGAATGGCCAACCTTTCGCGCAAGAGGCACCACGAGAACAGACAAGCTTGGAAGAATGTGAAGCGCACAAAGGTTGGGATGGCTGAGTTTGAGCTACGGCTCAACGTTGACAACTATACTTGATGGTGCTCAAGGCAAGTGAGGCGCTTGGTAAAGGATGAGACCATGCAAGGTGGAATGAGTTGCTCAACGACCAAAAGAGGTATGCAAAGCTCATAGAGGTGAGGGGAATTGCTAGCTTGAAGAATTTGGTACTCATACATGGGCTTGTATATGGACGATGGAATGTTCGTGGCCATCCCAAGGCAACCGAAACTCGACGCCATGGAGCATTGAAACTTTCTCTTCGGCATATGAAGGATACGTCCGTAGGAGGCTGAATGGTGCAACTAGTTCAGCATGTTGCTAGGCCTTGAGGGGTGCAGCGGGGGCTGTATTGACGTAGAGTCACAATTTAGCAAGTGTGTTTGCAGGAGGCAGAACAATGCACAGTTTGTTCAGCAGATCAGAGTAGTCCAAGGGGATGGTGGTCTCCGAAACGAAGAGAAATGTTGCTCCAATGGGACAGTTATCCAGGAAGGATAAGTCCCAGCTCTCCAGAGGGAGAATCATGTGGGACGGACCTCACAAGTTGAGGAGGAGTACCTCAACAAAGAACAACTCCACGAAGCTCAATGGACTGAGCAAGCGGCGAGGAGTCGTCGCATGATCTCGCTTGAGAGAATGCATTGGTGGATGCATTGCGAGATCAAGTGGGGGAGTGACCCAAAGTAACACAAATGAAGGCACACTTGGAGTTGATACAGAAATCGGACTCAAGGGAGGGCTGACCCGTGGAATGGTGGGCGCGAGGGCCACCATCAACTCAATGCAAAAACGAGGAGCGGAGCAACTTGGGTGTAACTTGGCGAAGTACCCAAGCCGCATGAAGGGAGCCAACATAGAAGATGGAACATGGAGTAGAGGTATAGTGCCTTCCTTGGACAGAGGTCAAGGACATGAACTCTTGCAGAGGCAAGAGCAGGATCATGTTATTCCATGCGTCATTCATTCTGATGGAGCGGACTCATCTTGCATGGTGCCAAAGATGAAGGGAGCTTATGGGCACATGCACTTTATCTCGGAGGAGCATTTGATGGAGGAACTAAGGCGACTCAATTTGCAGAGACGAAGTTAGGTTCAGAAGGCCTTAGCACGGGGCAAGAGGACGCAGAGGCGGGTACTCTTGAAGAATATGCCACAGTGTTGTCATTTAAGTTGCTATAAAGGAGGCGGTGCATAGCGAAGATTGTGCTGGTAGGGGTAGAGGCCCAGGATCCAGACAATGGTGCACTAATTGTAGCGAAGTCGGGGGACTTTGGGAGCTACTAGGCGACGGACTGTCCTAGAGCGATGCTTCATCTTGGTGTGACCCAAGAGTGGGTGGATGAAGATCAATTGTCAAAGGAGCGAACAAAATCGAAGGTGGAAGAGACCTTGCGATGTATTGGTAGAGGCCACACATGAAGGGTTCAAAATTCGAGTTCCTCCCACAAGGATCAGAATGCAATAGAGATGTCACCAAGAGGCGACGTGGTGCAACGGATCATGGTGGAACAATTTGTGGAAATGTGATTCACACAACCTCACCCCGTGAGGGACTAGATCATATGGAGGTATGATCGGAAGCTACTGGAAGCTCCACTTCGATGAATAACACGACGGCAAGAAGAGCTATGGATTCAAGGAGTGAAGGCCATGGTACCGCAGAGGCGGATCTTCCATGCGTGCATCGAATTTTGCATCGGATGAAAGCCTTTATCATCAGCAAATGGGGGCTGTGTTCCACCAAGGGAAAAGTTCAAATGTAAGTACCAGTGAGTCCCATGGGAGGGACCTGATCATACAGCGGTATGATCGAAGCAACTGGAGAGTTGGACTGCTTGAGAGCTCATATTCGCTTAAGGGAGCCCGACAAGTCAGAGGACAAGGTCGAGTAAGCGAACATTGCTACCAAGGAAGCTAAGGAGAACAGAATCGATGTAAACCCTACAACGTGATGGCAGAGGCCGTGCATGGGAGTTGCAGTCTGTCTTTCCATCAACCAAAGGGATCTGCTTGGAGAACACAGAGGTGTTGAAGTAGGGGGTCGAAAGGGGCGAGGAAGCGACGACGTAGGGGGTCGAAAGGGGCGAGGAAGCGACGATGAGTCCAGAGGGACTTAGCTACCCAAAATCAAGCATAAGATAGAATGGAGGTGGACTCGGAGGAGTACCATCGAGGCATATCTACTGATTGTGAAGAAAAGGGATGCAGATGCGAGGCAACGGATAGTAGTGCCATGCTCATGGCAGCGCCATGGTACCGCAGAGGCGGGATTTCCGTGAAAGTCATTGATCCCTTGCTCTCATGGAGGGAGAGCGCTTGGTCGTGAAAGGGGCCGAGGAGGTAGAGCATGTAGAGGCAAACTCCAAGTACCAAGACAAGGCTGAAGGGCAGAGGCTAAGGAACTTCGTAAGACTGGTGTCAATGAGTTTCTCATCAAGATAGCCGAAAGTGAAGGACTTCAGGTCATGCAAGAGTGCACGACCAAGGAACGAAGTAGTCAGTACGCAGTGTTGTACCTTCACTACTTAAGGGAGTAGGCGGCAGGGTTGATGGAGAAGACGGTACAATCCTAGAGGCGACCAAATCTATTAGAGAATTACTCCAAGTTGGGGTGAAAACTTCCTGCATTCCAGAAGTTCGATGGCATTGAGAAGGTGAATCACAGTAGCTAACTCAACGCAAGGAGTGCAAATACTTCAAATGCTTCAAAAGTGTGAGCAAAGAGCAGGCGAAGGCTAGTAACTAGCTCAATGCATGGAGTACAATCTCGAGGAGTTGGGCGAAGTCAAGTAACCTTTGCCTTCTCAACCCTTAAGAGAATGGGCGAAACCGAGTACCCCAATTCTCTTATCTATCCAGCAGAGGAGCTCTGCATAAGTTCAAAGACCCTTCGAAGATAATGGAAGACAATAGTTATCAAATTCTCACCAATGGTGATTAGTGTTACTGAGAGTAGATTGTCCGCTTCATTTCCTAACGAAATGCCAATCGAAAGTAGAAGTGATGCAAACCTACTTAGATGTGACAACTAAGTGAAAGAAGAGTCAATGAGCAAATTTTCCTGATGAGTCCGTGACAAAACGTTATCAGTTTTAGCCCAAATTTTATATAGAGAATCCTTACAGTAAGCTCTACAATCCTAACAGTGTTGATCTGTAGTTTACCCTCTCTGAAGTACTTTTTTACTATACCCATTTTGTAAGACCTAGAAAGATCCATCCTATGAGATAATGATATGCTATTCTTGAGCAAAGATCTATGTTCTTGATGTTATTATGATCCTCTGGTTATTCTAGAGAAGATTTACTGTAAACCTATTATTATTACTATTGATAGTGGAAGTTTAAGGTAAACTACGGTCTCGTGATTTTTCTCGTATTGGGTTTTTCACGTTAAAATTTGGTCTAACTGTGTGATTGATTTATTGCTCTATTATTTATGCTGTTCTGATTGATATTTGTATTTTGATAACAAGTTGATATTTTGAAAAGAAATCAATTTTGATATACAAAGAAGGAATTATTTATGCTGCTCTATTATTCGCTTTCACAGGTTTTTCCCAACACTTAAAATAAAGTAATTTGGAATATAAGGTTAATAGAGGAATTAAGGCATAAGTTGAAAAATATTCCTGATGGTTAGAGTATCTTGGACATCGCAATAAATGGAGGGATGGTACTATGTATATGGGACACAACAGACAACTTAACAAATGTTATGACAAAGCAAATCAGCACTGATAAGTTCATATAGACCAAATCCTCTAATGACTGGTTGGAGATAAATGTAGCATCACTCAACAGGGAAGAATAAAAGAGTTTATTTTATTTTTATTTTTTATTTTAAGTAGAAGACTGTGAAGGGATAGAGAGAGAGAGAGAGAGAGAGAGAGAGAGAGAGTAGGCGAGAGGTTGTGTGAGGTTGGAACCTCCCTTGATCTCATTTGCTTGCGCATGGGAAGTAGCAATCCATGCAGTCTCATCTCCCCATTCATGGATGCAACATTCCCCACATGGTGGCATAGATATGGTTTCTGCAGCCACTCTGGTACCTATATAATAGAGAGGAATATGGAGAAAGAATAAAAAAAGGAAAGAGGAATAATCATTTGGTTCCTTCGTTTCTCCTTTTATGAGTTTCTAATCCTCTATTTCTCCCACTACAAGAGAGGCTTTCTACTTGTATTTCTTCTAATAATACCTTCTAGCTTTCCTATTTGTGTTTTCCTTCACTAATTTTCCCACGTTATATCTCGGTGTCATTATTCCAACCGCTTGCCCACACCCAATTTTGGTTTTGTTTCTGTTTACCATAATAATTCTTTGGCGTCATGAGTATAATTTCTAGCGACACGACAATATGTCATGAGTATAGTCAATCTCGGTGTCGTGATTGACTATTATTAGATGGCCGTTATTACGGTAAGTAACTTTTTAAGTCGTGGCCTCGGGGCCGACGCGGCTCGGTTCTAGGGTCCGGATGTCGGGGATCTCGGGCGACGTCCCTCGGGGTCCCCCTACGATCGGGCACCGTGGTTCGGGATCGGTTGTTCTGGTCGGCAGGTCGGCGGTTCGGGTCGGGAGGAGGCTCCGGGAAGGGGCGTCACCGTCTTCGTACCTGCACACAAGTCGGGTCCGGGTGCTCGACCCGACCCCTCCGACGATCAAGTTAGAGAAGGATGCGGAGGGGGTTTCGGAGGAAGAGAAAGAGAAGTGCTTTCTAGTGTCTGTCCCCCCCTCTTTGTTTGGGACTTGGGGGTATTTATAGAGGAGGCTGGATATTACCTGACGTGCCCGTTTGCAGGGGCAGGACGGTACCGTTGGTGGCGTCTGACATTGCCACTAGGGCTGCCTGGGAGGCCGAGCGGCTGCAGGGTATGGCGAGCCTCGGTTGATGTGCTCCTGTGCCTCGACCGAGCACACGAGGTCAAAGCTGAGGTGGTTGGCTGAGGGCTGGTGACGTCGGCAAATGTCGAGTCTGCGTCAGTGCTTGCCTCCTCGGGTAGTGTGTCTACCTGGCGTGCTGGCTCGTGTCACATCGCCATTTTTACCCCTATCATATGCCCCCCCCCGAAAGGAGCTATGCGTCGGTTTTTGCATGCGGGGAGACGATGCATGGCTTCTTACTTCAGGTGGGCTGATCGCGAACGACGTGTCTCGGCGGGCTGGCCGAGGTGCTAACTTAGTCGAGGCCGGCAGGGTTGGACTTCGGGGGCAATGGGACCGATGAGGGCGAGGAGCCGCCTTGGGCGGGGCCGGCCGTCGCGGGTGCGCCTCGAGTGAAGTCAAGGGTCGAGGAACACAACGGGCGGGGTGACCGCGCAGGTGTCTCGGGATGGCGTAGAGCCGAGGGGCGAGGAACACAACTGGCGGGGTGACCGCATAGGTGTCTCTCTGGGCGTGAAGCCGAGGGCCGAGGAACACAACAGGCGGGTGACCGCACACAGTGTCTCGGATGGCGTAAAGCGAGGGGCGAGGAACACAACCGGCGGGTGACCGCCAGGTGCCTCGGGATGGCGGAGCCGAGGGTCGAGGAACACAACCGGCGGGTGACCGCGCAGGTGTCTCGGGATGGCGAGAGCCGAGGGCGAGGAACACAACAAAGCGGGTGGATGCATTGTGTCTCGGGATGGCGAGAGAGCGAGGGCCGAGGAACACAACTGGCGGGGTGACCGCGCAGGTGTCTCGGGATGGCGTAGAGCCGAGGGCCGAGGAACACAACTGGCGGGGTGACCGCGCAGGTGTCTCGGGATGGCGTAGAGCCGAGGGCCGAGGAACACAACTGGTGGGGTGACCGCGCAGGTGTCTCGGGATGGCGTAGTGCTTGGTGATTGGTTGCGGCCGGGGATCGGCTGTTTTAACGTACGTGGGCGTGGGAGGCCGGGTCGCCTTTCTTCTGGGGGAAGTAAAGGGTTTCCCCCTTTTGGGGCTGCCGGTTTTCGAGGCTGACATGATTGGGCGCCTTCGCACCGCGCTGCTGCCGGCAGCCACGTTATACTTCATTTAAGGCGAGGTGATGCTTTTCTGTTTTCGAAGCGTGTTTCGGGAGACGAGGGGTTGCGTTTCGGCGGGATGCGGCCCTGCTTATAAGCAGCCTGAGGTTAGCCGCTGGGGTTTCTTTCATCTGTCTTCATCACGCCGCCCGTGCACCTACTCTCCTTGCATCGGGCCGTTCCCTCTTTCCCTACTAAAGGTCGGGAGAAATGGCGTCTTCCTCCTCCCTTTCGCCCCTTCAAAACCGTGGAGACGGCGATTTCACCGAATCCCGCCTCGTCATCCGATGAGAGGGCGGCCCGGGCCCTTGAGGCCCTGATGTGGTCGCACGACCATGACTCTACCGTGGGTGAGTCGTCGCTGAGCTTCCTCCGGGATCGTTATGGTATCCCGGCGGAGTTCGTCCTTCGTGCTCCTGAGCCCGGTCAACGGGCATATGACCCAATCCCTAGGGGCTTCGCCCTTACTATAGACGCTTTTGAGGCTGGGCTGCGCCTTCCCTTCCACCCCATCATAACCTCGTGTGTTTCCTGGTGGCGTATCTCCCCGCCTCGAGATGGCGCTGAACTTCGTGCGCCACCGGGCGGCGTTTAAGGAGAGTGTCACTATGCCCGATAACCCCGACCCGTGACCTCTTCCTTTCTTGCTTTCGCCTTACTAAGGGGTCTGGGGTTACTACACTGTCTGAAGCCGGCTTTCAGGTGGGGGGCCCTTCCAAAGAACAAGGGGTGGAAGGAGCGTTTCTTCTTCGTCCACACCGGGAGATTGGGGTTTTGGGGTTCATTGGGGGCGTGTAATAGATAACACCGTCCCCAGTTTTGACGACGAGGGGCGCCGAGGACTCCAGAGGCTTAGAGATCCTCCCGCCTCCCGAGCCATTCAAACATGTCCGAGCTGGTTGGCGGAGGCGTGTCTCAGCCCTGTCTCTAGGTATACCCCTTTGGGGCGATTTTTAGGAGTTCTTTTTCTTTCATGGGTCGCCTGCCACTAGCTTTGTCGTTTTGGCTTTTTCTTGCAGAGATGGTGCGCCTTGAGGCCCTTCGAGGGTAGAGGCTCTCTGGCGGTTGCTTCGGACCGCTTTCCTGTCACCCCAAGGAGCAAGAGAGGCCCCTCTGGACGCCGAGGCCGGTCGGCCTAGGAAGAAGGCGGGTGCTGCTTCGAATGGTCCTCCCGAGGTGGTGACGGCCTCGGCCAGGAGGTGTCATGGTGTGCGCGGGGTCGAGGGCGTGGTGCCGACGGATCATGCCGCAGGAGTCGAGGAGGGCGAGGCTGGTCCGAGTGGACATGCGGACAACGGGCGCCTCGCCACCCTCCATTCAGCGAAAACTCCTTTGTCTTCCGCCGGGGAGGCCGCGGCGAGCTTTACTTACGCGGAGGTGGGCGCTCTTCCGCTGCCGGCCTCTTGACCAGCTAGTCGGCGGTGGATTCGGTCTCACCCGGTAGCCGGGTGTGGGCCGATGGTGATTGTCGCGGCCAGGTTCGTCCGGGAGGGCTGCATCCCAACATAGCTCGGGATTTATATACTCTATCCTCCGAGACTCGCTTAGCAAGTCCGCCAAGTCGCCGTTGTGGGTAAGTGTTGTCTTACCCTTCTTCGCTTGTCGCTTTAGGGCGCTGATTTTGACCCTTTTGCTTCTCCGTGGTAACCATTACGCCGCCACAACGATGGATCGCGTCCGTGATGTGGGACGGGTCATCGCTGCCTGGAAGGGTCGCAATGCCGAGCCGGAAGCGGGGCGACGAGGTTCGGGCCGGAGCGGGCCCCGAGGTCGGGCGGCCCGAGCCGACGCGGCCGATTTGGAGGCGGAGGCGGTCGCGCCTTCCGGTCGAGCTCCAAGCATCTACGGAGCGGAACCGCGAGCTCCGGATGTGGCTAGAGACGTCCGAGGGCGAATACGGAGCTCCGATGAGCCCGAGAGTCGGTGGCGAGGCTCGCTTCGGCAAGGGCGGACTCCCTCGAGGTGCTCCGGCCTGAGGAGTCATGTCGAGGCACGGGAGTTTCGGAGGCTCTTGATGCTTGAGATCCGCCAAAGGCCGGGGAGGGACAAGAAGCTGATCGAGGATTATAAAGGCTCCCCGATTCCAGCTCGGCCTTATTCGGGCCGGCGGGTTTCCTACTGAGTATGGGTATCGGGTCGCCCTTGCTCGCTTTCGAAGTGCGTAATCCCGCCTCGAAGGTTGTGGAGGATCCCTTCTTCCTTCCCCGAGACCTGATGTCGGCATGCCATCCGATGTTCCCTTTGATGACAGCCGGGTGCCCCCGAGGGGTGATGATCTTTGTACTCTTTGTAACCCGCTTTTTGAATGAACATGTTTTTCCCTTCGAGTAGGTTGTCTGTGTCTCGGCCTGGCTCCATCTTTAGCCGGATTTTTCTTCACGGGAAGTATTTTTTGAGATTTTGGGCGTTCCAAGTCCTTGGCAGGGGATGACCTGCCATTGTGGTGAGTCGGAATGTTCCGATTCTAATGACTTCTGTCACCCGGTATGGGCCTTCCCAGTTTGGGGCTAACTTGCCTCGTGCCTTGGTCGGGTTGCTGACCTCGGTCCTTCGCAGGACCAGGTCGCCTAGTTTGATGGGTCGGGGTCGCACCCTTCGGTTGTAAATCTTTGCGACCGCCCTTTTGTACGAAAGGGCTCTCACATGTGCATTGGCGCGCCGTTCTTCCAGCAGATCGAGGGCTACTTGAAGTCCTTCGTCCGAAGCCTTCTCACATAGCTTTGTGTTCTGAGGGTGGTGATGGCTACCAGGGCGGCGGGACAGCCTCCGTTCGAACGCCAGGTCTGTAAGGGGATTCTCCTGCTGCGGTTTTGGGGTGGTGCGCATTCCCACAACACCGGGAGTTCGTCCGTCCAGTCGATCGGGCATGGTCACTCTTCTTTTGAGTCCGTCCAGATGGTTCGGTTGGTCACCTCCGCTAGTCCGTTGGTTCCGAGGGTGGGCCACCGAACTGAATCTCACCGGATGCCATGATCGACCACGTAATTCTTGGAATCTTCTTTTGGAGAACTGAGGTCCATTGTCCGTGATGATGGCCCCGGCAACAACGAACCGAAGTCACAAGGTTCTTCCACACCTAATCTCTATTTGATATTCCGTGGTTGTAGCTAGCGGTTCGCCCTCGACCCACTTCGTGAAATAGTCCACCCCACAATTATGTACTTCCCACGTCCCCGGAGGTCGGTGGAAGGGTCCGAAAGAAGTCCAACCCCCCACTGTGCGAATGGCCATGCGCAGTCGATGGGGCTGAGCGGGGCCGCGGGCTGTCGGGGTGTGCGGGCGTGCTGCTGGCACGAACTGCACCGCCGGACGTAGGCTTTGGCGTCTTGGGACATGGTCGGCCAGTAGTAGCCTTGACGGAGTACCTTGTGTGCCAGGGTTCGCCCGCCGATATGCTCTCCGCATATCCCCTCGTGGGTTTCTGTTAGGACCATCTGGGCTTCGTCTGGCTCTAAGCATCGCAGGAGGGGGTAGGTGAAGGATCGTTTATAGAGGCGCCCACACTCCACGATGTACCACGCGTGCGTGCGACGCAGGCGCCGAGCCGCGACTTCGTCGAGGGGGAGGGTTCCATCTTGCTTGAAGCGCAGCAACTCTTGTACCCATGTGGCCGGAGCGCCGCCTAGGGCTGTAGTTGCCATTTCGACGGCGCGGGTAGGGAGCTCCTCGATCTCTGGTCGTGTTTCGGCGACTGGTTTTGACGCCAGCTTAGCTAGTGCGTCGGCCCGCTCGTTCTCCTCCCTCGGAACGCTGGACAATGTGAAATAGCGAAACTTGGCAGTTAGGTCCCTTACCCGTGCCAGGTATTTCGCCATGGTCGTCCCGAAGCCAGATCCGCCATTGAGCTGCTCGGCCACAAGTTGTGAGTCGGTGAGGACGCCAGTATCGCGGCCCACCTGCATCTCGAGGGCCGCCCCACCCTGCCAGAGGCGCCTCGTACTCCGCCTCGTTGTTGGTGGCTTTGAATCCAACCGGCGGGATCGCCGAACGAAGGCCCATCGGGGCGCTTGCCCTGCGCCGGCGCCCTTTGGGTTGGCCGAGCCGTCAACGTCAGGGTCCAAGCTTCGGGAGCTTGCTCGGGGGCTGCGTTCTCTAGGCGTGTCGGCCCGCAATGAAGTCGGGCACCACCTGGCCTTGATGGCGGTCTTGGGCGTAGCTTATGTCATGTTCGCCGAGCTCCACCGCCATTTGAGGAGCCGCCCCGCTGCATCAAAAATTTTGTTAAGACCTCACTTAAGGGGTTGGTCGGTGATGACTTCCACCGGTGTGCCTGAAGTAGGGGCTAGCAGCCCGAGCCGAGAGCACCAGGCGAGCGAGTTTCTCTATTGAGGGTAGCGCCTCCTCAAGCCCGCTTTTAGATGTGGTCGAATTTAGTAAATCGGGAGTTGTTGGCCGAGCTTTCCTTGACCAAGACGGAGCTGACCGCATGCCGGGAGGCCGCCAGTAGAGGCGCCAGACTTCTCACCCGGGAGGCTGAGGTGAGCCGGGGAGGCTGGCCATGTGCTGTTTTATTTGTTCGAAAGCCTCCTCGCATTCGGTGTCCACTGAAGCTTCGCGGGCTCTTGAGCGCCTTTGAAGAATGGGAGGCAGCGATCGCCCGATCGGGCGAGGAAGCGAGACGAGCGGCGAAGTCTTCCGTTAAGTCGCTGCAGGTCTTTTGACCGTCCGAGGAGACTGCATATTGATTATAGCTTGAACCTTCTTCGGGTTAGCGCCGATTCCTCTCTCGCACGATGAACCCGAGGAACTTCCCCAGGTGGCCGGCTACGCTTTGTGGGGTTGAGTCGCATGTCGCACTGCGAAGGCGTGGCGAAGGCCTCGGGCTAGGGTCGGCAAGGTGTGTTATGGCCTCCCGCTTTTCCGCGATCATGTCATCTACGAGACCTCCATGTTTCTCCCTATTTGATGGGAGAACATCTTGTTTACCGCCCCTCCTCGATATGTGGCCCCGCATTTTTCAGCCCGAACGGCATGACTTTGTAGAAGTATACGCCTTGATCGGTAAGGAAGGCCGTGTGTTTTCTCGTCCCCGGTGCCATCCTAATCTGGTTGTACCCTGAGTAGGCGTCCATAAAAGAGAGTCGTCGCGGACCGGTTGTCGCGTCCGATCGGTTGGTCGATCCTCTGAGGGGATAGCAATCTTTAGGGCATGCGTCGTTGAGACTGGTGTAGTCAACACATCCTCCTCCTTCCATTGTGTTTCTTCACGAGGACTACATTGGACAGCCAATGGGATACTTGGTTTCTTCTATGAAGCCCGCGCCAGAGCCGTCCACCCTCCTCTTGTATTGCCGCTTGTCGGTCGGGAGCACGGGACCGAGCCTTTTGCTTTACCTTCAAGGCGTCAGCGGATGTTGAGGTGGTGTTCCGCGACCTGGTCGACGTCATTTGTGTCCCGACGGGACCAGCGAAGACGTCGGCATTTTCCCGTAGGAGACCGGACGAAGTTGTTCCCGTTCTTGCTCGGGTAGTTCGGATCCCACCTTCACGGTCCTGGTCCGGTCGGGCTTCTACCAGGGAATGTCGACGGTGGATCCCGTCGGTTAGGGATGAGGAGCCGCTTTTTTGTTTCCCGCGGATCTGCCAGGGTGACTTGGTCCCGGTTTTCTTGCCTAATGATACGACGGTAAGGTAGCACCGCACGGGATTCTTGGGGGCTTCCTCAGGGCTTCTCCGACTCCATCGTGAGTCGGAATTTGATGGTCCGGTAGTAGGTCGAGACGACCGCCTCGACTTTGTTGAGGGTTGGCCAATCGGTATGGCATTGTGTTTTAGGGAGGTCGACTACCAGGAAAGTGGTCATCACCGTCTTCGACCTCGGCGGGGTCCCCAGGGTCAAGGGCAAGGAAATGGACCCCAAGGGCGATATTGAATCTCCCGTAAAACCGGTGAGCGCTGAGCACATCGGGCTTAGGTTTCTCCTGGCCAAGCCTAGCTTCTGAAAGGCGTCGAGGTAGAGTATGTCGGCCGAGCCCCCCCCGTGTCGACCATGATCCTCCTCATATGTGCGTTGGCTACCCCCGCGGATATTACCGGGGGCGTCATCGTGGTCGGGTTGTTCGGTAGTTCGGTTAGAAAGGTAATCTGGGCTCCACTCGTGCCCCGAGGCTTCGGGGGCGGCTGCGAGCATCACGCCTTCCCTCGACGAGAGCCTCCTCCCTGATGCAGGACCCCGGCTATCACGCCGATGTGTCAGCTCGGCGGGGCCTCCGGCGAGACCGTTTTTATTCTTTATTAGGTACCGGGCCGAGGTGTCCCCCGAGGATGAGCTCCTCGATTTGTCTCTTCAATTCAGAAAGCAATCGCTTTCTGGTGTCGTGCCGTCTTTGCCGATGGAATCGGCAATATCTTGATCGGTCCGTGAGCTCCCGCCGGTTCCTCATCGGCGAGGGTCTTTGAGCAGTCCTTTCTCCTTCTCGTAGGAATATTTCAGTTCGAGAAGAATTCAAAGCGGGAAGAGGGGCCTTGGGTCGTCCCCGTCCAACTTTCGTCGAGAGGGGCGGTTCTTTGTTAGGGTGGCTCCGACTTAACCTTTTGTGTTCCTCTCGCCTTCCGCCATCGAAGTCTCCGCTGCGATGAACTGACTAGCACGCTGGAGCATCTCGAACCGGCGATGGGGGTCGCTCCACGAGCGACCGTAAGAATCTGGAGGGCCTGGAGGCCTGTCATAAATGCCCTCAGATCAAGAAAGAGGGGTGAGCGTCCGGCAGTCCATGGATTTGGGTCAAAATCGGTTCACGAAATGGGAGAGGGGCTCGTCCTCCTTCTGATTGAGCCCGAGGAGCAACGCCATGGATGGCTTGGCCTGCATATGCCGAGAAGTTAAGCCGAAAATCTTTGGCGAAGCCGGTCGAAGGAGGCGACGGTCCCCGGCTTCAAGCCGTACATACCATGTCTTGGCCGGGCCCCGAGAGTCGTGGGGAATGTCCTACACATCGTGGCATCGGAAGTTCGAATAATGCCATCCGGGCGAAAGGCGCCACGGGTCCCGTCGGCCTGGCGGGTTGCCAATGCGCCCGTGGAGGGAAGGCGGAAGCGCGGCGGATCGCTTTGCTCTTGTATCTCGGGGTGAACGGGATGCTTGACGTCCGTCCACCCCGGCTCTCCTTTGACTTGCAGACTTCCTGTTGTACCTCGTCGAGCCTTTGACCGATGAGGGCGCACCGAGACCAGCAGGCATTAGTCGAGTCGTCGGCGGTCGGGCGTCGGGCTCGGGTCAACTTCGGCGTGTTTTTTTCGCTTCTCGGCTCCTCGGCCGAGTTGCGGGGTTCTGAGGTGAGACGGGGAGCTCAGGGAGTGGTACGTGAGTCTGGACAGGGGTCTCCTGTTGTGGCGAGGGCCGAGTCGTGTGCGAGGGGGTCCATTGGGAGACGATCGGGATGATGGTCTGGATCATGCCGGTTAGGGTCCGGACCTGATGGGCGAGGTCATGGAAAGCCTCGGGTGATACTGATGGCAGGCCAGCAGGGGCGCCGTCGGGAGGCGTCAAGCCTGGGTCATTGAACAGTTGCCAGTAGCGTTCTGCTACCGCTGCGGGGCGTTCGTCGCGGGCTCCGTCGTGCGGGGGGTGTTCCCCCGAGGCGGGGAACCTAGCGGGTGAGGATTCGCCGGGGTGGACTCGGCCGGTCACCGACATCCGGGCCCTCCTTCTAGTGCCAATCTGTTACGGTAAGTAACTTTTAAGCCGTGGCCTCGGGGCCGACGCGGCTCGGTTCTAGGGTCCGGATGTCGGGGATCTCGGGCGACGTCCCTCGGGGTCCCCCTACGATCGGGCACCGTGGTTCGGGATCGGTTGTTCTGGTCGGCAGGTCGGCGGTTCGGGTCGGGAGGAGGCTCCGGGAAGGGGCGTCACCGTCTTCGTACCTGCACACAAGTCGGGTCGGGGTGCTCGACCCGACCCCTCCGACGATCAAGTTAGAGAAGGATGCGGAGGGGGTTTCGGAGGAAGAGAAAGAGAAGTGCTTTCTAGTGTCTGTCCCCCCTTTTGTTTGGGACTTGGGGGTATTTATAGAGGAGGCTGGATATTACCTGACGTGCGTTTGCTTGGGGGCAGACGGTAGCACGCTTGGTGGCGTCCCACATTGCCACCGGGCTGCCCGAGGAGGCCGAAGGCAGGGTATGGCGAGCCTCGGTTGATGTGCTCCTGTGCCTCGACCGAGCACACGAGGTCAAAGCTGAGGTGGTTAGCTGAGGGCTGGTGACGTCGGCAAATGTCGAGTCTGCGTCAGTGCTTGCCTCCTCGGGTAGTGTGTCTACCTGGCGTGCTGGCTCGTGTCACATCGCCATTTTTACCCCTATCAGCCGTGATTCATGACATCTAATATTTGCTACTTGTTTAGCAGCAAAAACTACATTCCAAGATATATATATATATATATATATATATATATATATATACAATTGATTAGCGATCTCTTCTTTCATGTAATGTGTGCAGCCATTTCCAGGGCTCACGAAAGGACCTGCAACTGCACAAAAATTGCTGAAGCAAATGTCTAAAGGCTCTCAAAATGGGGAGCTTTAAGCAATCAAAAGAAAGACAATGAAGAGTACTTGTTTCATTCACGAAACTCCAAATAAATATTGCAATGATAAAGAGAAAGCTTTTATTCCATGCAGACGAATTCAAATGCATTGCAACGCCTGCATCCTAAGCTCTTCGAAAGATCATTAGTGTTCGGATCTTGTGTTGCAGCCATGGCCAGTGAGTGCCACTGCTTCATCAGCAATTTACTTGCAGACTCGCAGGAGAGATCGCGAAGGCTCTGTCCCAGGCGTAGCGGAACTTGACGGACTGCGAACTGGGGATGCCCTTGCGGTCGTTGACGACATAGTCGGTGCCTTCACGCCGGAACAGCTTGGGGTCGACCACCATGGAGCTGGCGAAGCCCAAGCAGCGAAGGAACACGCTGGAGATGGTGCAGCTGCACAGGTTCTTCACCTCCACTTCGAACACCGGGTCGTTGCCCACCTTCTCCCCTGTGTTGGTCTGCTGCACCTGAATGCTGGACAGATCGCATCCCTGGCCGTCCGCTGTCACCACAAACAACGATCAAAGCATGCGTTACGTTATCGGCGATCCGTCGATGCTTGTTGGAGGAGAGAGGCGAAGAAGGATACCTGTTGCAGAGATACGGAGCAGGAGTGCAGCGAAGAGGAGGAGCTTGACGACAGGAGCCATCGTAGCCGTCTCTGTTTCGAGAGGGTGAAAAGTCTTTTCCGAGTGAGTATATATAGACAGAACAAACAATAGGGTGTTGCTTTGATCACCGCTATTAGTTGTGTCAAACTTACTGTGTTAAAGAGTATATCATATTTCTTTGATTCCCTCGATCGATGATTCTTACCATCCTCATGAGAAGATTAGATATTCCTAAAATCTTACCATACAAAAACACAAACAAAAAAAAAAAAGATGCGACATCCATTGATTTGTGTAAATCCCATAATTTATGTTTTTTATTTTATTGTTTTTCATCCTATTAATTTGGTTATGATGTACACAACAATGATATGAATAAAATACAAAGTCTCCTTTCTTCTTGAAATTCTATTTCATGGAATGAGAGCAAGATGTTGCTCAACGTTGAGTCCCCTCTTTCTTTCAAATCGCGGTCAAATGGTGATCAAAGTGTCAATTTTATTTCATCGTTCTATAAGCCATATGTTTCGCCTTTTGTATTTGTCTGTATACAAGATTTTTTCTTTTTGATATGGTTCAAACCAAGGTCTGTCGTATCGGACCGTACCGCTCGATACGGGCGGTACGTACCGGTCCGACAGGTCAACGGTACGCGGCTCGCACTGTACCGTACCGAGCACTGTATCAGTGCACTGTAGCACTATAGCAATGCACTGTAGCACTATAGCACTGTAGTACTATAGTAGTGCACTGTAGTAGTACTACAGTGCTCGGTACACCGTACCGTACCGGTACCGAGCCTGGGTCGAAACGTCGGTACGATACGATACGACGAACCTTGGCTCAAACACAATTAGATGTTTCTTAATCATTTTCGTTATTTTTAATAGGTCTAACTACTCGTTGGACTTTGAAAGGGTCTGACACTATTTCATTGGTGACACGAAATTATCCGTTAATAATGATTTGAATCCTCAAAAGCATTTGATGATTGTATTAAAGAGTGAGACAATAACAATCATTAAATTAGTTGCATCCATTAATATACCTTTCGACCATTTTGACATAACATAAAAATCTTTGGGAGTTCTTATCTATTCATTATGCTTTAGCTTTAGAGGATCTTGTTTCAATAATATTATATGAAATAGTCTGTGAGCTTTATTCTCAAATGACATCTCTTTGGGATCAATATGCTTTGTCTAAATCTCGATGAGAATGTGAAAATGATGTTGCCTTATTTGGGACATCGTGAAAGATTAATATTAAATTAATTTTTAATGACTAGGAATGATGATTTTGATCTCGTTGGGGTCTCTTTGCTTTACCACAAACCAATTGCAAGTTTTAATTCCCACTTCAGTGGCACTATGCTGTAGTGGCACTATAAGGTCGCCTTCTGTCCTTCCCTTGTCCTAACTCAGTCTTCACTTTTTCACGATTAATGTATCTCATATCACAATAAATTATCTATAAAGTATCTCATATTAATTTTGTTGGGCTGATAGCTCATAATAGATTTTTAACAACCCATAGCCCATCTCTTTTAATACCTAATTCTAAATCATATTAGATAGAAAAAGTGTAGTAGCGAAAGAGCGAAAATTATAGTCACGTGATTCCAAAGAAAAGGATGAGAATAAGATAGAAAAACAAGAGAAAAAATGAGAAGAAGACAAGAACAGTGCAGAGAGACTGTTCTCAATTATCTAACAGTGTTTTCATCTCAGGTTAGATCAGATCTATAGTAGATTCTTACTGTGATTATTTGGGGAGAATTTAGATATTGTGCACAATGACGTAATCCTTGTATCCTAGTTATTCTCTTATGATTGTTACTAGGGTTTTGGGTAAAAGATTGAAATTTGTATATTCATTATTCTTATAGTGGATTATCTCTCGTTTGCCCCGTGGTTTTTACCTTTCAGGGGTTTTCCACATATATCTTGGTGTTCTATTTGATTGTGATTCCAATTAATTATGCCGCGTGTTATGGCCTACTAGTATTTGTTTATATATAAAAGTTTATTTCTTTTATATCTCATCAACTAGTATCAGAGTGGGTTTTGGTGATTTAATTTTGTATTTGTAAATGGAGGCCAGTAATGTTTCTCACATAATTAGTTTAAATGGAAATAATTGGATGATATGGAAACCAAGAATGGAAGATCTCTTGTATTGCAAAGATTTGTATGACCTTTATAGGGGGATAATGTAAAACCTATAACTATAACAAATGATGAGTGGAAGAGGTTAAATCAAAAAATAGTTTGGTTTATTCGACAATGACTTGATGATAGTGTCTTTCACTACATTTCTATTGAAATTTTTGCATATTCTCTTTAAAAAAAGTTAGAAGGTTTCTATGAAAGAAAAACAACTGACAATAAAGCTTTTTTGATCAAAAAACTTGTGAACCTAAAATATAGAGAGGGTGTTTCTATTGCTGAGCATTTGAATGAAATGTAGAGTATCACTAACCACTTATCATCTATGAAAATGTCTCTTGATGATGAGTTACAGATATTGTTACTTCTCAATTCATTACTAGAAAGTTATAAGGCACTAGTAGTTTCCCTTAATAATTCTACGCCAGACGGTGTTGTTATTATGAGTCAAGTAACAAGCAGTTTGTTGAATGATGAGTTGAGAAGAAAGAATTCATCAACATCTTAGAATGATTCACAAGCACTTATCTCAGAGAACATAGGAAGGTTAAAGTATAGAAGTAGTTTACGCATAGGCAGAAACAAGTCAAGATTAAGAAAAAATATTGTTTGCTATAACTGTGGTGAGAAAGAATACTACAAGAATCAATGTAAGTAACTTAAGAAGAGTAAGAAAAAGGAAAAATAAGTGGAGTATACAGAGTCAAAAAATAATATCACAAATGGTGATTATTTGATTTTGTCTCCTTCTAGTGATATTGTTTCTTGTGTCATGATATTGAGTGGGTGATTGACATCGGTACTTCTTATCATGCTATACCATGGAGAGAGTTATTTGCTACCTACAGGTCTGAAAATTTTGGTGTTGTCAAGATGGACAATTATGGCACGATAAATATAATTAGCATGGGTAATATTCATTTAAAGATCAACCTTGACTGTAAGTTGGTGCATAAGGATATGAGGTATATGGTTAATTTGAGGCTGAATTTAATTTCAGTTGGAAGACTAGATGATGAAGACTATGATAGTAGATTTCACAAAGGGCAATGGAAGCTTAGTAAAGATTCTCTTGTTATAGATAGTGGAAAGAAATGTCACACCTTATACAGGTTATAAGCCAAAACTTATGGTGAGCAATTAAATGCTATAGAGAAAGACTTTAGCATAGAGTTGTGGCATAGGTGACTGGGACATATGAGTGAGAATGGGCTACAAGCTCTTTCCAAAAGAGAGGTATTGCTAGACTTTAAAGGTATACATTTGAACCCTTGTATTGATTGTTTGGCTGGTAAACAACATAGAGTTTTATTTGCTAGTCCTGCTTTATCTAGAAAAATACATGTCTTAGACCGTGTTTATACATATGTATATTATCTTTTAAGGATAAAAACCTTGGTGGATCTATTGATGTTCCTGGTATCACTGGTGTACTTTATTTTATCACTTTTATAGATAATTTTTCTAAGAAAGTTTGGGCCTATACTTTGAAGACTAAGGATCAAATTATTAATGTCTTTAAAGAGTTTCATGTCAGGGTTGAAAGGGAGACAAAAAGACAATTAAGATGCATAAGGTCAGATAATGGTGGTGAGTACATAGGATTATTTAATGATTATTACAGGTCACATTGGATCCAACATAGGATGACAGTTTCTAGTACATCTCAGCATAATTCAATTGCAGATAGGATGAACCGCACCATCATAGAAAAGATCATATGTATGCTTTCACAAGCAAAGCTACCCAAAAGGTTTTGAGATGAGGCTTTAAGGACTGTAGTTGATGTGATCAACTTATCACTATATACAGCCCTAGACGGTGATGTTGCAAAGCATATATGGTCAGGGAAAAATATTTTCTATAAGCATTTGAAAGTGTTTGGTTGTCGTGGATTTGCACATGTTTCAAACAAGGAGAGGTCTAAGCTGGATAGTAAGACTAAAAAATATATTTTTCTTGGCTACTCACATGATTAGTTTGGTTACAAGCTTTGAGATCTAGAAAAGCAGAAAGTGTTTAGAAGCAGAGATGTAGTCTTCTTTGAGGATCAAATCTTTGAGGATTTAAAGAAGGCACCAGCCAAGATTTCTGCAAAAGGATTAGCAAATTGTGACCCAATTACTCCTCCAGTATATTAGGGTGATGGGGGAGATGTGCATGAAGATGTTATAGAGCTTGATGTTAATCTATCTATAGGACATGTTGAGCAAGAAAAAGTTGGAGAGCAAGTTCCCGCAGAACCTCAATTGAGAAGATTTTCTAGACAACATCAACCTTCTATAAGATAATCTACAAATGAGTATGTGATACTTACTAATGTAGGTGAACCACAGAGTTACTAAGAAGTAATTGAAAGTAAACAGAAAAAGAAGTTGTTAGTTGCTATACAGGAAGAGATGGATGCTCTTCAAAAGAACCACACTTATGATTTGATGCTACTACCAAATGGAATGAAGGCCTAGAAGAACAAGTGAATTTTCAGGTTGAACACTCAATAATATTATTATCAACCAAAGGACAAAGGTAGATTGGTTGTGAAAGGCTTTGGTCAAAAGAAAGGTATTGACTTTGAAAAAAAAATTTCTCCTGTTGTTAAAATGTCATCTATTCATATTGCTCTTGGTATTGCTACTAGCCAGGACTTTGAGATTTAGCAGTTATATATGAAAATAGCTTTAATTCATGGTGATTTAGAGGAGAAAATTTATATAGAGCAACTAGAAAGCTTCAAAGTCAAAGGTAAAGAGAACTTTGTTTGCAAGTTGAAAAAAAGTTTGTATAGGCTAAAGCAAGCTCTAAGACAGTGGTATAGAAAGTTTGATTCATTTATGACAGAAAATTGATATAAAAGAACGGCTTCAGATCATTGTGTGTACATCAAATGATTTGGTAATAATTTTATTATTCTCTTACTTTATGTTGATGACATGCTTATTCTTGGGAAAGATATGTCTAAAATTGACAGATTGAAGAAGGAATTGAGTAAGTATTTTATAATTAAGGACATGGGGCCAACAAAGCAAATACTGGACATATGAATTTTCCGTGACAGAAAAACCAAGAAGATTTGATTGTCATAGGAGAAACACATTGAGAAGGTATTATAAAGGTTTAGTATGAGTAATGCAAAGCCAATTGGTTCTCCTCTTGCTAGTTACTTCAAGTTGTGCTCAAAATAGACTCTATCAAGTAATTAGAAGAAGGAGAATTTGCAAAAGGTTCCTTATGCTTTAGCAGTTGAAAGTTTAATGTACGTGATGGTATGTACGAGGCCGGACATCGCATATGCAGTGGGTGTTACTAGTAGATTTCTTGCAAATCTAGCTAAAGAGTACTAGGTATCAATGAAGTGGATTTTTAGATATCTTAAAGGGAGCTTTAAAGTTTGTTTAAGATTTGGAGGTGGACCACCTGTGTTGACATATTACACTGATGCAAATATAGCAAGAGATATATATATGAGGAAGTCCACATCAGGTTATGTACTTACTTTTATAGGGGGAGCTATATCATGGTATTCCAGATGGCAAAGGTGTATTGCTCTCTCCACCACTGATTCAGAATATATTACTGCTATAGAGGTATGCAAAGAAATATTATGGATGAAAGAATTTTTACAAGAATTGGGGCTGAAATAGAAAAATTATGTGATGCATTGTGACAGCCATCCATTTGTATAAAAACCCAATGTTTCATTCTAAGTCAAATCATATAGATGTTAGATACTACTAGATTTGAAATGTATTTAAAGAGAAGCAATTGTAGCTTTAGAAAATTCACACAGATAACAACGGAGCAGACATGTTGATAAAGACCTTACCAAAAGAAAGACAGGAGATATATTGACAACTGGTCGATATTGTTTCATATTGAGGAGTCTTGGGACAGCCTCCCTTATGGGTTGAAGGGGGAGGTTGTTGGGTTGATAGCCCATATGTTCAGCCCATGGTAGGCTTTAATAGCCCACAACCCACCTCCTCTAATACCTAACCCTAAATTATATTAGAGGGGGTGTGGTGGCTGCGAAAAGAGGCAGAAAAAGTGCAACAGCAAGGGTGAAAATTGCAGCCATGTGATTCCAAAGAAAAGAAGAACAAGGTAGAAAAACAAGAGAAAAAAAGGGAAAAAGATAAGAACAACGCAAAGAGACTGTTCTCAATCATTTAATAATGTTTTCATCTCAAGCTAGATCAAATCTATAGTAGATTTTTATTATGAATACTTGGGGAGAATTTAGATATTATGCATAGTAACATGATCCTTGTATCCCAATTATTCTCTTATGATTATTGCTAAGATTTTGGGTAAGAGATTGAGATTTGTATATTCATTATTCTGGATTATCTCTAGTGGATTATCTCTCGTGATTTTTACCTTTCATATTGGAGGGATTTTACATGTATATCTTAGTATTTTATTTGATTATGATTTTATTTAATTCCGCTGCATGTTCTTTATATCCCATCAAATTTAGTAAGTTCAATGTAGCTAACTTGAAATAAATTTAGTAAGTTCAATGTAGCTAACTTGAAATACCAAGTGCGAAGAAAAACAGGATAATTCACTCAAGTATCTATCATCTTCGATCATCATCCAGCCTCCTTCGAAGGAGAATTAGGAAAATACTAGTCTCACAAAGTCTTCTTGAATTGCTTTGTTGTAATATAATTTTCTTCTTTATCAGTGGACAACTTTTTTCTTTTTTTTTTTTTTTGTTCCTTATAAGGTTTTTTCTTTTTTTACTATCATAATCAATAAGGAAAATACTGATGTGTGATTGTCAAAGGATTGACATAGTCTAAATCAAATCCTCCCATGATCCAAGAGACTCTAGTGATGGCTTATGTCCTGATATGTTCTCTAACACTATTCAAAAGTAGCTCTTTCGTACAAGAATCTCATACCATATTCAATGCTATGTCAATAAAAACGATGTAACCCTTGATATTTTATTTTATTATTTTATTCCAAAAATTTTATATTATCAATTTATTTCAAATAATTCCGAAGTCATACCAAAACCTACAAAGTTATATGGTCAGACATCTACCCCTTTTAAAACTAAATCATGTGCTCCTAGACCCTATCCTAGTCTTCCAAAAATTAATATTGTCCTCAAGAATTTTATATTATTAATTTATTTTAATTCATCCCTAAATGCTACTTGAATTTATACTATACAGTCATGAGGTCCTTTTATAAGGCTTAAATCCCACTTAGTGTAAATAGAATCTATTTTGAATCAAAACAGGTTTTGAACTATATTTTTTCAACTTAGATCTTCACTATTATTACTTACATAGTAATGGATATCATATTGTAGGGTTGTACACCTATTGACATATGCCTGTATTTTGATTTATTCTTGAGAATTTCTAGATAGTACTCAAATTCCTAGTCACAATTGTCTACTAATACTCTCATATACAATAGCCTCTATAAAGGATATGCCAAGTAAATACTACTTTACATCTTTTTCAGAACAATACTCTTCTTATCCCTCTACAAAGAAGCACAAATGATTGTTATGATATATATTCACCACAATATATATATATCATTCATAAAAGTTCAGTTCCACTGCTAGAAGACTTACTATATTGATGATTCTAGAAACTTTGTTTTATTTAAGCCTTTAGTAAGGTAATCAGCTATATTTTGTTCATATTTAATATAGTACAATGGTTGACTGAACATCATGCCACAAAATTCTATTGAAGCTCTTGAATCTCAATGGATTGAAATAGGTGGCAGAGGTAATGAAATCAAAGGTAGATTTGTTAAAAGATTTTTATGCCATTCAACTTACGTTGCTACAGTATCTAATGCAATTAATTCAGCTTCCATAGTACTTTTAACAATGATAGATTGCTTAGTGGACTAATTGCAAGGAGATAACACGACCACCTAAACTAAAGAAATATCCATATATAGAGTTAATTTCAAAAGAATCATAAATTCAACTAGCATTACTATAACCCTCAAGTATAGATGGATACCTAACAAATCTAAATCCAAAATCAAAATGTTTCTTTAAATTATTTAAATATTCATTTTGAAGCACTCTATATTTTATACTAGGATTGCTAATGCATCTAGAAACACTATAAGTTATATCATGTCTCGTTCAGTTATATAGGTATATAAGAGATTCAATAATTTGAGAATTATTTTCTTGATTCATAGACTTGTGTTTTTTAAGAGATGGACACTGGGATCATAAGGTATAGAGACAATTGGACAATTAGAATGAATATTCAAACTTTTCAATAATTTTTTTTGGGTATAGTGAGACTAAGACAAGAGGACTAAATTAGATGATCTTCTGATCTTTATTCTTAAAATCATGTATGTTTCTCCAAGATCTTTTATATCAAAATGATATGATAAGAATATTTTAATTTTATTAATTATACCAAGATCAAGAGTAAGAATAAGAGTGTCATCAAGTTCATTTAGCTTGCAAACCAAAGGAAAAGATAATACTATAAAAAAATTTCATTGCACTATTTGGGTACTTCTTAAGTCTATAAAGTGATCAGACTAGCTTACATACTTTTTTTTTTTTTTTACTCCATATAACAAAACCTTCTAGTTGAGTCATATAAATCTCTTTTCCAAGATCACCGTATGAAGGCAGACTCATACATTTGATGAATAAGTAGCTTATAAATTAAAGCAAAGCTTCGAATAGTAATGATACGAGCCATAAGTGCATATGTATCAACATAATAGAAACTAGCTTTCTCACCAAAGCCTTAAGCTACAAGTCATTCCTTATAGCTTTTCATTATTTCATTAATTCTCATGTTCTTTTTTAAGATCCACTTGCACTAAAGTTTTTTTTCTCGTAAGGTAAATCAGTGAGAATCCAAGTATTATTATTTAAAATATATTCAATCTTATTGTTAATGGCTTTTGCCCAGAAAAGACATATGAAGAGTTCTCCGAAAGAACTAGATAAATCTTAAATCAATTAAGTTATGAAATCATTACTAAATAGTCTTTTCATTCTAGATTCATTTCATTCTAACGACACCCACTTAGTCCTACATCGGAAGTGGACAATGACTATGATTATCTTATATGGACCTGATGAGTATATTTTAATAACTCTTGCTTAAGTATTTTGATTTGATTTATATCATGACATATACTTCTTTCGACTTTAGAATAATATTTTCATTTAGTAAAAGGTAAATGATGAAGGTGGTGGAATTCAGTTTAGAACTTTACAATAATTTGTAGAAGTTTTTATCAGTACCATCAAGAGAGTAGTATTTATTAGAAGAATGAATTAAACTAGAAGAATTGGAATATCAAATGAAATTCTAAACTTCAAAGGAAAAATACTTTCAAAGAAAGTAGCGTCTCTCGATTCAATCATCGTATCATTTAAAATTTTTAATATATCAAATATTATTATAAGAAATCTATGAGTGTTACTATTCAAAAAGTATCTAACAAAACTAATATTTAAGGTTTTAGAACCTATTTTCTTTCTTTTAGGTTCGAAAATATTAACTTAGCTAAACACCCTCACATTCAGAAGATAATTTAGTATCATTGTGTATCCTTTCTAGATTTCATATGGAGTCTAATCCTTATCCTTTGCAGGTACTCAGTTAAGAATATAACTTGTAAATAGCAAAGCTTCCCACAATAAGTTTTATAGTACACTTAAACTTATAATCATTGCATTCACCATATCTAAGATGGTTCAATTTGAATTAGGATTGAATTTAGAGTTTTGCTTTTGATTAGGTTTGAATCTAGATTTAAACATTTTACCCTTGTACGTAAAGTTCATACCCCTAGGTTTAAAATTTTGGGCCTGATATGGGTAAGGTTCTCTAGTTATGTTCTTGGGTTATAGTTAAATTAATATTCATATTTAATTGATTATGTCAAATCTTATATTTATAAAATATAATAATTTATCATTTTATTATTCATAATTTACAAAAGACACTCCTTTTTATATTCTTAAATTTAAATCCTTATCTTTATAATAATAAATATTTTATTAACTAGAAAAGTGATCACATCTTCTTGGTAGAGTCACAAGTGATGAAAAAATCTCTTCCACCTAAGTCCCAAATCTATCACAAATTAATATATTACTTTAAAAATAAATATAAGATAAAATATATCAGTAACCATATATGTTTTGTAGAAACCTCTAAAAATTATTAAAGTAATTTTTAATATTTGTGAAACATATATAAATATCAATAATTTAATATGAAATGATAATATATCGATTCATTATAAGCTTATGCATCCAAAAAGCAATGATAATGTTGAATCTCGTATTTTGATGATGAAACTACTTGATATATGTTTATGATTTAATCTGCGTTTTGAGTGACGCAGGATGCTTCGATCAGGATGAGACAATTAAAGCAGGAAAATCATGTTATGCCGAAGGAACATGTCAGAAGATTGGACGTTGGGCTAGTGGATCGGTCGACGTATCGACAAAAGGCTTTGGGCCGTGGACTCGGGAATCGGGCCAAGAAGAGCGGGTATTGTGCCAAGGATATCGGAGTTGCGGAGTCAACTGGCCGATTGGACAATAGGCTGTAGGAGAGAACGATGCGCCGAAGAATCGGACGAAGCGTCGAGGGACCAATGACATGCCAGGACAACTTGGTTAATTGTTTAGGATTAATTGTCTCGATCGAAGTTTTGTTTTAAGTGTGCAGGATTAACTACGATGAAAGTTAGACAAGTAGCGGGAGTTACGTCGAAGTCAAGTTAATGATCACGTTAGGAGTTCGAGAGTTCGACGGAAGTTCGGACTGTCGTCGGAGGTTTTGCGGGAACAGATCCGAGAAGTCCAGAAGCTTGCCAAGCGAAGCTCATCGGAACTCGCCAAGTGGATCATCGCAAGTCCAGGAGTTTGCCGGAAGTCCGCAAGAGCATCACCGAGGGTTCATCGGATAATCGACGGAAGTTCGTCGGAAACTCGCCGGAAGAAGCGATTGACGCATCGGAGCAAGCTACAGAGATTGTCTTAGGATTTATCATAGTTAGCACATTTGATTAAGTTGGAAATGGGAGGTGATCCCATTAGCTTAATTTTGGGACAATTGGGCCCCTAAAAAACCAAAATTGGGCCGAATGGAGCTACCCATTCGGACCCTGATTGCTGTAGGAGGTGCAACCGCCTAAGCCAGGAGGTAGCACCGCCTGGGCTAAGTCTCCTGAGACCGGGCGGTGTAACCGCCCGGCCGAGGAGGTGCAACCGCCTGGGCTCGATCTCCGAAGCGAGACTAGGAGGTGCAACCTCCCCGACAGAGAGGTAGCACCGCCTGAGCTCGGTCTTTGAGCTCTGGCGGGCGGTGCAACCGCCTCGGTCGAGGAGGTGCAACCGCCTGGCTCGATCTCGAAAGCCAGACCGAGGGCGGTGCAACCGCCTGACAGAGGTGCAACCACTGGGCTCGGGCTCGAGCCAGGCGAGGCGGTGCAACCGCCTTGACAGAGGTGCAACCGCCTGGGCTCGATCTTCGAGCTCTACCGGTGGTGCAACCGCTCCAGCCGAGAGGTGCAACCGTCGATCCCGGAATTCGGGATTTGATCGTTTTGAGCTCAAATTTGAACTGGGTTGGGGCCTATAAATACCCCACCCATTCAGCACTGAAAACATACAGACATACACCGAAATCTTGATCTTTTTCTGTGATTCTTAGAGTTCAAAATTGTTGTAAAGTCCAAAAGTTCTTCTCCCTCTTTTCTTCCAAGTTCTGAGTTGTAAAGAGAGGAGAGAAAGTTTCTGTAAGGGTTGTCTCCTAATCCCGTCAAAAGGAGTGAAACTGTAAAAGGGCAGTTGGCCTTCGCCTATTGAAGGAAGGCCTCTAGTTGACATTGGTGACCTCGTCGGTGGAGAAAGCCAAAAGTGGAGTAGGTCAAGATTGACCGAACCACTCTAAATCTCGGTTTGCATTTACTTTGAGCATTTTATCATTACCGCAAACCTCCTAAATAGCTACTGCCTTCTGCGCTTTTACGAACGAGTTTCTAAGTTCAGAACTTTCCGAATCTGCGTTTAGACGTAAATCAGCGTTTTCGTACGATCATTACATTTTGGTTTACGTTTACGTTGACTCCAATTATAACTGCAAACTGCCTTCTGTGCATTTACAAAACATATCTTAAAGTTCAGTATCTTCAAAGTTGACGTTTAGACGTAAACTGGTTTTATTGTACGAACGTCGCATTTTAGTTTGCTTTTGCATTCTGATTTTTATCATAAACTGCAAACTACCTTTGTAGATTTACTTTAACGTCGTCTCGCTTAATCTTAAGCTAAAGTAGTCTTAGAATCGGATTTTATATCGAAATCGTTTTTGTCGTTCGAACGCAGCTTTCGATTTTAGTCGCAGAAAGTTTTCCGCTGCACTAATTCACCCCCCCCTCTTAGTGCTCTTGATCATAACAGATAATTCTTATGTAATAAATAAAATCATGCATCAATCACATAAAACACATGCGTAATAATTAGATAACAAAAGCATATATTATATATGATGGTGCACTCTCCTAATAGCGAATGGAGAGACACAATTCTAAGGATGGATTCCTCCTAATAGTATATGTAGAGAACTCACATCACACTCCCAATAGTAGATGGAGTGGTATTTCTCACTTCCCTAGTGGGGACACGTTCCTCCTAACAACGAATGAAGGAACCATCTAACCGTTATATTTGATGGCCCAGTAATCCCCGATGAAAATCACCCTACCTGTCCTCGATAGGGATACATAAATAACTATGATTATTCATTTATATTCATTCATTCACGCAATCCAAAAAATAGTATAATAAAATATTATGATAGACTATGCTTGATACATGATCTGCTAGATTATGTCTATTGGTGACTCTGTATTATGATGGGTCTATAGCTCTTTCACATATTGTACTTCCAATATAGACCGTTAATATAGTCACATATATTACATACTAACAATTATATCAATATTATAAACTAAAAAAAAAGTAAAAAATCAATAATCATTTCCAAGCTAGACTAGGCTATATAGAATGGGTAATAAATGGCTACATGGGTTAGGTCATTTCTTGTCATATATGATGGGTCCTATATATCCTACATTAGCTATGTCATACATAGCCACATAAATTTGATCGTACATGGCCCTAGGTAGTACTTTGTCATATAGGTTGGATCATACATGGTTAAAGGGTTGGGTTAATCTGATCTAGTAAATTAACTTAACTTAGGTCAGACAAACCCTAGTTCAACTACTTTTATCAAATTAGTTTTTAATATTTTAAATTATCAATGAGTAACTTAAATTCATGAATTAAAGAATTTAAATTCATGATCTTATATTTAAAACTAATTAAATTATAAAAAATCACACATAATTATTGAAAGATAGATATACTAAATAAATAAGATAAAATTATTATGTTAATCAAAAAATAAAAAATATAATAATTAAATCAATCTTCAAATTTATTTAAGCTTAAGAGATCATTATGAGTCAATAGTCATTCTAACATCATAAATAAATTATCATTATTTATTAATTATAAAATTATAATAATAATAATATCAAAGATTTTAAAATATAAATCAAAATTAATTAGAAAAGAATAAAGGATCCTACCTCTCCTGTATGATCTTCTCTTTGAAAAATCCTCCTCTTAATCCTCCCACTGCCAAGCTCGATAGAGAACGAGGAAGAAAGTACCTCCTTTATACGAGAAGATAAGCTCTCCCCAAAAACCCAAAAAGTAAGTTATAATTTTTTTTCATATAGAAATATAGAAATATAATATTTATTTCATATGGTTCATACACAAAAGTGAAATATAAATTATTTACTTCCTAAAAATCACATCGGTTATTATGAAATAAATTAATTAATAATTTTATTGATTGATAAAATTTCTAACTTGTCAGAAAATCAATTTTAATCATTTTCTTAACCATATTACACAAATAAGGAAGTTAATAATTTAAATAAATTAATATATTATTTGTAGTAATTAATTTATGTTAAGAGAGAAATTATCGATGATTATATTTCTCCCCACTTAACAAATATTTGGTTTTAAAATTTGACCTAGAAAATGATATTAATCAATATAGTTAGCACTTGAAATACTAAGTAAAAGATAAATCTAAATCAACTTGAAAAATATTTAGATTAAATATGTAACTCGACAACTTTTATTCAAAAGATATGATTTTTTTATATTTTCATTTTTTCATCATAAAATATATAAAAAATTGAGGAAACTCATTCAATAATTTTGGATTTAGATTACCCATATCCAATAAATCATTAGAATTTTTAAATTTTACAAATTAATTGGTTGTTGACATAAAACATAAGTTGAGGTGTAACTCAACAAACAAAAGCAATTGAAAGGATGAAAATTTATCCAACTATTCAACATATATTTTTTATAATTTTAAATGATTTATTTATTATATATGTCAAAGAAATAATATTATATTTAATTCTCATTAGATCTCATTATTGCATTAGACAAATAATATTTGATAATTAATTTGATATTAAATCAAAACTCTATTCAAATTAGTTACTCATACAATTAAGTTTAAATATCAATACATTATCAAATTTATTCAACTACAAATGCCCATATATTATTAATGTCAAAAAAATAACTTCTACAAACCATCCTAACGCTTATCAAATCTAATTTCAATTTTAAGAATAATACTAGGTAACAAAATTATAAAAGTAAATACTTTTCAATTTATATATTTTTAAAAGACTTTACAAAATTTTTATACGTAGAATTTGTCAAAACTTTTATCTTCAATTAGTAAAAATAGACATGTTAAAAGTATTCATAATAATATATGATAAAAGTAAAAAAGATACAGAATCATCAACCTGAAAGAAATCACATAATAAGTAGCAAATATGTTCTTATAATTTTTTATTAAATTTACCATATCCATAATTATAGATAAAAATAATATTCTATAATAGAGGGTAACAAAAGTAATAAGTCAAACTTTACTCATGTATAATCCACTTTAAATTTATATCAAAATTATATAAATAAATTTGAGGTCCCCAACATTAAAAAGATATGGTCGAACTAAACTTAATTTATTTATTTTTATAAAATAAAAATCTAAATATATCATAGTGAACATAAGCACCATATAATCAAATAGAAATTAAAACATTCTATAATCAAATTAATATCTCTTATCTACTTTTCGAAAAGTGGATAACACTTTACAAGAGTTTCTAAGATAAAATTATATTACAAGAGTTTACTAGTGGATAACACTTTACAAGAGTTTTGCAAGAGTCAAGCTAAAATTATATTCAAAACTTTACAAGAGTTTCTAAGATAAAATATTATAACACTTATTGTAATTTCAAAAAAATATACTAAAATTTTGGTCTCTTAATAATCTCAGTTCAAGTCATTTAATAATATTTCCTTTGAGTAAAATCCTTAATTAATTATTTTTATAAAAAGTCATATTTGCTTAATAAAATAATCTTAATCTCTTAAAATCATGGTTTACTTACGAAGTGAGTATGTAATTCTCAAAATCTAAATCTCTTGGGAAGAAACCGGTTAAAGCGGAATAATTCTTTCCCTCTTTGTGTATTAAAATAGGTTCCTCATCAAAATACCAATTTAATATCCAAATAAAAATATCAACCAGCACAGCATAAACAATAGAGCAAAAATCAATCACACAGTGAGACCAAATCTTTTTAACGTGGAAAACCCAATGTGGAAAAAATCACGGGACTGTAGTCCACCTCAAACTTCCACTATCAATAATAATGATAACAGGTTTACAATATGTCTTTTCTAGAATAACTAGAGGATCAGAATAACATCAAGATCATAGATCTTGGCTCAAGAATAGCATATCTTCATCATGTAGGATGGATCTCCTCAAAAGAGAATTCTAGGTATCACAAAGTGGATATCGCAGGAAAGTACCTTAGAGAGGGTAAACTGCAAATCAATACCGTTAGGATTGTAGAGTTTGCTGCAAGGATTCTCCACATAAAATTTGGGTTAAAACTGACAACGTTTGGCCACCGATCATCAAGCAGAAAACTCATAAACCTAATCTTTCTCTCTTTCTTTCTCTCTCCTCTTTCCTCTGCACGTCGCCGCACGCTCACTGTACAATCTCACAGCGCATACTGCAATCTCTGCCATCACCCAATTTTGCCCTTTCTCTCTTTCTCTGATTTGGGCTCGAACAGCCCAATTTGTCCAAGCCCACATATGGGCTAGACCCAACAATTCTCCCCCTCCAGCTCATATGGTGGGCTGTACCAAGCCCGTTCTTCGCCTACATGCTTCAAGCTTCTCCTTAGGCAAAGACTTTGTCAACATATCTGAACCATTCTCATTGGTATGCACCTTTTCCAACTGTAATTCTTTCATCTCAAGCACATCATGAATCCAGTAATCTCACATCAATATGCTTGGATCTAGAATGGTATGTTGAATTCTTGGAGAGGTGAATGACACTCTGACTGTCACAGTAAACAGTATATCCTTCCTGTTTCAAGCCCAATTCTTGTAGAAACTTTTTCATCCATAAAGCTTCCTTGCAGGCTTTAGTAACTGTTATGTATTTTGCTTCTGTGGTTGATAGAGCAACACACTTCCATAACTTAGACTGCCAAGAGATTGCTCCTCCTGCAAATGTCATCAAGAATCCTGAAGTGGACTTCCTGGAATTAGTATCACCTGTCATGTCTGCATCTGTGTAGCCTTCTAACACAGGTTCATCACTGCCAAAACATAAACACAACCTGGAAGTACCTCTTAGATATCTTAATATTCATTTCACTACTGCCCAATGTTCCTTTCCAGGATTAGAGAGAAATCGGCTAACAACTCCAACTGCATGAGCTATATCTGGCCTAGTACAAACCATAGCATACATCAAACTGCCTACTGGAGATGAGTAAGGCACTCTGGACATTTCTTCTTTTTCTTTCTCACTTGTAAGATATTATTTCAAACTAAGCTTGAAATGACCTGCAAGTGGGGAATAAACTGCTTTGGCTTTACTCATGTTGAATCTTTCAAGAACCTTTTCAATGTAAGTCTCCTGAGATAGCCAAATCTTCCATTTCTTCCTATCACGAAGAATCTTTATGCCAAGTATTTGTTTCACCGATCCTAAGTCTTTCATGGCAAAAGACTTACTTAGCTCTCTTTTAAGCTTTCCAATTTTTCCAACATCATGGCCAACAATCAGCATATCATCAACATATAGCGGTAAAATAATAAAATCATTATCTAAAAATTTATTCATAAACACACAATGATCAGATGTGGTTCTATCATACCCTTGGCTCATCATAAAGGAATCAAACTTCTTATACCACTATCTAGGTGCCTGTTTGAGTCCATATAAGCTTTTCTTAAGCTTACATACCATATTTTCTTTTCCCTTGACTTTGAAACCTTCTGGTTGCTCCATATAAATTTCTTCTTCTAAGTCACCATGAAGAAATGCTATTTTTACATCAAGTTGCTCAACTTCTAAATTCAAACGGGCAGCCAAACCAAGAACAACTCGGATATAGGACATTTTTACAACCGGAGAAAATATTTCTTCAAAGTCAATACCTTTCTTCTGACTGAATCCTTTCACAACTAATCGTGCCTTGTATCTTTGTTGTGAGCTATTGTTTTCAGTCTTCAATTTATAAACCCACTTATTCTTGAGAGCTTTCTTCTCTTTAGGCAACTTTACCAAATCATAGGTGTGGTTCTCAAGCAAGGATCTCATCTCTTCTTGCATAGCTTTAACCCACTCATTCTTATTCTCATGTAGAATAGCTTCTTGGTAAGTTTCTGGCTCTCCCCCATCAGTAAACATAACATACTCATGTGGAGGATATCTGGTAGAGGGTTGTCGCTCTCTAGTGGATCTTCTCAATGAAATCTCAACTGGTGATGGAGGTAGCTGTTCAGTTGGTTCAGCATCATCAACTGTAGGTGTATCATCACTGGTATTCTCACCACAATCTTCTTGTTCATCTCCCCCATGATCATCATGAACTACAGGTAAAGGAACTGGACCCAAACTCCAAGGAATATAAACAGAGGTTTCTGGCTTCTCAAACAATTGGTCTTCAAGAAACACAACATCTCTGCTTCTAATAATCTTCTTGTTCACTGGATCCCATAATCTGTACCCAAACTCTTCATGACCATATCCCAAGAAGATACATGCTTTTGCCTTATTATCAAGCTTGGACCTCTCATCTTTGGGAATATGAATAAATGCTTTACACACAAAGACTCTCAAATGATTATAAGATATATCTTTTCCTCTCCATACTCTCTCTGGAACATCACCTTGCAGAGGAACTGATGGAGAAAGATTTATTAGGTCAACTGTAGTTCTCATAGCCTCCCCCCAAAATGACTTCGGTAACTTGGCGTGAGAAAGCATACACCTAATCCTTTCTTCAATGGTTCTGTTCATCCTTTCTACCACACTGTTCTACTGAGGAGTTTTAGGAACTGTTTTCTCAAGCCTGATACCATGAAACCTGCAATAATTCTCAAAAGGACCCCTGTACTCGCCACCATTATCTGATCGAATACACTTTACTTCACTGCCAGTTTCTCTTTCAATACTGACATGAAACTCCTTGAAAGCATCGAGTACCTAGTCTTTAGATTTCAAAGCAAAAGCCCAAACTTTTCTAAAATGGTCATCAATAAAAGTAACAAAATAAAGAGCACTTCCAAGAGTTCTAGTTTGCATAGTACAGACATCAGTATGAACTAAATCAATAACATCTGATCTTCTAGATGATGGGTATGTCTGAAATGCAACTCTATGTGTTTTTCCAACTAAGCAATGATCACAAGATTTAAGAGATGTACTTTGCAACTCTGGTAAGAACTGCTTTCTAGCAAGAGTTTGAAGTCCTTTCTCGCTGATATGTCCAAGCCTCTTATGCCAAAGATCTATACTTTCACCTTTTCGAATTGCATTAATCTCTCCTTTGTGTAGCTTAGCTTCCATGACATAAAAAGAGTTAATCTTCTTTCCTTTTGCCACAATTAGAGAACCTTTAGTGAGTTTCCATTTACTATCACCAAAATAATGTGCAAAGCCCTCGTCATCAAGTCTACCTGTAGATATCAAGTTAAGACGAATATCTGGAACATGCCTTACATCTTTGAGTATTAATTTGCTCCCAATACTGGTCTCCAAGCAAATATCTCCAATACCCACAATCTTAGATGTACCACTGTTTCCCATTCTGACATTATCAAAATCACTAGTAGTGTAAGATCTAAAGAAATCACCATGAGAAGTGACATAAAATGAAGCACCAGAGTCAATTACCCAATTACTATCCTGAGCTATAAGGCTAACACAACCTTCATCACAGACAATAGTGATATTACCTTCAGCAGCAATTGTATTAGTCTCTTTCACATTTTTCTTCATTTCATTCTGTTCTCGCTTCCAAAACCTACACTCTTTCTTCATGTGACCTGGCCTATTACAGTGAAAACATTTGATATCTCTTCTAGACTTAGATCTTCCTCTATATCCATGTGGATTTCTGCTATGACTTCTTCCATGTCTTTCTTGTTTTTCAGTAACAAATCCCAAGAAGAAGATTCACCCTGTTCTTTCCTTTTGGCATCTTCATTTAGCAAACTGTCTTTAACCATATCTATAGTTAGAGTCCCCTTTGGCGTGGAGTTACAAATAGTCACCACATACGTTTCCCAACTTTCTGGTAAAGAGCTGAGAAGTAATAATCCCTACATCTCATCATCTATATTCATTTTCATAGCAACCAACTTGTTTGCAAGACTCTGAAATAGGCTTATGTGCTCAATAATGTTACCACAATCTTTATACTTCAAATTTACAAGCCTTATGAGGAAAGAAATTCTATTTCCCATTGTCTTTTTCGCAAAGAGGTTTTCTAACCTTTGCCAAACAACATCAGCTCTGGTTACATCTGAAATATGCTCATGCAAGTTTATATCCATCCATCTTCTAATATAGGTAATAGCTTTTCTATGTTGAACTTCCCATTCTTCATCGTCCATAATAGAAGGTTTATCTTTAACCTTGATGGGCTTATACAAATCTTTGCAATAAAGCAAATCTTCTATCATACGCCTCCAAGTTGAATAATTTGATGAGTTCAATTTAATCATACCATCTGACTGCTCCATTTTAATCACACAAGAAAAACTAGCACCAAATAACCTGTTGCTCTGATACCACTTGTTAGGAAGAAACCTATTAAAGCGGAATAATTCTTTCCCTCTCTATATTCAGCTCTGATACTAATTGGGTCATCTAATATTCTGATCTTAGGATACCAAATTATAACAAGTCCTCAAAATTATTACTTTGATACCATTAAATTCTCATATCCTAGATTTATAAAAAATAATAAATTATCATTTTATTATTTATAATTTACAAAAAAAAATTCATCATTGAATTCAAATCCCTATCTTTATAATAGTAAATATTTTATTAACTAGAAAAAGTATCATATCTTCTTAGTAGAGCCATAATGAAAAAATCTCTTACATCCAAGTCTCAAATCTATTATAAAATAATAAATTACTCTATAAATAAATATAAAATAAAAATATATTGACAACCACATATGTTGATAGGAACCTTTGAAATATTATAAAAGTGATCCACATTTTTCGTAAAGCATACACAAGTATTAATAATTTAATATAAAATGATAGTATATCGATTCATTATAAAACTCATGTATAAGAAAAATAATGATAATTATTATGTAATCAATAAATTCATATATTAATCATATACAATACATACATAATAGTTAAATAATAAAGACATATATCACACCTAATAATGTACTCTCCCATTAGCAGATGAAAAGAAATACTCCACATGATAGATTTTGCTCAATAACAAATGGAGAAAACCAATATCACACTCCCAACAACGGATGAAGGAATTATCTAACGATCACATTCGATAGCTCACTAATCTCCAAAAGGAATTGTCTTACTTGCTCTCAATAGGGATACATAAATAGTCATGATCATTTATTTACATTCATCCATTCATTCACGTATACATCTAAGAAATAGTATGATAAAATACTATAAGGGATCATGCTTGATATATGATCTATTATACTATGTCCATTGGTAGCTTCGTACTTTGATAGGCCTATATCTTCTTTCATAAGTTGCATTTCTAATATAGACCACTAGTATAGTCACATATTTTACATTGTAATAATCATATCAATATCATAAATTAAAAAATAAAAAATTAATAATCATTTTCAAATGAGACCTTTAGATAAAACTTTTAAGTTTATCAAATCATAAAGATATGAGACATTAATCTCTCAATAGTCCTCAATCAACTAGAACCCTAATTTGAATAGCCCAATTGACTTGAATCAAACTCAATTCAATTATGAGTTAATAAAACCAACCTCAAATCCTTATAAAACCTATTTGGAATCATTCTAGATTGACCTAATTTAAATTTTATTAATTTTAATTAAAAAATAGATTTAAACTAGTCAAGTTGGTTTGAAATCACTATAAACCAACTTGAATCAATCAAACCTATTTGATTCAATAGGTAATGAGTTCAAACCAATAAATAGAAAGGAAATTGAACTACGTTATATAGTGTTAACTCAAATCAAATTGACTCACGTAAGTCTTGGATGGGTACATGTGCCACATATGTCTATCCCAAATAATTGGTTGGACGAAGATATAATATGTTGGATAGAGGAGTGACAATTTGGGCTAAGCCAAACTCACAAGTTGGGCTAAGAATTACTACTGAATCGGTTCACGCCGGGATCACGAGTTGCGTCATGCCCAAACATATGAGTTGGGGTCATGTCTGATCATATGGACTATGTTGTATCTGGTCACATGAGTTAGGCTATGTTTTACCACATGGATTGAGTTATACCTTTTAAAATAGGCTAAGTTATATATGGCCACATGGGCTGAGTCATGCTTGACTATATCGATTAGGTCAAGCAATATGGGCTGGGTCCTACATAACCACATATGTTAGGTCATACATAGTTATAGGGGTTGGGTCGAACTAGCTACATGGGTTATGTTGTACATAGCCACAAGGGCTAAGTCAACCGATCCGACAAATCAACCTAAATCAGGTTAGACTATAATTAGACTTCTATTATCAAATTAGATTTTAATATTTTTAAATTATCAAAGATTAACTCAAATTCAAGAATAACTAAATCAATTGATATTTATTTCTTTATTACAAATATATCTCAAAAAAAAAAAAAAAATTCTATAATCATTCAATAACTCTTATCTTAGTTCTTATGCATTACTCGCCCATCTGCCACTATAAACATCACTTCCCATCGGACTTACATGTGTTCAGCATGCCACAAGTGTTTATCCAAAGCCAAGATCAAACTCTTCATGAGATTCATAGTTGCATTATATATAACTTCCTTATTTGTTAAAAAACTTGAGTCAAAATTCTCTTTCGTTATACGACATAACTTGTATTCATGTGCTTCATAAAGCTTGCACCCAACAATACAATCATCCCTGCCTTATCATGTCAATCATACAAACTATCTTATCCATTCTCATTCAACAAGGGTGCAAGTCAAAATAATATATATAAACATATATATATATATATATATATATATATATATATATATATATATATATATATATATATATATATATATATATATATATATATATATATATATGTATATGTATATGTATATGTATATATATATATATATATATATATATATATATATATGTATATATATGTATGTATATATATACATATATGTATATATATGTATATGTATATATATACATATATATACATATACATATATATACATATATATATATATATGTATATATATGTATATACATATATATATACATATACATATATACATATATATATACATATATATATACATATACATATATACATATATATACATATATATATATATATATATATATATATATATATATATATATATATATATATACATAAAACCAAACCATCTTATAAAACTAAACGATCGTAAATCACAATAAAATTTTACAAGACTGTAGAAGATATATAAAACTAAATGTATTCAAAATTTTATTTCAAAACAAAATTATTTTTTGGGCTAAACTACTCTCCTAATTCAACTATATATATTCAAAATTTTATTCTGTTGAAACTAGGTTGAGGATATCTAACTTTTTAAATGTTATATCTTGGATTATAGAAACGGTACTTGCTTAATTTTAGAGACTAAGAAACCCTAAGAGATTGTTTTAACACATATTAAAAGCATGAGGGCTAATTTTATATCTAAGAGTGTTAAATTTGCTAGAATAGAACCCACTTACAGAAAAGAAGCAATTTTGATTACTTCGGACTTGGTGAACCTATAACTACTCTGGTTTGTTGAATCTAGTTTGAGGAAATCTGAATTTCTAAATATTATATATTGATGTATAGAAATGATATTAACTTAAATATAAATACTACGAAATCCTAAGAGATTCTTTTAACACATTAAAAACGCATACGCTAATTGTATATCTAAGGGTTTCAAATTTGCTAGAATAGAACTCACTTTTAGAAAATAAGGAATTTTGATTACTTCAACTTGGCAAACCTTTAACTATGCATAAATCTTAGATTAGAAATATTCATGAAGTAATACAATCATAACAAATTCATACAAAATCTACCCAAAAATTAGATATTAATTCACTAGGTTACTCAAAAGCATCCAAAAATATGAGTATACAAATTGCTATACTGAAATCCTAGATATATCTATGGAAAGGTTGAGTATTCTTACCTTGTTCTTTCTTAGAGTTAGAGTTCTTAGTCTCCAAGAAGGAAAGGATAAAGAGGATAAGTGAGGGTCATGCCTTATCTAGTTAAATGAGAAGCATAAATTCAAATTGAAAAGGAGGTGAGGAACATTCTAGAATTTGGGGGTTGCTTAGTAGATTGTCTTGATGGGTTGAGCTTAGCCAATTAGGCTCAATTATTTTTTATTCTAAATATAACTTTAAGGTTGGTATAATTTAATATGAACCTAATTTGAATTGACAAAAATAATGAGTTAAAAGTCTAAATTTATCTTTCAATTTTACTTATGTATCTTAACATCATCCTCTACTCTATCCATGTATAAGTAAATCAATTTGCTATCCTATATGCAAATGATTATTAAACCTTAGACTCACTTACTTTAAATATAATCAATCTTATTTAAATTTTAATAAACACTTTAGATCTATAACAATGCAAAAGTTAATTTTAATCTGTGTATGCACGTTTATTATAATAACTTAATCTTACACTCAAGTCTGTTAGTATACTTATGTTTATCTCATAGAAGGATCATATATTTTTGCAACAAAACATATATAAAAATTGGCATCGGTACTTATATATACTTCAAACAATATTTTAAAAAACTTTGTGCATAATATTTCTAAAAGCATGTACTTCAATTTAAAAAACGAATAACATAAGCATACTATGTATTATATTTATTAAGCATAAATATCATTATATATATCTTTAGGTGATGAAGGAAAATCTCAATGACACTTTGAACAAGCTCCAAAGCTCTCCTAATCTACCAGACCTTAAGCCAAGTCATCACTCAAACTTCAAAGCCCAATTTCGTCAGCCCATGTCAACTCCTACTCAACGTCACATTAGCCCCATATCAGAATCTAAGTGGGACTCATATTAGGGCAGCATGTAGCCAATTGATGGGGCATAACTAGAGGAGCCTAGAAAGTCTTAAAGGTATTAGAACTCCAAATAATAAAAGCATTATGACTCTTTTAAGTCCTAAAAAGAGTAGAACTCTTTTGCGCCCCTTTACCTATAAAATAAGGAGGCATAACACTCTTCAATAATCCAAAAGCCAATAGGTCCTAAGGAAGACTTCCATCAGAGAGGAAGAGTAGAAAAAGAAAGAGAAGGAGAAGTGGAGCAAGTTAGCAGCCTCCTTTCTTCTAATCGTGTAGCTTTCATCTTTCAATTTCCCCATTCTACTATAATAGCTTTATAGTAAAGAACCAGCCAAAGCTTCAGCTGGCTCTAGAAATCTACAAGTGACGAGTCAAAGTAGAAGAAGAGGAGGTGCTACTGAGTTCTTCTAACCACAGTCCCTTCTTCCTTGAATGCCAATATTTGAAGCCTTGCTTTGAAGTTTCATCCAACTGCTGTGAGAAGTTCAAAAGCCATGCTATTCACTTCAAACCTTAGGAGGCTAAGTGCACCCAGGTGTTCTCTAAGACAAATTGTGTTCTTACACACCTAGTTGGGTCTTTTCACACTCTTATTTATGTTAGCCTAGTCTCTTGTAATTCACTTTTGATATTTTAAGATAATAAAGTTTATTTCTTTAGTTTTATGGTTAGTTTCATAGTAATATTTTTTTCCTCGACCAAAACTTTTTATCCGAGAGGTAGTAACGAATTGATAGATTGTCGAACCCGAACCCCATACAAATCATTAGAAAATAAAATATATATACATATACATATATTTATATATATACATATATATATGTATATATGTACACATATATACATATATATATATATATATATATATATAAATATACATGTATATATATATTACAACTATCCTTGATGGTCCATTCGTTTACTCAATGATCTATCTAGACAAATGAGATGACAGCCCCTAGTTGGGCAAGAATTATATGGAACCATGATTTTGATCTTTCAAAATCCCTACAAGTCGATGGATCACCTCATGAAGTTCTATGTTAGCGCCACATATAGAGAAAGTTAAATTGTAGGAAGTTAAATTGATAATGACACCTCACATGTGGGGAGATATGATGGAAGATTTACTTCATAGCATAACTCCAATGATGATTAAAAGAGGCCCAAGTAGTATAAGTGCATTGAACCGACCAACACCCAAAGTCTAATAGTGCGGTCAAATCGATCCAAAATATTCTTCTCAATGATAAAATGGTTGAATTGACCTAAAGTACTCTTTTCAATGATAATGTAGTCAAATCGGCTCAAAGTGCTATATTTGATGATGACACAACTGAATTATCCCATTACACATTTTTCAATGACAATATAATTGAATCAATCCAATGTGCTTTTTTCTATAATAAGATAGTTAAACCATCATCTTCATGGTTGGTAGTCAAACAAAAATTTCTTTATGCCCTAACTCTCGACCCTAGACCACAGCCAATAGTGAAATGGTCCAAAACCTTATTCTAAAAAGGTCCCTTAGTACATTTTTAGAGAGACTCGTTATCTAATATATTCAATTCTTAAAGATTTAACATTCAACCACCATAGACTCAAAAGCTAATTTAAATTTTGTAGGGGATGGGCATGCCCCCGACATAATTTTACAACATGGACTCAAAATGGTTTAATTCGATACTACCCCACGTCAAGAGAGACACAAATATGATCTTGGTCGGCTCGGATTAGAATCCTAGTTGGATAATCAAAATCTTCTTTATAAATAATAAGTTTAATGAAAGTTGAGGAACAAGATATAAAATTATCAAGATAGAAGTAGAAATCGAGCCAACATGACTGACTTTAAGTGTTGACACATTTTAGTAGTGTGAATGTTAGGAATATTAAATGTCAAAGTTCTAAAAAATAATTTCAAAGAAGTCAATGTCATATGATTTGAACAAGTAAAATCAAGTGGTTGAGTAGTATTATTTAACATGTCAAAAATTATAGAGACAAAATGAAAATGCACGAGACAGAAATTGATCGACTATGGCTTTGACATATGTATCAGAAAGTATTGGGACAATGGAGGAAGACTCGATAGGTTTTTTCTTTTTTTCCCAAAAATGAAGACTCGGTAGTTACTACTATAGCCATCTTTCTAGCAATTTTAAAACATTCCTTAATCATATGTCCAATCCTACAATAGTATCTACAAGCTAGGTTTTCATGCTCTTCATTTTGAGAATGATTTGATTCATTCAAATGCTTTTGGAAGTATGATTATGTTTCATATTTTTAATTGGGTGATGAGCATGTAATATTGTCTTACTATTTTTTGAGACGAAACTTTTGAAAGGAAAATATCCGAGTAAGTGGTTTGCGATAGAGCAAAGAGGCCCCGACAAGCTCTAAAGCATCATTTTAAAGTCATTTGAAATGGATTATCTCAAATAATACAATGCCATCTTTTTACATTCCCATCGAGGTTCAAGTAAAGCAAGTTGATCCGTAAGAGACGTCATTTAAGAATAGAACTCATTAACAAATCGATCGAGGGACTATTTCATATGATGCAAACCGGTGAAAATGTGATATTGTTGAGCTAAGTATCTTGAAGCACAATGAATAGATAAAAACTCTCAAAAAACTTTCATCTGACACATGAACTTAGACATAAGACTTATTACTTGTACATTGATATACTAGATGTCTCCAGCCCAATGAGTATAGTTAAACTTATTGAAAATAATACAAATGAGTTTAGAAGCATCTATCTATCTACCTATCTATCTATCTATCTATCTATCCATCTTTGAGTCACATCAAAAGAAAAAATCTTGGAACAGGCGACTCAACTTTAAGTGGTGTCTTTACTCTGTGATGTCATGAAAGAGAACTTCAAGAAGAAAAAGAGATTTGAAGAAGATGAAGAATAAACTTTGTATTTATTCATATCTTTGTTGTGTACATCACAATGATATTTATAGAATGAAAAACAATTAAATCAATCCCATCATTTGTGGGATTTATATAAATTAATGGATGTATAGTAAGATGGAATATCTAATCTTCTGATGATGATGGTAATAATCATCATGATAAAGGGAATTAAAAGAATATGATATCTAATCTTCTGATGATGATGGTAAGAATCATCATGATAAAGGGAATTAAAAGAATATGATATACTCTTTAACATAGTAAGTTTGATGCTACTAATAGCGGTGATCAAAGCAAAACCCTATTGTTTGTTCTGTCTATATATACATTCACTACGTAAAGGCTTTCACCCTCTCGAGACAGAGAGGGCTGCGATGTCTCCTGTCGTCGAGCTACTCCTCTTTGCCGCACTCCTGCTCCATATCTCTACAACAGGTATCCTTCTTCGCCTCTCCTCCAACAAGCATACGATAACGTAACGCATGCTTTGATCAATGTTTGTGCTGACAGCGGACTGCCAGGGATGCGATCTGTCCAGCATTCAGGTGCAGCAGACCAACACAGGAGAGAAGGCGGGCAACGACAAGGTGTTCGAGGTGGAGGTGAAGAACGTGTGTAGTTGCACTATCTCCAGCGTGTTCCTGCGCTCCGTGGGCTTCTCCAGCTCCATAGTGGTCGACCCCAAGCAGTTCCGGAGGGAGGGCACCGACTACGTCGTCAACGACGGCAAGGGCATCCCCAGCTCGCAGTCCATCAAGTTCCGCTACGCCTGGGACAGAGCCTTCGCGATGTCTCCTGCGAGCCTGAAAGTTAATTGCTGATGAAGCAGTGACACTTACTGGCCATGCCTGTAAACACAAGATCCGAACACTGTTGATCTTTTGAAGAGTCGAGGATGCAGGCGTTGCAATGCATTTGAATTCCTCTGCATCGAATAAAAGCTCTCTCTTTATTCTTGCAATATTTGTTTGGAGTTTCGTGCATGAAACAAGTACTCGTCATTGTCTTCCTTTCGATTGATTAAAGCTCCGCATTTTTAGAGCATTTAGACATCTGCTTCATGCGGTCTCGGGTCCTTTCGTGAGCCCTGGAAGTGGCCGCACAAGTTACATGAAAGAAGAGATCGCCAATCAAGTCAACCATCCAAAAATATCCAGATTCAAAGTATAAATCTTGAAATGTAGGTTGTGCTGCTAAACAAGTAAGAAATATTATGGCCGAGGCACCACAGGATGTCATGAACTTGAGAACGTCACTGCCATCTAGTTTTAGTCAATCCTGAAAGAAAGAAAGAAAGAAAGAAAGAAAAGGTTTTTTGAAATATTTTGTTATGTCGCTAGAAATTGTATTAAAATGTCATTCCAAAGAATATATTCACCATTCCATTATCAATGGTTGTTCGGCAACCATTTATTTGCTTGCCATATCATTATTGCCATGGAAGGAAGAATATTCTTTATAGGCTCCCATAGGATATGATGTTCTGAATAGACAGGAATTACCCATATGATATGGCAAGTTCAGAAAAAGGAGATCAGCGGAGGGAAGCCAAAATTCTCATTCATCAAGAACAGGCGGCATGAAGCATCCAAGATTCTAGAGATCATCTGAAAGTACTGCTTGAGAGCTTACGGATGTTGAGTGCCTCTTGCATTTGATAGAAGATTAAAAAGAAAAAGTAGTTGAAGAAATATGAGTTGGGAATAGAAGAAGATATAGAGGTACGATTGAAAGGTGAGGTAAGAGTATGCCGAAGGAGAGTCTTCACGTAATTTTATTTTCTCCACGTACAATAAATACTATAAACTCCTATTAAGGATTAGGAGAGACAGTTTTTAAGGGTCATGGAACCATTGAATAGTTATTTACCTTTTCATAGTCACTCTGCTCAGTATAACCTTTTGTTTTTATACGTTCTTTCATTTCATGATGTCTTTTCCCAATACAACGTATAAGATAGATAAATTAAACTTATGATGCAGGACGAGGAACAATATAATTTTCTTTTTAAAACAAAACATAATAGAAAAACAACGATTTTTATGCCATACACTTTAAAACAATCAAAAGGAAGACAATGACAAGTGTTTATTTCATGCATGAAACTCCAAACGAAGATTGCAAGGATAAAGAAAAAGGCTTTCTTTCCACGCGGAGCAATTCACATGCATTGCGACGCCTCCATCCTCGACTCTTCAAAAGATCAAGTGTTCGGATCTTGCGTTACAGGCATGCCCAGTGAGTGCCACTGCTTCATCAGCAGTTCACTTGCAGGCTCACAGGAGACATCGCGAAGGCTCTCTCCTAGGCGTAACGAAACTCCAACGACTACGAGCTGGGGATGCCCTTGCCGTCGTTGACGACGTGGTTTGTGCCCTCCCGCCGGAATGACTTGGGGTCAACTACAATGGAACTAGCGAAGCCCACGGAGCGCAGGAACACGCTAGAGATGGTGCAGCTGGACAGGTTCTTCACCTCCACCTCGAAAACCGGGTCCTTGCCTACCATCTCCCCTGTTTGGCTGCTGCACCTAAATACTGGACAGATCGCATCCCTAGCCATCCATTATTACTACAAACAACGATCAAAGCATGCGTTACGTTATCGTCGACCCGTTGGAGGAGAGAGGCGAAGAGGATACCTATTGTAGAGATACGAAGCAGGAGTGCAACAAAGAGGAGAAGCTTGACGATAGGAGCCATCATAGCTATCTCTGTTTCGAGAGGGTGAAACCCTTTTTCTTAGTGAGCATATATAGACAGAACAAACAATAGGGTTTTGCTTTGATCACCACCATTAGAGTGTCAAAGATAATCTTGAAGAAATTTCCTATAAAATATCGATTGTTTCATTCATATACAGAGTGTATTTATTCACTGTATATCATTGATCTTCTATCTTCACATATTTGGAATATAAGGTTATAGCCAGATTTACTTATATTACTGATAAGGTATCATGATCCTCTATTATATCCTTAAAAAATTGAGCTTCTATCATTAATGTCAATCTTAGAATAATATAAGTGGATAAGCAAGTGATTACGAGGGAGTTAGCCAATTGGTCAGAAATATAAACATGGGATACATATAGTTGTTATTCGACAATTTGACCTTTGATAAAGTGAAAATCGATGATACTGTATTTCATGCAAGAGTAAAACACCATATTAGAGTATCGGTAGTTGCACTAATGTTATCATAGTATATTGTTGGAGTCGACTAGTATATGATATAAAATTCGTGAAGCAAGTGGGTGACCCAATTAAGTTCTACGACGACGATTTCTCGATCCTTAGCTTTTGTTTTGAATCTTATGACCCAATTGTTTACAAAAGAAAAAATCTATGATTGAGAATTATTTTTAGAATATTGTATGATATGCTTTAGTGTAGACCAATTAGTAATGGAGAGTCGATGCATAAATTATGGTAATTTGTTAATTACAAATAAAATATCTAGACAAGTAATAGATAAGTACTATAAAGAACCAAGTATCTGTAATACTATGTGAGATCCATAGTAGGGCTACTATCATATAGTTTGAGTAATTTAGTGGAAGAGTTGGGTGGCAACCACCACCATTCTTCATGTTCATTTTTGATAATTGATCTCAAATATTCTTCTTTTGAGAGAAGAAAAGACTACATGATGCAAATGCTACCTCCACACATAGAAAATAGCTTAACGGTCCTAGATCTTTGATGGATAATTAATTTGTTAATTACTTAAAAAATTACTTGATCTCATAGAGCTTAGTAAAGTCCATTGATAGTTTTTCAAAGTTTGTAAACATGGTTGAGATATTGAGGATGAACAAATCTAAGGGTTATTACATATAGATATATTCAATTGAAGTCTCCAATAAGAAAGCATTATTAACATCTAGTTATCATATATATTAGTCTTGAGTGATAGTCGGATGAGTCAAATTATTATCAGCTTAACAATTGAATTGAAGGTCTTTATAAAATCAACACTTGATAATTAGTGAAACCCTCTAGCCACTAAATGTGCTTTGTATTTAACGATGGATCTATTTGAGTTTCACTTAATTTAAGAGATCCTCTTATACCCAGTGATTTTTTTTCTATATTAGATAGTACAAGAGTCTATATGACATTATGGAGTAAAGTATTATATTCCTAACATATACCATTACACTAGTGAGGTGATTTTTGGACTTGGCTAGTGCTTATGGGTTTAGTAGGTTTGGGTGGAGATCTTATGATAGTGTAGAGATTAAGAACCTAGCATGATATGAATATATCATTTTTTGAGCACATTGTCATGTGATATTCATGCTCGATGGGATTACTAGGTTGTGTTGATTAAATGAGAGTTGATGATGATTTAATTACATATACGTTGATGCAAATCAATATCACTTAGCCACAGAGAGGATAAAGACATCACCTACAATATCGAGGTTATTACTACATTGGGCATTACAAAGTAGCTTAGTAGATGGGTAGATAGAAAAATTACAAAAGGGATTAGATACTACCAAAGTAGAGCAATAATGGAGTAGGAATTCGGAGGAGAACGACTTGTTAATCTAGCTAGAGGCATTTTTGAAGGAGTCTCATATAAGCTTACCTATAGCTGGTTGTAGTAGTAGCTCTCATTGCTAAAGGAGTAAGGTTTTGGAAGGGAAAGTTGGATTTGACAAATATAATATGATGGTATTTAAAGATATTTTGAGTTTGATAACCAAACACCAAATAATATTATGTTTAAGAGAGTAAACGATGAAGATACATGATCAAAATGTTAATGTTAACTTATGTAAAATATATGACCAAAGCTAAGGATAGTATAAATAAGTAAATACTCTTAAATTTATAAAAGATTAGAGGTTTATGAAATAATCATTCAAATCATGACTAGTGTTGTAGAATTAAGGTAACCATATGATTAATAAGGAAGAAGAGAGAAAGAAAACAAGCATGATGGATTTAGTGGGTCACCTCGTCGGCATACAATTGATATCCCTAATCACTAAGATATAAAGAGGAGTGGGAAGTCTTACTTGAAATAATAAGAAAGCTCTAGTACCACGAAAAGATTTGCCATGAAAAATTAATTATTTCATTCATATGGGGTACAATATATTTATACATATTTTGGATGGAAGAGATTGCCCTCAATCATACACATGTATTATGATAAATAATCTTCAGATCATAGATTAATTAAGAATTGTGACATATTAGGAATATAAAGTTGTCAGCCATATTATTTCTATCCTTAATCCTCTATCAAATCTCATACTCGTTGATTTCCTTAATCATTATAATTCTAATCGCATATTTGTTAGGAATATAAAGTTTCTCCTACATCTTCATTTTCTCCTAGTCTCCTTTGTTCTTGAAGTTCCCTTTTATGATATCAGATACTGCTCAAAGTTGAGTCCTCTCTTCCATATAAATTTATCAACTGTGTTGTTAGTTTTATTTTATCTATTTATTAGCCCTATCCTTTGCCTCTTCCATTTGCCTATATCAAAGAATATTTCTTTTGATATGACCCATACATAATTATATATCTCTCAACTATTCTCATTGTTTTTAATGAGTCTAACTACACTCATTTCACTGGTGAAAGCACTGACACTATTTCATTGGTGATATTAAATTACTAGTTAAGGATGATTTAAATCCTTAAAATCATTTGCAGATCGTATTGAAGAGTAAGACAGCAATAATTATAAGATTATTACATAGATAGGTAATATCTCAATTGCATCCATTAATAGGATCATTTTGATATAATAAAAAATCTTTGAGAGTTTTAATCTATTTGTGATCCGGAGACCTAACTCAAGAATATCATATTTCCAATTTATATGAACAAATCGCCAGGTGCATATGTTAATGAGTTTTGTTCTCAAATGGCATCTCATTGGTATCAACTTATTTTGTGTGAACCTTGATGGGAATGTAAAAAATAATATTGCATTATTAGAGACATATCATGATATACTAAGATTTAATCCATTTTTAATTACTTTAAATGATGCTTTTGAGCTTGTTAGGGCTTCTTTATTGCCCGTTCATAAGTTTTATCCAAGAAACTCATAAGATATCATTGTATGATTATCAACTAGTTCAAAATGAGTCTATCCTTTTTCCTACTTCAACACCGTTAAGAAATAAAACACACTTATGCTTACCAAAGTATTTAGATCAATCAAATCACTCTCAAAATGAAGAGTGTAAAAACCTAGTTTGTAGATATTATCATAAGATTGAACATACAATTTAGGAATGTCATAAAATTGCTAGAAAGATAGCTGCAGAAGCAACTATCTATCTTTCTCTATTGGCCTAATACTTTCTACTATAGATGTCGAAGCCATAGTCAACTAAGTTTTCTCTCATGCATCACTTTATTTTGCCTTTACAATTTTTGACATGTCAAGTAATATTTGATTTTGTTTGTTCATATCATATGATATCGAATTCTTTGATATTCTTTTTTAGAACTCCTATATTTAATATTCCTAATAATCACATTACTAATAGGACAACATTAAAGTAGGTCATGTTTGCTCAAATTTCTACTTCCAATATGATAATTGTTTGTATAAATCTTGTTATTCAAATTTTATTGAACTAACTATCTATTAAAGCATATTTTGGTTGTCTAATTATGATACAAAACTGGTGGAGGTCTTATTCAGTGTTTCTCTTAGTAAGGGATGGTGTTGGATTAAATTATACTGAGTCCACCTGATTCAAGATGCACCAAACCTTGCAAAACTATTTCAAGAGTATGACTAATAAAGCTGTCAAAAAGCCTTCGAGTGAGTTAAATGTCAAATCTCAAAGGATCAAATGTTTTAGAGATGAGTCTCTATTTGAGGGACTTTTTATAGTAAAGCTTTTGGCCTTTGCACTTTAGCATATGTTATAATGTCGGAAGTAATTTTGCATATCTTGCTTATTTTGGTGTAATCATGCTATACTAAATTCGATGAATATGATAAAGTCATGAGTGCAATTGTAACATTCAAAGTGTGAAGTCAGGCTATGTCAACAATTATCCATACATCATTATTCTTATAAGTAGCAAAGTTTAGGCACGAAAAAACTTTTGTTTGACTATCAATCATGAAGAGGATGGTTCAATCATCTTGTTATAAAGAAAAGTATTTTTGATCGATTTAATCATATTGTCATAGAAAATAGTATCTTGAGCTCGTTCAATTATGCTATTATTGAAAAGAGCAGATATATATATATATATATATATATATATATATATATATATATATATATATATATATATATATATATGTGTGTGTGAGAGAGAGAGAGAGAGAGAGAGAGAGAGAGAGAGACATTGTATTCCTTTTAGAAAATTATGCTTCATGGTATTTAGTTATGGCCCATTATGATAGTATAAGAGTTTATATGACAAATGAGGGGATTTGTAGACTTGGGTGATGCTTTTGGGTTTAGTAGGTTTGGGTAGAGATCTTATGATAGTGTGGAGATTAAGGATCTAAGATGATATGAATATATCATTTTTTTAGCACATTGTCATGTGATATTCATGCTCGATGGGATTACTAGGTTGTGTTGGTTATATGAGAGTTGATGATGATTTAATTATATATACCTGATCATGTTAATGCAAAATAATATCAATTAACTAAGGAGAGGATAAAGACATCACCTACAATATCGAGGGTATTACTACATTGGGTATTACAAAACGGCTTAGTATATGAATAGATGGAAAAATTACAAAAGGGATTAGATACTACTAAACTAGAGCAATAATGGAGTAGGGATTCAAAGGAGAACTACTTCTGACTAGAGGAATTTTTGAAGGGGTCTCATATAAGCTTACATATAACGAGTTGTAGTAGTTGCTCACATTACTAAAGGAGTAAGGTTTTAAAAGGAAAAGTTAGATTTGACAAATATAATATGATGGGATTTAAAGAATTTGAGTTTGATAACCAAACACCAAATAATGTTATGCTTAAGAGAGTAGATGATGAAAATACACGATCTAAATCTTAATGTTAACTTATGAAAAATATATGACAAAAGCTAAGGATAGTATAAATAAGTAAAAACGTTTAGAGGTTTATAAAATAGTCATTTAAATCATAACTAGTGTTGTAGAATTAGGGTAACCATATGATTAATGAGGAAGAAGAGAGGAAGAAAGCAAGCACGACAGATTTAGTGGGTTGTCCCTTCGGCACACATTTGATATCCCTAATCATTGAGATATAGAGAGGAGAGGGAAGTCTTGCATGAAGTAAGAGAGCTCTAATACTATGAAGAGATTTGCTATGAAAGATTGATTATTTCATTCATATGGGGTACAATATATTTATACACATTTTGAAAGGAAAAGATTATCCTCAATCATATACATATATTATGATAAATAATCTTCAAATCATAAACTAATTAAGAATTGTAACATATTAGAAATATAAAGTTGTCAGCCATATTATTTATGTCTTTAATCCTCTATCAAATCTCATACTCATTGATTCCCTTAATAATGATAATTCTAATTTCATACTTGTTAGGAATATAAAGTTTCTCCCATGATATCAGACCAAGATATTGCTCAAAGTTGAGTCCTCTATTCCTTATAAATTTATCAACTGTTGTGTTAGTTTTATTTCATCTATTTATTAGCCCTTTCCTTTGCCTCTTCCATTTGCCTATATCCAAGAAATTTTCTTTTGATATGACCCATGCAAAGTTTCTTGAAAGGGTGAAAGCTCTTACACTATTTCACTAGTGATATTAAATTACTAGTTAAGGATGATTTAAATCCTCAAAAGCATTTGGTATTGAAGAGTAAGATAGCAATAATTATAATATTATTACATAGATAACTAATATCTCAATTGCATCCATTAATAGGATCGTTTTGATACAATAAAAGATCTTTGAGAGTTTTAATCTATTTGTTATCCTTTAAGAGACCTAACTCAATAATATCATATTTTCAATTTGCATCATATGAAATAATCCCTAGGTGCATATGTTAATGAGTTTTGTTCTCAAATTGCATCTCATTGGTATCAACTTGCTTTGTCTGAATTTTAATCTTGATGGGAATGTAAAAAATGATATTGCATTATTAGAGACATATCATGATATACTAAGATTTAATCTATTTTTAATTACTTTAAATGATGATTTTGAGCTTGTTAAGGCCTCTTTATTGCCCTTTCAAAAGTTTTATCCAAGAAACTCATAAGACATCATTGTATAATCATCAACTAGTTCAAAATGAGTCTATCCTTTCAACTACTTCAACACCATTAAGAAATAAAACACACTTATGCTTACCAAAGTATTCAGACAAATCAAATCACTCTAAACAAGAAGAGCATAAAAAACCTAGTTTGTAGATATTATCATAAGATTGAACATTAAATTTAGGAATGTCATAAAATTGCTAGAAAAATAGCTACAGTAGCAACTATCTATCTTTCTCTGTTGGCCTAATACTTTATACTATAGATGTCAAAGCCATAGTCAACCAAGTTTTATCTCATGCATCACTTCATTTTGCCTTTACAATTTTTGACATGTGAAGTAATATTAGTTGGCCACTTGATTCCACTTGTTCATATCATATGATATCGATTTCTTTGAAATTCATTTTTAGAACTCCTATATTTAATATTCCTAATAATGGGATATCATTAAAGTGGGTCATGTTTGCTCAAATTTCTACTTCCAATATGATAATTTTTTATATAAATCTTATTACTCAAATTTTATTGAGCTAACTATCTATTAAAGCAAATGTTGGTTGTCTAAATATAATGCAAAACTAGTGAAGGTCTTATTCAGTGTTTCTCTTAGTATGGGATGGTGTTGGATTAAATTATACTGAGTCCACCTGATTCAGGATGCATTGAATCTTGTAAAATTATTTTAAGAGTATGACTAGTAGAGTCGTCAAACACTTAAAAGTTAACCTTTGAGTGAGCTGAATGCCAAATCTCTAAGGGTCAAATGTTATAGAGACTGAGTCTCTCTAATAATATATTTGAGGGATTTTTTATAGTAAAGTTTATGACCTTTGCACTTTAGCATATGTTATAATATCGGGAGTAATTTTTCATATCTTGCAGATTTGTGTGTAATCATACTATACTAAATTGACCATGAGTGTAGTTGTAACATTTAAAGTGTGAAGTCAAGTTATGTCAACAATTGTCCATACATCATTATTCTTATATGTAGCAAAATCGAGGCACGAAAAAACTTTTGTTTGACTATCAATCATAGAGGATGGTTCGATCATCTTATTATTGAGAAAAGTATTTTTGATCGATTTAATCATATTGTCATAGAAAATAGTATCTTGAGCTCATTCGGTTATGCTATTGTTGAAAGGAGCAGAACTATATATATATATATATATATATATATATATATATATATATATATATATATATATATATATATATATATATATATATGGTTGACATTCTATTCCTTTTAGAAAGTTGTGTTTCAGAGTATTTAGTCACAACCCATTTCTACGGAAAAAAAACTAAATATGTTTTGTATTTAACGATAGATCCATTTTAGTTTCGCTTAATTCAAAAGATCCTCTTACACGTAATGATTTTTTTTTATATTAGATAGTATAAGAGTCTATATGACATTATGGAGTAAAGTATTATATTTTTAACATATAATATTACCCAAATAAAAGGATTTTTAGACTTGGGTGATGCTTTTGGGTTTAGTAGATTTGGGTAGAGATCTTATGATAGTGTGGAGATTAAGGATCTAACATGATATGAATATATCATTTTTTTAGTACATTGTCATGTGATATTCATGCTCAATGGGATTACTAGGTTGTGTTGGTTATATGAGAGTTGGTGATGATTTAATTACATATACTTGATCATGTTGATGCAAAATAATATCACTTAACCAAGGAGAGGATAAAGACATCACCTACAATATCGAGGGTATTACTACATTAGGTATTAAAAAGCGGCTTAGTATATGAGTAGATAGAAAAATTACAAAAGGAATTCAATATTACTAAACTAGAGTAATAATGGAGTAAGGATTCGAAAGAGAACTACTTGTTAATCTGGCTAGAGAAATTTTTGAAGGGGTCTCATATAAGCTTACATATAGCGAGTTGTAGTAGTTGCTCTCGTTACTAAAGGAGTAAGGTTTTAGAAGGAAAAGATAGATTTGACAAATATAATATGCTGGGATTTAAAGAATTTCAGTTTGATAACCAAACACCAAAAAATGTTATGCTTAAGAGAGTAGACGATGAAAATACATGATATAAATCTTAATGTTAACTTATGAAAAATATATGACCAAAGCTAAGGATAGTATAAACAAGTAAAAACGTTTAGAGGTTTGTAAAATAGTCATTCAAATCATAACTAGTGTTGTAGAATTAGGGTAACCATATGATTAATGAAGAAGAAGAGAGGAAGAAAGCAAGCACGACGGATTTAGTGGCTTGTCCCTTCGGCACACATTTGATATCCCTAATCATTAAGATATAGAGAGGAGAGGGAAGTCTTGCACGAAGTAATAGAGCTCTAATACTATGAAGAGATTTGCTATGAAAGATTGATTATTTCATTCATATAGGGTACAATATATTTATACACATTTTGAAAGAAAAAGATTGCCCTCAATCATACACATGTATTATGATAAATAATCTTTAGATCATAGACTAATTAAGAATTGTAACATGTTAGGAATATAAAGTTGTCAGTCATATTATTTCTATCTTTAATCCTTTATCAAATCTCATACTCGTTGATTCCCTTAATCATGATAATTCTAATCTCATACTTGTTAGGAATATAAAGTTTCTCCCATGATATCAGAGCAAGATATTGCTCAAAGTGGAGTCCTCTCTTCCTTATAAATTTGTCAACTGTGGTATTAGTTTTATTTCATCTATTTGTTAGTTCTTTTCTTTGCCTCTTCCATTTGCCTATATCCTAGAAATTTTCATTTGATATGACCCATACATAATTATATATCTCTCAACTATTTTTATTTTTAATGGGTTTAACTATACTCACTGCCACAAACAATGCAAAGTTTCTTGAAAAGGTGAAAGCTCTAACCTTATTTCACTAGTGATATTAAATTACTAGTTAAGGATTATTTAAATTCTCAAAAGCATTTGTAGATCGTATTGAAGAGTAAGATAGCAATAATTATTAGATTATTGCATAGATAACTAATATCTCAATTGCATCCGTTAATAGGATCGTTTTGATACAAAAAAATAGATCTTTGAGAGTTTTAAACTATTTGTTATCCTTTAAGAGAGCTAACTCAATAATATCATATTTCCAATTTGCATCATATGAAATAATCCCTAGGTGCATATGTTAATGAGTTTTGTTCTCAAATGGCATCTCATTGGTATCAACTTGCTTTGTCTGAATCTTGATGGGAATGTAAAACATGATAATG